>BCGF01000004.1:5497115-5784823 GCA_001599175.1 Pestalotiopsis sp. JCM 9685
GGGGGGGGGGGGGGGGGGGGGGTTTAATTCCACGGTTTTCCTTTTGTTCCATGGCGGCATGGCTCTCGGTCGAGCGGACTATATTAGCATCATCGACGGCGCGGCATTGGTGAGTGAGGGCTATGACAAAAGGAGACGTCCAGCCATTACAACACGGTGAAGCTAAAACTCGACTGGCCTAGCGGCATCGTGCGTTGCTGCTTTTCTTCCTCTGAACGCATCGAGTTTTGACATGTCAATGAGTACCTAGGACGCCATCTCAACCTGTGACCGACCGAGGCGGAAATCTTTGGGGGATTGCTTGCCATAACCAGCATGGTCCGGAGAAGATTTCATCTGAAGTTCTGAACTCGGATGGAAAGTGTGACTGGGAAGACTGCAGTAGCAAGTAGATTGATTCAAGTCAAACTGCCGACTAGAAACACCCTCGAAACCAGAAATGGCTGTTTGAGATGAATAGTATAGTCAGTCCCTTGCTTTCTTTTTTCTTAGTATATTCATGCCTGCCAAGGCTCAACGGTCAGACGGCCGTGGCTGCGCATTGCATGATACTCTATCAAACGACGAAACTGACCATTCCTGATAATAAAACATATAATCTCGCTCTTTGCAATGCAACGACGAAGCAGCAGTTGAGCGAGCAAAGAGTCATCTATTACCTGAGACCACCGCAAAAGAACCCACTGGCGGTCTTACTGCTGACATAAAAGGACATTTCCCGCAGCGGGCCTCTCGTTGACAGATGAATGACAAAGAGGCAAGAGAGAGCATCTCGACTGGCAAGCCAGGTACCGGGGTCGACGCATCTTGTCCAGGAACGGGGGACCCATCTGCAAAGCAAATCCACTTCCTGTCCACTGCAGTCCAATTCTTGGTTCGCCGCTGGTAAATCAGGAGTTTATTACGGTAGAGAGGCCGGCGCAAGCTCGATCAATTCACGTCTGCGGAATGCTCGTCGCTGCCTCTGTGTGTCCTGGGCTCGCTTGTAGTTGCACTGGCGAGTCCCTCCGCTTCGGCTGATCTAAGAGACGCATTAAAGTTGTGGCTTGACCCTAAAGACATCCTCATCGGCCGGGCTGCATGATGCGTGTAGTATATTGACTACTCGGGGCTCGTTCGGACCCCGCGCGCGGAATTGATGAAGGGAGATGACTCCAAACTACGAGGTACACTACTACGGTTATAGCAGTGCTCTCTCCCGACATCAAATCGATGAAGCCGCAGCAAGCGCAGCTGATGTCCTATGTTTCCTATCAAGAGTCGAGTGTGCCAATTGTAGCCAGCTATACTCCAGGGGTGCCTTGGCGTGCCTCGTAAAGAGCGTAAGTGAGTGGCTCTCCTGCCCTTGCATGAAGGGACCAAGACCCTTAATACCCAAGTATGGTGTGGTGTACGGAGCCAATGTGAACCGCAGCTCAGGTAAACTGTGGTCCTGTCCCTTGTCTTTTTTCCTTTCTGCTTCTCTAATTCGCTCTTGGTACACGCGATGAGCTGCCCAGAAACAGATCGAGGTTGCAAGGAATTATGGACGAGCAGTGAGCACTTTCGAGTCTCCCTCCGACGAGGCGCCATCAAATAAGCTTCTGTCCTTCCACCGGAGACAATCTAGGTAGGGTTAACCCCGGTCATTTCTGGTCTGCACTCCTATTACCTTGCAGGCAAATTTGAACAATGCAAATCCCAAATGCCAACTGCTGCCTCTGCGCCCGGAAACACGGTCGTTCCGTCCCCAGAATATATGAAGGGTATGATGTCGGCAAATCACTCACGTTCATCCCAGGGCTCAACGCGGGACAGGGGCAAGGGGGGTCCCATCAGGTCAGTAATTGCCCTTCGGATGACCGTTCCACTTGGACCCCGTCTTTCGTCTCTTCTTGTGGGCAGGCGGCTGACAAGACATGTGAAGAATCGAGTGAGCATTGGAGCTGGATTGAAATCCCAGACCTTTTTCTTCGGCTCACCTGTCCGAGACATGACGAGCTGCCGAAGCCATCAGAGGAAAGAAATGGCTACTGCCGACTATGTGGCACCCCGAGAACAAATACCGAGGCCCGTTGGGACTTTTCTAATAGTAGGCATGTAGTTAATTTTTTAAATAGCGACCACGAGCAGAGAAAGCCGCCGTCCTCCGCACGCACACCTGTTCAAAGCTCCTGTCAGTGTGTCACAAGCCCGTCTCGTTTCTCTTTAGTACATACTAAGTCTAGCAGAAGAACTGAAGAGAGAGATTTCTGCCTACTAAACTAGACTCTTAGCACCCGCTTATGGTACGTATGCATGGAATGGAATCGGTCGGACACAAAAGTCCCCGTCTTTAGTTATCCCCGCCCCTGGCCTTAACCCCAAATAGGCAAATTTGCACGTCGTCCAGAGCCAATAGAGCCTCTGCTGCGCGCCGGGTATTCATGGCGATCTGCATCTTTTTCCTTGCCTCCTTCTTGCGCGTCCGGTAGTGTAGCTGCTCAACTGGGGACCCGACTGACTATTCAGACCCTTGGCACATCCTTTCTCCATACGCATTTCTCTTCCCAACACCGTTTTTTTCTTTCCTCTCTTGCCCATAGTGTCCATAGTCCAGAGGGACGAATCCACAACGAGATCCTCGTTTCCCCCCCGGTCCGGGCTCAGCGACCGCCCAAATTTCTCCGCCCCGCGCTTTGATACGATACGGTAAGAGTAGAGTAAAAGCATAGCAAAAAGAGTAGTTGAGCAGCGCGCCTAAAAGAGTAGTGAGCTGAGTAGTCTGCCCGGGTGGGCAAGAGAGAAGAAGGACGGTTTGAAGATCCAATACCTATACCTGTGTACCCAGCGGCAGTCCCAAAACCATGTTTCCCACGTGGTCGATGACTCGTGTGTGTGCGTTTGCGAGATCTAATTCTCTAAACTAGAACTATACTCCGTAACACTCTTTTTTTCTTTTTCTCCTCCCAAGATTCCCGAAATCCCACTACTATCCTTGAATTCCATCTCTTTCTTTTTTTCCATGTACTCTTCAACTCACCCCTAGTCAATCCTTTATTCCACAAAAAGAAACAGAAGGTTTCCCCGTCGCTGGGTTGCACAGGGCTCAGTTCCCTAGGAGAGACACCACGCCAGGAACTGCAAACATGTGGGCTTCGATACGAGTGTTGGTGTTATTAGTGGTGGTGGCCCTTTTCACAGGGCAGGGGATCGCGGCGGACAGTTCTTCAGCATCATCGTCGTCGACATCGAGTTCAGCAGCAGCCGCCGCCGAGGCCCTCGCACAACTGCCGTCATGCGCCCTCAAGTGTCTTATAGCCGCCGTCGGCGAGTCGTCGTGTTCGGCAACGGATATCGAGTGCCAGTGTGCGGACGCCACATTTGTCGCCTCGGCTGAGATGTGCGTCATGATGTCCTGCACTATCGAGGAATCTCTGAGTAAGTCGAGACTGGAGGGATTATACACCAAACTTGGGCGACGAAGAAATACGGGGACACAAGAAGACGAAGAAGATCATCATGGGCAAGGGGGAAAAAATAAAGGGAAGAAAAAGAAGACAAGACTGACTGAGCATACATCCACAGGTGCCAAGAACACGACGCAGACCATGTGCGGCGCCCCGGTCCGCGACAAGTCGATGGAGTACACGGTGGTGACGACGGTGCTCATGTCGCTGGCCTGCATCTTCGTGCTGGTGCGGCTGGGGTACCGCAAGTTCTTCACGGCGACGGA
Organism: Pestalotiopsis sp. JCM 9685; assembly: GCA_001599175.1. Classification (NCBI taxonomy): domain Eukaryota; kingdom Fungi; phylum Ascomycota; class Sordariomycetes; order Amphisphaeriales; family Sporocadaceae; genus Pestalotiopsis; species Pestalotiopsis sp. JCM 9685. The sequence continues at coordinate 5,500,810 of BCGF01000004.1, forward strand.
CCTCGGGCTCGACGACTGGTTCATCCTCGCCACGCTGCTCAACTGCGTGCCCTCGGCCGTCATCAACGTCAGCATGCTGTCGGCCTACGGCCTCGGCCGCGACATCTGGACCCTGACCCCCGACGAGATCACGGCCTTTGCCCGCGGCTTCTTCATCATTACCGTCTTGTACTTTTCAGAGGTCTTTATGCTCAAGCTGTCTCTGCTCTTCTTCTACCTGGTATGGTTTATATAAACGAGGAGAGGGAAGTCCGCTTGTATGCTAATTATTTCCGCAGCGCATCTTCCCCAGCAAGAGCGTCCGGCGAGTCGTCCTCTGCGCCGTGGCCTTTGACGTCGTGTTCGGCGTCGCCTTCATCGTCACGGCGCTGCTGCAGTGCCGCCCGATCAGCTACAACTGGACCAACTGGCGCGGCGAGGGCGGCGGGCAGTGCGTCAACATCAGCGCCGTGGCGTGGGCCAACGCGGCCGTGAGCATCGCGCTGGACCTGTTCATGCTCGGGATCCCGCTGTCGCAGCTGCGCCAGCTCAACCTGCACTGGAAGAAGAAGGTCGGCGTGGCGCTCATGTTCTGCGTCGGCACCTTTGTCACCGTCGTCAGCATCGTCCGCCTCGCCTCCCTCGTCGAGTTCCGCGAGTCCACCAACCTGACCTGGGACTATTTCGGCGTCTCCATATGGTCGACGGTCGAGATCGCCGTCGGCATCATCTGCGCCTGCATGCCCTCGATCCGCCTCATCCTCGTCCGCGTCGCCCCCAAGGTGTTCGACGTGACCCTCGTCCGCCGCTCCCGCTACTACTACGGCAACCGCAAGTCCAAGATGATCACGGCGTCGCAGGCCGCCCGCTGGGGCGTCAGCCAGGCCGACTCGGGCAAGGCCTCGCAGCCGAGCACCGACGCCTCCAAGTCGGCCGCCTCGCGGCAGTCGTGGATGCCGCCGAGCGTCCGCACCAGCTGGCGCGTCAGCCGCTCGGGCGCCGACCGCATCCTGGCCGACGGCGTGCTCTTCTCCAAGGTCTCGCCGCCGCACCTCGACGAGGCCGTCGAGGAGGAGGACCAGGGCCGCCTCGTCGCCATGGAGACCCTCGAGATCCCCGTCGGCAAGGCCCAGTCCGAGGTCCGCATCTCGGGCGGCGAGCGGTCGCCCGTCGTGAGCTCGCGCGGCCTGTCGCCCGAGCCCGACGACCACGTCCCACACGCGGTGTGAGATCGACTATGAGAACAAGTCGAGAGAAGAGACTTGCCCCCTGAAAACACAAAAAGAAAAGAAAGAAAAAAGACACACAAACCCCGACTAGGCCCAAGGCCGGCACGATGTATGATCACTTGATTTACAGAAATGATACCCCGGGTGACCAAGAAAAAGCCACTCACGAGGACACGCAAAGAATAGCACACGCTTGCAATTACTTAGAAAAAGCCCCCTATATTAGCATCCATCACATTATATAATAACTACCTACATAGCGAATGACCCACAAATAACATAATATTCTCATCATATATCTTGGCTGAAAACATTCTTACTTGTTTATAAACTGGCACCTCGAGAGGCCGGCGAGGCAACTGATTTTAGAACCCCCACCTCAGTCTAACAGTACTCGTTATTCATCGGCCTTATTGTTCCCATTACTGCCGCAATTGTCAGTGGATTGCCGGGTATGACTATCGTCGTCTTCATGATCATCGCCTCCTGGACGACCATGAACCCCAAGGATGGTCATGACCTCCCATCTGGCTCAGACTGTCACTTCCATGATCTCACTTGCGTTCACAATCGTTACAGTTGGGGTATGGTGGCCATGATCCAAGCATGTGTGAGCGAACTGTGATTGATGATCCTAGCCCTTTGCACTCGAATGATACCGCACTATAGTTCCATGGCGCGCGCTCTGGGATAGCAGATTCGTAGCGTGAGCTTGACCGTCCGGCGGTTGAGCTGTAGTATCGGTAGCGGAACCATGGAATCAACTCAGCACATTGGGACCGCCGTAAAACTAGTTGTCGGACTGCCAACTAGCCGGATTCAGTCTTTATCTTTTTGCAAGTCGGAGGTTTCCGATTTTCGCTTTCTTTGCTTCCTGCTTCATCCTCCGCCGTTCCGCCTTTGGTATGTACTGGAGTTGCTCCGGCGGCTGCTCCGGCGGCTGCGGGAGCTGCTCAGACGCCTGGGACTGGTTGTCCCAGTTGGTGTATATGTCGTGCATCGTGTGATCTGGTTGAAATGAGCTGCCGTATTCTGCCGCAGGATCATAGACTCTGGCGATCTCTTGAGTCAGGTCTTGGAACCGCGAGGCTTCGCATACCATTTGTATGATGACCATCAGTGAGTACGCTACCTCGGCCTGATCTCCTGAATTGTTCGACTTTGCAAGCGTGTTTATCGCAGCGTCGAGCGGCTCACGGCCTAGAGAAGTGTCCTCGATGCTCGTTCTTGCGACTCTCTCCAAGTCAGGGTAGCTGCCTTCACAGCACAGCTTTTCATGATTTCCGCCAAAAGTACTTGGCAAGTCGACCCCTCGAAATCCGTACCACTTTCTGTTATTGACTTCCTTGGGTCTGGGGCGATTTGCGGGATCCAAGCACCTATAGCCAACCAGGTAGGCATTATCGCGCCGTATTTTCAGCATAATACACGCCCCCGTATTCAAGCCAGACACCAATAACACATTGATATGCTCAACCGGCTGGCTTTCCCCCGGGAGATACCGAGTTTCTTTGAAACGTCCTGAATGTTCTTCGCCAAGTTTTTGTCGAAGCTGTGCCAAGAAACTGAGGTACGCTTCATCAGCATACATGTGAGAGATATCTGGACGCGCTTCAAGGTTTGCGGGATGATGATGAAGACTGTTGACGAATTTGATGTCATATTCTTTGTCAGGTCTTTCTCCGTCTGCTCTGGATGCCATGGCATGGACGATACAGAATGCTATCAGATTGCAACTCAAAATGGTGGTACAGATAAAGGTGGGCGCCGCACTGCTTTTCTGAGCAAATCATCTGAACATGGCCGGCATCGCTCAATATAAATAATAAATGCCAAGCATTATGTACCACGTACTCGTCTTGTTCAGCCCATCATAAGGCTCCTGTGATTGCGTGCCAATGTTGACCTGATTGGAGAGTTCAAAGCTCAAAGTCCCATGCATGAAATTGCACTTTCTGGTCATCACACCCACACACGATGCTCAGGGGCGTTCGATCGCATGCTTTGTGAAGTTAATAGACAAATCACACAGCGAATCGGAGAAAGCTCCGCGCCACTATGTAGTATGACCGAATACACGCGCGCCACGTCTCGAGCTGAACAAAGCACAGCCAGCTGTCTCTGGGCAGACCCGTGATGGCCGCGTTGCAAAGCCTTGCCATTGCAAAGGTAGGTATGCATGGGTACTGCCAGCCTTGCGATGTTTCCGCATTAGAAAAGTCGAGATCGAAACTTTGTTTATATCTTGATATCTTGATATCCTGGTAGAATGTGATGAGCAACCAAGTATGGTTATTCCCCCATTACTAGGTGATTATGATATCTCTGTACGAAAAAACCAACTTGACACAAACAGCGTTCCTAAGCGAGAACCACAAATGACAGGCAATTGAGTTTCCACCAAGATTTCCTACCTCACCTGATTATTCATCCAGCTTATGATATCCCCCAGCCTGTAAACGTGAATCGCTCCTACAACTTTTCGGTCCCCAATTTGAGGAGCCGTGGTAAAAGCATGTATCATAGAACACCGTGCAAAGGCTGGACGAAGCAATCTTTTTTATCTATGCCCAGTCTAGTTGAAAGAAAGACGCCCACAGGAATAAGAAACGAATCTTTTCCCAGGGACAACACGACAAGTGCTTTGGAAAGCTAGCAAACATTATCTTAACCATTTCGCAAGGCGCACGGTAGCTCATTAAAATCCCGTGATACTCTGCAGTAATGACCATATTCGCACTGCTGGTTATGGTTTGAAAAGCACAGTCAAGTATCTGACCGAGCAGAACTACCATTGATCGCCCGACGAACCAGTATCAAGCCACGTACTTGTTTCGATCGGCATATCGTGTAGTCTGAGATACCGGGCATACTTAGTTCAGACTCGTTACCACGCAAATACCCAGATGTCGAATACACGTTCACCAGATCCGTATCGAGAGCGAGGCCGGCCGAAGTGTGTTTCCGCAAATGCTTTTGGTATTGTAAATTTTTTGCAAGAAAAAAAAACAAAAAACAGATCTAGACGCCCTGTCGTCGAGTGAGATCCGATATGATGATACAAGGAGCCCTCTTCTTCTTTCCCATCCACATTACGCCGTCATCGTGCAATGAACCCTTTTCCCTTCTTTCGCTTTTCTCCCCTATTTCACTCCCATTTAGCTGGAGAACTTTCGGGTAATCTTGGCAATGACTATTGGTTCAAAATGTTAGCTTGCTGCTCGTTTTTTTCTTCCCTACTCGGTGCAGAGAAAGCCTCCCTCGACCAGATCAGGAATTCGGAAACGAGGAAAAGGACGCACTGTGCAGAGCGACGACGCTGAAGATAAAGACGAGGGACAGGACGAGGACGACGACGGGGTCGACCTTGAGGCCGGGGGACTCGTCCGTGTAGAGGCGCAGCATGGTCGAGGTGCTGCCGCCGGCGCCGGCGGCCCGCGTGCTCGAGGGCCGGGCGTTGGCGATCTTCTCCTTCTGGTCGGCGGCGGCGCGTCGTCGGATGGCCGTCCTGGCACCTCCCGGGGGCGTGGGCGACACGGGGCGGCCGATCTGGGCGCCCGTGGCCGGCGCGTTGGCGGGCGACGATGCTCGGGGGGAAGACTGTTCACATTTGACTTCGGGTCAGCGGGGCGGTTCTCTGTCTTCCACATCTTGCTGGCGGAGGCAGGAGCGCGTGGCTGCTCATGCGGCGGCTCGCTCTGGGGGTCGATCGATCGATCGGTCTGGTGTGTCGTGGCAGGATCGATTTCGCCAATTGTCCGACCAGCACGAGCTCCGAGTGAGTCACATTATACGTACCATTGTGATGTGATGTGTGTTTTTTCGTGAGAGAAGGAGGAATCAAAAGAAGGTCGTCGATGAAGACAGATGTGATGGATTTGGGAGCGGCTCGTGTGCTCTCTCGAATTGACGGACGGGGGTTGAACTCGAGGATGGGATCTGGAGAAGTGGCTACTACTACAAGGTAAAGTAATAAGGTACGACCAAAAGTGCCAGCGGTGCTGTGCTGTAAATTGGTGGACGTTCTAGGTACGGAGTCGCGCGCCCAGCACCTAAAGGACACTCACTAAACTCTACCTAGCCACTTGATCCCCGAGCTGCACCCTGAGAAGCTCGGGCTTTTTCTCCAATCAACTGGCGCCAAATGGAGCTTCCGTTCAATTGAGGCCACCTTTTGGGAAGGGCGACCCCTGTTTTCGAACCGCCGAAAGGTTTATCCGGGGCTCATAGGGGTCTGGCCATTTAATTCAGCTGAATTGGAAGTCAGTCGCGGTCCCGACCGAGGTTGACCGATAAGCGACAACCTAGTTAAACCACGATCCAAATTCCATTTGCCATTCGTACCACAAATGATAACCTTCAAACCAAGGGACCGAATAGTGTTATTGAACAGCAACATGATTTAATATCTTTATTTGTACAGATGAAAGTACCAAGCCCACAAAGGTCAAAAGAACCCGTATTATTTAGATCACTTGCCACTCCCGCAACCTAGACGTAGAACCTCGCTGGTGTTTTCTTCACACGCGATAGTCTACCACTTGAAATGGCACGACTCCTTCGAGGCCGAGACGCGCTCTCAACAAGTCCGACCATTCATCGCCTACCATTTCCTCTCATCGCGTCGAGGCAGACGGGAAGCTTGCACCAAGGTTGGATATTCTCATTATATGCTATTAGAATTGAAACGGCATGAGAACGGTAAAGGACCAAGATGTCGTCGTCGACTCTCAGCCCTCGTCGCCCCATCCAGTAGCATCAAGTCTCATGAAACGGGCCTTTCCGTAATATCGTCCCCTTTGCTACTGATTTGAAGTCTTCATACCTTTCTCACATCAAGCCTCAACAAGTCAAAGTGGGAGCAGAGCTCATAAGTCCTGTAGAATCCCAACCTTAAATTGTGCTTGCTTTGATTTGATCAGGATGCGGCTGGGTAAATGGTCATACGGCCAACGGCAGAATGCTAGAAACTCGATAGCCGTGCCTTATAAGGCTGTCGAACTCTAAACATTCGCGCTTGGCACCCCAAAGAGCGCATCGCGATGGCATCAGGCTGTCAGTGTATACTCACAGAAATGAAGACGGGCGATATGGCGTTTCCGTCCCTCTCAACCACGCCACAATCCGCCATGTCTCGCGATAATCTTCTATACTTACCCCTGGATTTTGGTGCGCAATGCCGCCCTTGGAGAGATTGCTCCCGAGCACTGCAATTAAATGCTGAAAAGAGTATAAAAACAGGACGATGCAGCCGAGATCCAGCATTCGTCAGATCAGTCCCACTCCTCGTCGTTCGTTCATTATAGCAAACCATCTGAATCGTTGTCGCCATGCTTGGTCTCAAGGCTGTCCTCTATACACTATGTGCCTCCATTCACTTTGCTCTCGGGCTTGGAGCCTTTAGTATCACGTCCAAGAACAACATAGCCGTATACTATGTGAGGCCGCATGTCCTCATGTTGGTGTCTCATCCTCTTACTCACCTTTCATATAGGGCCAAGGTTACAACCAGCAACCACTGAACGTGTATTGCCAGGATCCTACCATCGACGTCATCATCTTGTCGTTTGTCAATCTGTTTCCGGAGAATGCCAATGGCTACCCCGGCCTCGATCTTGGAAATCAATGCTCCGGAGACACGTATCCAGGCCCCGGGTACAACGGCGTTAATAACGCTTCCGCCAATGCCCTTCACAAGTGCCCCAACATCCAACGCGACCTCAACTACTGCCGAAAGGTTAGCCCAGACAAGAAGTTCATCCTATCCCTGGGAGGAGGCACGATTGATTACCAGCTCACCGGCAAAAACAACGGTATCAAGTTGGCAACTCAGCTGTTCTACATCTTCGGGCCGCAGCAGGCCAACCTCGTTGCCAGCGGGATCCCGCGCCCCTTCGACTTCAACGGCGCCGAGTTCTCCGTCGACGGGTTTGATCTGGATATTGAGCACCCATCTAATGACAACTCAGCCGGATACATCGCGCTGTTAAAGGAGCTCAAGAGGTTGTTCGGCACGAACAAGAGCAAGACCTTTTACTTGACGGCCTCGCCGGCGTGCTACTACCCAGATGACAACAACGAGAGCATGCTCTCGAACGTCGCGTTTGACATGCTCTTCATCCAGTTCTACGGCTCGCTTCCGTGCTCTTCGGCGCGTTGGGCCGCGGAGAACCCGAGATACAAGGTCGGTGGTCCGGTCGCCTATGCCGGCTTCACTTTTGACCAGTGGACGTCGTGGCTGTCGGGACTGCCGAGTCAGAATGCGCGCCTCTTCATTGGTTTGCCTGGAGCCAAGCAGGATGCTGACCCAGGCTATGCCATTCCCGTCTCGAGTGCTTCGAACCTTGCCAATGCCTACTACTGTCGGCCCAATTTTGGTGGGATATCCGTTTGGGAGGCGACGGGTGCCACAGCCTCTGTCAACGGAGGCAAGAACTATTATCAGAACCTGAAGGCTGCACTCCTGACGGCATCTTCCAACACGACGAGATGTGCTGTAAGTCGTGCCTTTTCAAATCCTACAGGCGATGTGTGCTGACCTTGTTGTCTTTCCTCTCCACGCAGACGGACGGTACTGCTTCTTTTCCCATCTCGAAGAACGCCCGCTGTGGTGTCTCGGGCTCTGCCTACTTCGGTACAGTCTGCCCCTCAAACCAGTGTTGTAGTCAATATGGTTATTGCGGGACAGATCCAGCATACTGTCAAGTTCCCAGTGACGATGGGCTGACATTATACTGTCAACCTGGCTACGGAGTATGTGATGAGGACACTGCTTAGTGTCTCGTTGGACGGATTTCGTGGTAGACGAGCTTGTGAAATTCTCGTCAAACGAGTTCTTGCAGAAAGTAAATGTCAGAAAAGGAAAGATTTCTGTTCTTTATGTCCGTACGGTACACGGCCGATCACCCGCCAAACCGCTTTTGGACGAAATGGTACCCTGGGGTTAGTCTTGGATTATATAGCGGAGTCGCGTGGGGATAGTGATCCTCTTCGCAAGCCCGTCACTGGCCAGTGAGATAGTCAGCCCCTGTCTCCTTTTAGACCATGTCAATTCGACCTAGGATGTGTACTTCGTACCTTTCTATGCTTAGTTGCGGGGACTAGGAGCGACCGAACGTAGCCATGAAGTGTTGTGTGTGTGAGGCAGTAAGCTCTTGTAAAGTCTCTCTCTCAACGATGCTTTGTCACTCGAGAACGAAACGAGAATCAAAGACCCTTGACCAAGGCCTCATTCCCATTCTGCCTGCGGTGAATATCTCACACCTTTCGCATTCTACCATTAAGCGTCATCACAGAAGTCTTCTGTACCGGTGCAGGCCTGTCGTATTTGGGAACTCTGAGGTCGAGACCAAGCCATGGGGACCGCCAAGTTTGAATGGATCAATGCCAGTCATGACCAGCCGAAGTATGACGCCGAAAAGAAGAGGGCCATCCGGGTGCAGGCGATGAAGGCAGCCGCGCAGTCGCGCAAGAAGACGGGAACTCGGGGCAACCAGAATATGAGGCAGGCGGACGTTGTGAGAATTTGTAGCGAAGAAGTTGAAGCAGGACCTCCAATTCCGGAAAGTGATGAGGATGTTCTTTGCCAACAGCAACACAAGCAGAAGCAGAAGCGACAACCGAACAGTGTCGTAAGAGCCCGAGACGCCTGGAGATCCAAGTCTGGTGTCATACCCATCATCCGCTACCTTAAGTCGGATGACGCGCCGAACCCCCTGCATCAATCACCCAGTGGCCTAGCCCTTTTTACTCAATTCGAGCAATGCTATTCCCGGCCTGCGCGGGCCATGCCGCTGCCCGATTTTGAGAGAGTCTCGGTTGATCTTGGCCTCAATGTCCTCGACTTGGACGAGCTCACAGCTGTGGCTGCCGGGCAAGCTGCCGGATCTCTGCTGGCGCAAAATAGAGCAAGTCTAGACACTCTGATCGTGCGTCGTCGGCAGTCATATCTGTTCCATATCCCGGCTCGATATGGCCATTGCACCTATCTCGACGACGCACTCCGCTGCGTTGCCATCAGGGCCAGGAGGGTCCTCGTGCCGGGCACCACGGGAGCATCGACGGGTGGCGACTCGTACCGCTTTTATGGTAGGGCCCTCCGCGGTCTGCAGGCCGCAGTGGACAAGCAAAGTGATTGGTCGGATCCCAATATTCTCGGCACTATTGAGATCTTGTCCATCTATGAGGTGGGTGACACAATGCCTGTATAGGTCAGCACGTATGGCCTGACCATGATCGTGTTATGTGAGTTATTGACACTATACCACACGCAGATATTGGAATCTCCTACACAGCCGAGGAACTGGGAACATCACATCGCCGGTGCAACTCGCCTCATCATGGCTCGCGGGCCATCGAGATTCGAGACCGAGTATGAAAAGGCCCTGCTGGCTTCCATGATATCACCGATCGTAGGTCAACTCGTCCCAATGCAAGTCATGTGTTTCTTTCTTTTCTCACTCTCTCCAAACGTTTTGCTTGATTCACCTGGGTATCTCGGTTGCCATACTGAAATGGTGTTATTTGTTGTAGATCCTCGAGTCTCTCCGGAAGGGGGAGCCGTGCTTCCTCGATGAGGAACCCTGGCAGCGGGTCCTCCTCTCCATGGTTCACAAGGACGTCTCCTACTTTGCCCCGCGTGGTGAGGGCTACATGACGATGTGGATGCTGGGAGCTCGGTCGCCACGCATCGTTGTCGACGTGTTCCGCGCAACAGCGAACCCGAAATCGCTGTCGGATCGTGATATCGACGATCTGGAGGCGAGATGCCGCTGCATGAAAGCCGACCTTGAGGAGTGGCGTCGCCGCACCGCTGAGCAAGAGGAGCTAGAGCGGCAGCAGGAAGCAGAGCACAATAATAGGAGAGCGTCGTATTCATCGTCGTCCCCGAGCTCAAGCGTTGGCAGTAACGGAGAAGGAGGAGGTGTCAGGAACGAGCTCTTGGGGGCCAGCCTGGCCAGCTTGGCCATGGCCTGTCGTCTCCTTGGCGCCGTCTCGCCTCACGACCGTGTCGAGCTCGAGGCCGAGGCCGTTGGGTATGCCCGGGAGATGAAGGAGCTCTTGGCTGTGGCATTGGGAAACAAGTGTACCAGCTTCTACCTGGAACAGAAGATCGTTGCGGCTGACTCGGTGTTGGATACGACGGATATTTGGTTGAAAGGCCTTGTTATCGATAGCAACAGGCCGAGAAACCAAAAACAGACGCCGAGAATCATTGAAAATTGGAAATTCTTGGCTTGGGGATCGTTCTTGCCTATTGACTAAGCGAAGTCTACTTGGGAAGGAACGAATGTACAGCTTGATCAAGTTCGACCTCCATACATCGTTTGTTATATTTATTACTGACCCAATTTAGTGGCATGGAATGTGTAAATATATAATGCCCAAACCTACGTTTTTATTGTCACGATTTCGATCGTAAACTCTGGAGACGAACATTTGTGGATGATCCAAATACTGTGTGACCAGGATCGTATTTGCGTTGCCCACAAAGACAACGATATTTAGGTACAATTCTACTCTTGACGCATACAGACGGATTGGTTCGATATTGTATTATTAGATCGCTACAGAGTGTAACTCCTCCCCCACCACCATAGTCCTTCATGATGCGGAAGTACTAGTAGGCACCTTGACTACGTCCAGAGTCGGTAGGGAGACCCTCCTCATCACCAGGCTCCTGGTAGCTACCCTCTGGCTTGGCGTGGCGCGTCCGCTGACCAATAATGTTATCCTGGTTGATGGCCTCCTTATCATCACGCTCTGCGAAGATTGGTTAGCTCGAATATCGCCCTAGATGGAATCAGATATGGGTGGGATATACCGAGTTGCTGGTCGCTGTCGGCAGTCCTAGAGTCGACAGGATCCTCGATCTTGGTCTCATCGGACACAACGCCGAGAGGCTCGTTCTTGTGACCCTGGCGGGAGACGTAGGAGTTGTCGCTAGGGACTTCGTTCTCGTAGGAAGACATGTTTATGATTTAATTTGGTGTGGAACATATATGGTATTTTTGTTGACGAAGTTTACGAACGGATGTGATGGTGTACGATGATTGAAAAAAAAAAATTGATTCGACAAGATGAAAACTCAAGGAAATGCTTCCAGGTTATATTCCAAAATCGATCAAGCCGCACTATAATCCTCCTTCTTGTCATACATGGATACCAGATCACGCTTTGGATCCCGCCTATACATTATCCCCAGCCCAATGTACCAGCACATTTCGTCACCTTCTCCCCGTCGACCCAAACATTAAACGCCTACCATTCTCTGTCGGTGATCATTGCGACGCGTAAAGTGGTTGATTTCGGACTGTGAATGACGCCTCGACCGCGACTCAATGACGTCTTCTTGAATCATCACGGCTTCTCTCCAGACTATGGGAGCGGGTATGTCGAAGAGAAGAAACGGCCCGGCGCTTGCAGCTAGCTAAGGTGGAAAACGTTAAAATAGGGAGACCTGTGCACCCCGGCTCTGCATTCCACGATCCGGTAGCGTATAACCTCATAATAATGGCCGGATCGGGCGATTCTCCAGACAACCCGTCCATTTCGTTCCTGCAGATCATAAAAAAGTTGCATGTAGTACTCCTTGATATGTCAGGGGGCTGGGGTAAATTCAATGTCACAGTTTTGGCTTCATGGATGCGGCTCTATTGAGCCTGGGCCCTTGAAGATCTGCGAGTCAACGAGAGCGCTAAGAACTTCATGTAGGTCATGGATCGATGCAGGGACATTGCTGATTGAGGCCTTTTCCTCCGAGACTCTTCACCTGAAAGGACCAATAGCTCCGTGAGAATACTGACTGACGTACGGACTTATGGTTCGTGCCATGGCTCATTGAAGTTGCATTCACTATTGTATTCTGTATACTGACGTCATGTATTGCCTGCTGGTATTGCTGCTTTGATTCATCCACGCATGTTGTACTTGATGATTGTTTAGGGAATATCGTAAATCATGCTCGCAGATCATGTCCTCGGTGCTGGGCCGGCGCCAGAACCGGATCCTGAACTCTCACCAGCCTTGCCCGAGGCTCTCATGCTCTCCTCAATAGCTCTCTTCAAATCCTCATCGTCTTCATGGGTCGACGTGTCTGTGCCCTTGCCCTTCTGTTGAAATTGAGCTTCTGCCAAGCTCTGCTTCTTGACATATTCCATGACTATTTCTTCCTCAGTCTTGTTGGCCTTGGCACGTGCAAGCTCCTCCTGGTGCTCCTTTTGTGAAGCTTCCAGTGCTCGCTTGAACTCTTCCTCGTCTTCGGCGCCATGACCGTGTGCCTCGGCTGCCTGCGATGCCGCTATAGCTCTCTTCAGCTCTTCGTCATCATCCTGGCCATCGCTTCCCTGCCGTGAACGAGCGGCATGTTCTGCTTCTGACGCTTCCATAGCTTTGCGTAGTTCTGCGTCTTCAACATGAGAGCTGGAAGCTTTGTCGGTTTGCGACCGTTTGAGCGCCTGTTGAAAGTCCTCGTCATTGTCTCGTCCAAGAACTCCCTCCGTCTGTTGCGATTTCCTATGATCGTCTGCAATACTGAGTTGCACAGCTTGCTCAATCAATGCCTGATACTCCTCATCTGTTATGTTTTCAAAGTCTTCAGGTGAGAATGGGATCTGCCCCTTCAAGTCTGATGGAAATCCATAGTGAGAAGTGTTTCGCGTTTCAGCCTCAGACGCATCACTTGAAGATCCGGTCGGCTGTGTGCTGAGCTGATTCGACACCTTGGAGGCTAGGGACAGAGTAGACCTCCGACGTAGCTCCCTAACACTGTGTCGAATAGCTTGCTCGATTTTGGCGTCTTCATCCTCGTCTCCGTTGGATGTTTCGCGAACAGCAAGTTGGATAGCCTGTTCAAACTCTGGGTCTTGAGAGTCTGCCCGATCTGCCTGGTTTGCCAACCGAGCAGCGTTCACATCTTCTGTGACATGGGATCCTGAAGCCAGGCCGGCGGCCGCGGCAGCCTGTCTGCCCTCCCAAGCCTTCTTTTGCTCCTGAAGGCGTTTTCGCTCGTCCCAGGACAAATTCTTTGTGTGTTTCCAACCAGTCTTTGGAGCCTCGGTGGGGACGGCCAACCCATCCGTCGCGGATGATGCCTCAGCAACAGGGAAAGGTCGACGAGGAGAAGAGTCCGGCCCCTTGCCTTTCTCCTTCTGCCTCCAGTTGTAGTATGTCTTCAGATCATCACGGCTTGCGAGCCAGCGCTTCTCGATATCATCTCTCTCCTCATGTGTGGCATTCTTGTAATCCTCCTTGCCTTGCGCAATGCGCGATGCCATGATGTAGTTCTGTGCGCTCTGGGCAAACAGGGTCCGGACTTCGGCATGAAGACCTGCCATTGTGTAGGCTGGAACAGACCACGCGCCTGCGAATATTGTTAGTTTTTGGTCATCACCCTGCCTTCAATACTGCACTCACCGGCTGCTGGCTTGAACACCACGCCTCCAATGCCCTTGCCAAAGCCTTTGAGGAACCCCATAGCACCCTCTTTCTGGGCTCCGCGGATAGGCTGAGTGACGAGACCCGAAATGCCATCATACAAGCCGAGTCCGAACTCTTTGCCCGCAACCTTCAAGCCGGTCTCAAAACTAGTGACCTTCTCGGGTCTGCGAACAGTTTCATCATTGTACAACTTTGGTGCATTTCGAAATCCTCTAGCAAGCCCCATGCAAAAGTTCATCGGACTTTTGACACCAGTGGTTACAATATTCTGGATACTTTTCCCGGCGCCAAGTGCCCTTTCCAGGTTGTCGTTCATGCTTGGGCTGGCTGGACGTTCTGCTGGACGTTCTGCTGGTACTTCGGATTTTGCAGATTTCGCAGACGCAGCAGAGATCGATGGAACCAAACTGGTAGTACTCTGGTTTGCAGTTCCTGGTGACGCCACCAACTGTCGATCGGGATGCTCGGCAGGCGTGCCAGGAGTGCCAGGGGTACCGGCTCCGGACTTCTCAGATGCGTTGGCCGTCTGCGATGAGATATCGTTGGACGATTTGCTAGCATTGTTGGAAGTGTCTTGACTCTTTTTGGGTCCCTTTGCTGCCTTGAATATATCTCGCGGGAAGTCGGCCACGGCCATTCCAATGCTGCCAATGTCTCCGAGAAGAGCAGAAGTGACAGCTGAGACGGGATCCCAGGGCTCGTCCTCTGTGTTGTATTCTCTTGACCGGAACCTAATACAAGTTAGAACATATACACGCAAGCAACATCAATCATGCCATGCTTACAGCTTCAGATCGGAATACTGGAGAAACCCGTTTTCGACCAGCGTTGCAGCTGCAAGAGCGCTCAAGCGAACCTTCGACCTTCGCACACGCCAGACAGCTGCTCTACTAGGAGCAACTGCACAGCGGAGTTCGTCGACGTTGAGATGCTGATGGAAACTCTGACCACCGACATCTGAACCTTGCTCTTCTCTGATCTTCGCACCAAGCTCGCCTGCCCGTTCCAGTGTTTCGGGCTTCAGCGCAGTCTTGATCGCTTCGGCCAGGTTTTCAGCGGTCAGCTTCTTGTAAGGTATAGGTTCAGGCCCAGCGCCCGCCTTGGCCACCATAGCACCCCAGAAAGGTTGATCGCCAAAGAACGGCACGACAATCGTGGGCTTTCCAGCGTTGATTCCAGCTGCCGTGGTACCAGCGCCGCCATGATGGCATACTGCCGATACGTGTTGGAAAAGCCAGTCGTGAGGACAGTTGCCCAGCATGAAAACTCCATCAGGAATACCAACTGAGTCTGCACCAAGGCCGCCCCATCCTTTCGACACGAGGGCACGAACGCCAGTTGCCGCCACTGCATCAAAGATCTTCTTGGTCAGGCCGTTGGGGTCGTCAACCACAATTGAGCCAAAGCCAATGTAGATTGGTGGAGGCCCAGCCTCCAGGAAAGCAGCAAGCTCTGGTTCAGGGGTATAGTTAGATGCCAAGTTCAGAAAGTAGAACCCAGCAATATCAATATGATTACCCCAGTCAGCCGGCTTGGGAATCAACGCTGGAGACCAGCAGTAGGTGTACGGAATCCGTAGACGGGTGAGAACTGCAGGCGCCCAGAGCAGAGATAGAGGATCAAGATCGAGAATCTTGGTACGGAAACGGTTGATGACATCGCCCAGACCCTGCCACGTCATCATCTCGACCAGAGCATATGAAACATAGTTTGTTGTCACGGGGTCGGTGTTTGACGATTGAATGTTGGCCAGAGGTTGTGGGAAGGCTCTCGTCGGCGACCATGGCATGGTGAACATGAGATGTAGCGGAACACCCAATTTCTCGGCGACATGGATGTGAGCAAAGCTGGGAGGATTTGCAATGATGGCGTCCGCGACAAAAGGCCTATTTGCCGGGTCCATGACCATCGTGTCCACATTGTTGGCCTCATTCTGTCTGCGCTCAAGT
Source organism: Pestalotiopsis sp. JCM 9685 (assembly GCA_001599175.1). Lineage (NCBI taxonomy): Eukaryota > Fungi > Ascomycota > Sordariomycetes > Amphisphaeriales > Sporocadaceae > Pestalotiopsis > Pestalotiopsis sp. JCM 9685. The sequence goes on from BCGF01000004.1 coordinate 5,516,405, forward strand.
CGTGGTGCGGGGCCCGTACCATCGCCAGCTTCGATACAAGATCTCCAGCAGCCGTAGACGATCTCCTCGATCCCCTTGCGGCGCTTGGTGACCTCGCCATTCTTGACCGCATCGAAACCCGGCATCAAACCCGGGTTCTTGACCATGAAAGCCATGAGCTCGGCAGGATCGCCACCAATACTGAAGAATTCCAGTCCATTCTCCTCGACAAAGTTCTTGAAGGTTGGATGTGTTGCCACACGGACCCGATGACCATATGTATTTTTGAGAACCTGCCCCAGTGCGATGAAAGGTTGCACATCTCCTCGCGATCCTACAATCTGTATCACAACGTTCAATTGCGGCGGCGGGGTTTGACCTGGCTGGCCACCCAGGCTGGGAGGAATATAGGCGGGAGGAAGAGGGCGCTCGAGGGCAGCCTTCGTATCTTGGGTGAGTTGGTTTCGTAGCGTTGGCGCGATGATATCGGCCAATTGTCTGCTCGTTTGGTTGATGTTGATATTGACTCGGCCATCGTCTGTGCAAGATCATCGAGTTAGACACTGCTTGTACGAGCTGGCGCGGTAGCCCAGTAGAAAGGATCCTCGCCGACTACTCACCAGTAACGGTAGCGCCAGCATCAAATCCAGCTTGATGCAGTGAAAGACGATCGTGCAGCTCGCTGTATGCTGGCGGCACTTCCTCTTCGGCGCCTAATTCTGGCAGCTCTGGAAGCCCCGTTGCTGCTTGAAAGCCATCAGATACGGCAACCGAGACGTTATCATCGTAATCTGGGAGCTGCTCGCTGCCATGGGTATTGCCACTGCTCGCCTGGGCCCTCTTCGACTCTTGGACCGACATGGCGGCGGCTGCGCTTTGCTGAGAGCGAGGGGAAGCTCCAGGATGGAGATGTTGCCCGTTTTGAGAATCGAGTTTGGCGTAGAAGCGTGACGTAATTTAGAACTTGGGCGATGGCGTCTTGTCTCGTATGGTATGCAGAAGCTCAGAGGTGTCGCGTATCCTGCAAGAGCTCACATGAAGTTCTCGCTGGCGCAAACCGTTGCGTTATGGTGGTGGAATAGCATGTAATGTAGAAGGAGCTATATTTAGGAAGGATTCTCGTCTTTCTGGGGACAGGATACGAATCCAGTACGATGTATAGTAGGGTGGTTTGTTCGTATGATTATGTTTAGCTGGTATGGGGCAGGCAAATGGAGGGGCGGTTTAAGCTTCCCTGCTTTGCTTGCTCTTCAGCTCTGGCCGCGATCTTGTGATGGGCGGTGCTTGTGACGTGGGGTCGAAACGGCCGGTTGGTGGAGGTGGGAGGAGCCGTTGTTTAGCGCATACTATCCATTCCGTACGGAGTACAAGTGACTGAATGATTACTACTCAATCCAACGACAAGCTGAGTTATCATGTGTGAATATGATTAGACATATGATAAAGTCTTGGCCAATGTCACAATCATTACTGATGTGAATCGAGAAAAAAAAGATCCAGTCACCCAGTCTGCTGTTGGCCTTTACCCCGACTTCGCCACGGCGACGGCCTCCGATATGATACTACACAGCACACCAAGCAGTCCGCTAGTATGTGGTGCCTTGGATTTCCAGGGTCCAAAGAGGCCTATGACGAATGCCATCGTGGCTGACCCCAAATGGTGGCACTTTAGTGAGCCAATCATGGTGGGGTCTAGAACATGACCTTCAGGAATCAGGACCCTTGGCGGCTATCTGATACAGGTTGTATGGTTATCAATGCTGCAACCTATGTGCTCGTCCAACATGAAGCAGCCATCAATTGGTCAACAATGCCCTGACTGGCAGTTGGTCTACCTGCTCCAATACATCTATCAGACCAGGCAAGTCTTCTCGCACAGGACATCTGAATACATCTGTGTGTTGTTGAAACAATCCGAGCCGGAACGCAGTATATTTTTTATCTACGTACTTCAGAAGGTAATAATTCGCCTGCGAACATTCAGGAAGAATATGTTCGGAAAGAAAGGAGGGGAGTAAGGGACTATGCATTAATTGACAAAGTCTTGGATGGTCTGCTGTAGGTCTTTACCATCGTCTGTAAATCATCTGCTTGCATAACGTTCATGGTAATGCAATGTAATCCATCGAACCAACACACGCGATTATGGTTGTTGACGGAGTATAGAGGCAAGAGCTCACGCTTCTCGCTGTGCTGACCTAACTTGATGCTCTACTGCTAAAGAACTCCATTTCTATAGTCCAGCGCGGTGGCCCGTTCAATGTTACCTGCACGACTTTATTGCCGGGTGCTGTGTGTATGGTGTCAGCAGGTTGCGTAAACTGCAACAAGAGTACAACCCGCTTCAGCCAAGTAAATCGCCAACGGCCGCATTTTAGAATCATTTTCGTACTTACGGATAAAGGTATTCAGTAGGTGATTTCAACGATCGTAAGCGGAGTTTGGCTTATTCCCGTATGCGCCAGGGCCCCTGACTTACTTGGCCCAGCAATATCGGCGTTACCATCGGCGAAGAATTCTAGACACGCGAATTTCATACACGAATACTGCATTGCGACGCAAAACCTCTTCCAGTGGACTGATTGTCACACACACGAAACTTGCTTTTTGGCCAACACTACGCGGCGCAGCTACGAACTTCGTGACATTTCTTAACTCCTGGAATGAACACAAGGCTGCGGCCCACGTTTGGTTGCCCTTGCGCATGCAACCTGAGGGAGTTATCCAAGCTACACCCAAAGTCCGCGATACAACAATGGCATCTTCCTTCTATATAATGGCGAAGCAAGTCGCCGAGATGGAGGATATGATCAGAAAGCAAGAAAGAGAATTTTATCAACTTCCAACTTCCATAACTTATCGGCACTTCGACTCATACATACACCTACAACCATCAATTCACCATTGCAATCATGTCTTCGTTCGGACTCAGGACTGAGAGCAGCGAGGTCGTCCAGGCTTTCGCCTCCAGAGTCACGGGCCGCACCTTTCTGGTCACCGGAGCCAGCGTCAACGGCCTCGGTGCTGCGATCGCTATTGCGCTCGCCCAAGGGAGCCCCGAGCACATCATCCTCGTCGGTCGGACCAAGGCCAAGATCGACCCCGTGGTCGAGGAGATCGCCAAGGTCAACCCCAAGGTCAAGGCCGTCTTTGTCCAGTGCGAGCTCTCGGACTTTGACTCGGTGCGGAAGGCCGGCGCCGCGATCCTCGACGACGAGGACATTGCCAAGATCGACGTCATCATCAACAACGCCGGCGTCATGGCGGTGAGCGAGTACAGCCGGGACAAGCAGGGCCACGAGCTGCAGCTGTCCTCGAACCACCTCGGGCACTTCCTGCTGACCAACACCCTCATGCCCAAGGTCCTCGCCGCCGGGCCCGGGTCGCGCATCGTCAACACCACGAGCCGCGGCCACAAGGTCGGCCCGTTCCGGTTCGACGACTACAACTTCGCCGGCGGCCGGGCGTACGAGCCCTGGACGGCCTACGGGCAGAGCAAGACGGCCAACATCCTCTTCTCGGTCGAGCTGGCCCGCCGCCTGGCGGACAGGGGCATCAGGTCGTACGCCGTCCACCCCGGCGGCATCTTGGGCACGGGCCTGGCGAGCCACCTGGACCTCGAGTCGTTGGCCGACATCCCGGACATCGCGGAACGCAACAACGGGTGGCGGTCGTTCCCGCCGCTGGACCCGGCCAGATTCAAGACGGCGTCGCAGGGGGCCGCGTGCGAACTGGCGGCGGCTCTGGATCCGTCCTTTGACGACAGGAGCGGCTCGTACGTGCTCGACTGCCAGATTGGGGAGGCCTTGGACTATGCGACAGATGCCGACAACGCGAAGAAGCTTTGGATTCTGAGCGAAGAGCTGGTCGGCCAGAAATTCGACATCTAGATCCCGCCTGAAGTTGTGTGTGTGTGTGGATTAGTGGCAGTGATCACTTTGGTAGAGTAACCAGGACGATTTCCATAGTATATGATGATATCATTAATTCGAGTTGAGAGCTTGACCAATCTGAGCCTATACACTTTCAAGGTTTATCTTGTAGAGTTATAGCGGTTGCGGCTGAAGGCAGTAGGCTCAAGGCTTGAGGGCTTGAAGCTATAACCCCCACGACCACTCTTGATAGCGTAATGTACATCGTACTGTCCATGGTTGACTACTGGCTCTAGAGCCACTCACTGTCAAGTCATTGCGTGACTGTGAACTCCGAAGGCGTTTATGATTTTGGTCAGAAGCGCGTTGAAGACGGCTTGGCAATTGCGACCGACATGATGGAGGTTGGCTTGGCTATTGCGCGTTCCCGGATCTTGTACCAGGTGTTGTCGCGGCCCGTTTACTATATACAGATTACTGTCGACGACTCAGAAGGGCTGTCAGAACCCAATATACTGACTTTAGGCTAGGCATCGCCTAAGGCAAGCCCCCTGACACCAAGTCTGCCAAAAGCCGCCGTCAATTCCGGGCAGTTTGGATGACCCCAAGAACAGTCATGGAAGACGTTCTGAAATATAATCACACGAAAACTTCCCTACTCCAAGGCGTTGATCGCTGCTGGCATTGCGCGAGGCGTTTGTGGAGAGTTTGTTCGATTGAGTCTGGACTCTGGCCTCCCGTGCATTTGCTGAAACCAGTTATGCAAACTCTCTTGCATTGCACAGTGGTGTTTAACCTACACCAAACAGATGTGCATTTCTGTGCTTCCACATGGTGGAAAGTTATGTAGTAGCAAGCCGCCACGTACGTCAAGTATGTAAAAGTTTTAAACTGTCGAGATGTGCCGATTGACTCGAGATAATACCGTAGTAGTGAGCGATGGCGAACCATCAGATCGGCCCGTATTACAAGAACCATTTGCGGGTCGCTCTTTTCACTATTGCGGAGCACCGATTGTGAGAGCCTCGATTCATTCTTTCTATCTTGTTGCCAAGCCAAGGTCCGTATGTACGGGCGATCATGTGTTTCCGACGTGCTAATTGGCAACAGGTTCGTGTCACCATGGTTGGGTGTAAGGATGTAAATACCCGAGAGTTGGGCGTTTGTGACATGGAAAGAATCAAGGAACCTATCGAGCCTGTCCACTTTCTAGAGCTTGGTGGCGCGCTATTGTGGTGAACTCTCGCTTGTAGCTACTCCGTAGGCTACAGTGTATAAGTGGAGAGGAAATCATGGAATGGGCCCTTCTTGCTCTGGAGTCTCTAACCGATAAGTTGATACATACCTAGGTTAGTTAGGTATAAACCAGACGCTCTTGGGTCTTCTGTTTATGACATTGCTGAGATACACGTTATTATAATAATTGGAAGGATATCTGTGTGCAATCATTAGCCATAGTATTTCAACAATGCTGGTCCATGGCCATCATAATCGGGTGTTTTGACACTCTTATGGCAATAACACTTCAGACTTACACGGTTGCCGCTAAAGTCCATTCTTTCCGCAACCTTATGTGCCTTGCCTAGATGCCAGTCAACATGGGAAAACGTGAGCCAAGAATTTGATCCGCACGACGCAACTCTACCAGTGAGCTGCGGATATGGCGATATGCAGCCTGTACCTCTTCTGTGCCCAAAGACGATCCTCTCACCTTGCCTTAGTGCTCGGCAATCGACATACATGGCAGCCGGCGGCAGACACTCTAAAGCTTGCCCACGTACCTAAACCTTAAGGTAATCTTTCTTCTGGGCCGGCACGGATCGCGGAGACTGACTGGCTGACTGGCAGGATGCATAGTCATCCAAGTGATTCTACAAACAAAGGTAAGAGAATGAGTATTTACTTGCGGCATCTTCCTCTCTCGCCCGTGTGCGGCGTCGGGCTGGTTCCTGACCAAACGACGAGAAGAGCAAGCGAACATCCTGCCAAGATTTGGGGGACCCGATGAGTAAGCTGGGCCACGTTTTCTGAGCATCGAGGACTCGCGTCCTTGTCCTGACTCGTCCCGATCGATCATCAGCATTCTTGAGCAGAGAGCTGGTCGTAATCCGTCCAGGGGGCGCGTATTGCGTCTGACTCTCTTGCATTTGGGGATCGGTCCAATTCAACAACCGCCTGCAAGTTCTGCTGCGTCGGCTCGATTCCAGCGCCGGCCCCCACGGCACCCTGGACTCCTGGAGCCTCCTTCTGGAGCTCTCCTCTCTGCTCCCTCCCCTGTCCATCGCGGGCGGTGGGACCACATCGTATCGTGGCACGGGCCACTGGGCTTTCTTTCCCTTTGGCCAAGGGCCGTTACGCGATTCTGGAGTCTAGCCAGGGGTCTCTCTGTGTCAGGTGCTTTTTCCAATCACTGTCTCGTTCCCCAACATTGCCAAAAAAAGGGTTCCAGGGGGGCACCGACCAAAAACGGCGAGGGAAGGGAAAAGGGCAAGCAAAAGGCCCATCCGTGGGCTTGGGAAGGAGACCGACCTGACGTCGAATCTGTGAGGTGGAACAACTCGTCAATTGCCGTTTGGTCTGTTCGTCTGATTGATTTTCTCTTTCGGCTGCAGCAACTACCTTGTCTGTAGTATATGCCATTTGCCAGGGAACGCGCGGGAGGAAAAAGCCATAAGGATCTTTTTATTGTTTCTTCTTCCTACTGCCATACTGCTGCTATATCCCAAATTCCCACCTGGGCACCTGTCTCACACTACAAACAACTACCTACACGGCAAATTCCACCTTGCGAACGCTCACCTCCCGCCGACCGGCAAATACCGTCGCCAGAGCCTACCCCATCCCCAAGCAGCAACCAGCTCGCCAACCCGCCCTTGCGACTTTAGCTTGCACACCCGCGCGCGCGCGCTCTGCCCGGCAAGCTCCATTGCTGTCGCGTGTGTGGGCGCCGGAGCGAAGCTGACTGAGCTGAGCTATAGACGGCATACGGATTGGTAATAATTCTCTGGGTCTGTCTGTCTGGTTTTGGGTCTGGATCGTGGTCTCGGGGGGGTTTTTCGACGGCCAGGCGCATTGGCAAACGAGACATGCCTCCAGGCCGGCCGCCCAAGAGGCCCGGCGAGTCTGAGATCGACGGCGCGGACGGCCAAGCTGCGAAGTGTAAGCTGCCGAGGCTCGATCGCGGCGGCACCCCAAACGACTTCTCCAGCGTCGTCAAGAGCAAGCTGTCGTCTTACACCAGGACCGGTCAAGTAAGTACGAATGCGCAGAAAAGCTGCGATCCTGTCTGGCATTACTTTTGCCGTGCGCAATCGTGAATGCGCCCGCGCCAACTCTTTATATACGCGCGTAGCTTACTGACTGACGCTACTCCCTAGGCATGCGACCGCTGCAAGGTCCGCAAGATTCGGTGCGATGCCCTACCGGAAGGATGCTCCCACTGCATCAATCAGAATCTCGAGTGTTATGTGACGGATCGAGTGACCGGCCGGACCGAGCGACGAGGGTACATGCAGGAACTCGAGCGCGAGAAGACGGACATGCTCAACCACATTCGCGACCTCGAGAAGCTACTTGACACAAAAGGCGTCGAGGTGAAGCCATATGCACGGCAAACCTTTCCCCAGAATGCTGGCTACCCAGCGGCTGTGCCCTTTGATGCGAGAGGGAATCCCACACAGGATGGCGCCGTGGAAGACAGCGCGGACAACTGGACGCAGATGGGGCCCTCGTTATGGATCAAGAACCACAAACCCGGATCACACTTTTCCCATGCTGCCAGAAACTTGTTCGGAGCCAAGTCTGCGATGGCGGATGTTCACTTGGGAGTTTCTCCCGACCAAGCTCCGCTGAGCTCAATCAAGGGAACCAAGCTTTCCATACTTGGCAGCACGATTGATTTGGGATCGTTCGAAGCTCCCGACATGGACGAGCCTGCACCAGGTGTCCAAGCCAAGTCGCCATTATACAACAAGTCGGTCCAGGCGTTCCTGCAATCATGTACCAATGTCAACCCGCAACTGCATGTCGAGTACCCGCCCAGAGCAGATGCCTTCACGTATGCGGAGTGGTACTTTCTCATGTTATACCCGTTTATTCCTGTGTTGCACAAGCCAACCTTTATGAATGTGGTAAGTTTGGAATACGTGTCCATGTTCCCTTGGAGCTGAAGATTAACAATTCTAGCTCACACGCCTTTACGATGACCCTAATTTCAAGCCAACTGTCGCTGAAGCAGTCATGGTTCACATGGTGTTTGCCTCGATTTACCTGCAATATGGCCTTCGAAATCGCGAGAATCCTGAACAAAAGAAGAAGCTCAACGACCTTTCCAATAAGCACTACCATTTTGCCTTGTGCAAGTTCTTTGATTTGTCCACATCAAAAACATTCGAGGATTTGCAGGCTTTGACCATGATTGCCGTTCATACGAGGGCATTCCCGAAGCCAGACTGTAGCTCCATGGTTACGTGGACCTGTCAAGGCATGGCTATCGAGCTCGGATTGCATCGTGCAATGAAGAAACCGGGAGAAGGCACCAACCTCGACAACGAGATGCGGAAACGCGTTTTCTGGACCCTGGTCATGATGGGCGTCACTTTGAATGGGCGTATGGGAAAACCCATGCCGATACGGCTGGATGAAATCGACGTCGACTTTCCAGAGATGATCCCAGATGAACTCCTCACCAAGGATGGAGTCGACACATCCAGGACTGGGAAATGTCTCTACGAGATCGGAATAGAAAGCTTCCGGGCAGCGTCCATCTACTTGGACATGTATGCCACCATCTACTGCACGAAAAGAGACCCGACTGTTTATCCTGCAATTGTCGAAGAGCTGGAGGCCCGGATAACGGCCTGGTGGGACAGCCTGCCCGATTCTTTGCGGGCTTCCAGCGATGGAGAGGGACACAACGAAATGTTTGCACTGTATGCAGAATACGTGTACCACGAGTTTCGGTTGTGTCTCCGGCACCCATCCGTCGCTCTGACGAGTGATCCAAAGTTAATGGCAGAAAACAGCAAAGTATGCGAGAAAGCAGCCAAGGATATGTTGAATATTGCATACAAGCTATACAAATTGAAGTCTCAGGACTCGACGTGGTACTCGCTGTCCGAGTATATTGCTGCCATGTTCACGTCCCTGGCATTGGTATGGGAGAGGAGACACGAGACTGACGCAACCGAAGTCGCTGCTTTGCGGCAGGATATGGAAACTTGGCTGGTCATCATAGCCGATTCATGCGAACTAATGGGTAAGTGACCTGTGATTATACCTAGTCATTGGCCTTGATCTAACTCTAGCAGGATGTGGCTTGACTTTGCGGAATGCCGTGGCATCCATCGTTGATCGCACAGTTGCATGGATCGAACACGATCGACAGCGCAAGATGAACGGAGCCATGCCTCAGGTTACTCAAGACATGTTGAAACAGTCACCACAACAGCCACAACAGAACTACGCCAATGTGCCTGCCGGTGTTGCGGCTCCTTCTGCTCATCCAAATCCACCTGCCGACCCATCACTGAATGCCGGAGAGACCCCAACTCCTGGCATGCCCGCTCGCAATAATTACTACCCAGATTCGGCTGCTGAAGCATCGTCCTACCCTCCACTTCCCTACAGTGACCCATCTGCTCATGACTCGGGCAGCATACCTTACAACAGTGAGGATCCTTACTTGTATGCTCAAACTGGTCAAGTGCCGCCAGCCCAAGCACAAGGACAGGCTCAGGCTCAAGCGCAGGCTCAAGCTCAGGCTCAGGCCCAAGTACAACAGACACAAGCCCAGATCTCCGACCACAACCCACTCACCACATTTGCCGCCCAGGCGACCTCGCTGCAGCAGCCCTCGGGCGACATGCTATGGCGACAGGGCACCCCCGGGGGCAGCACGTGGCAGGACTGGACGGCCGCCGTGGTCGACAACCAGGAGCACTACAGCGCCAACGCCCTCATGTCGCTGGGCGCCGGGCCGCGGCCGAGCAACGTCGTCGGCGACGCGGCGCCGAGCGGCTCGACCGGCGCGCCCCTGGGCATGGGAGGAGGCATCAACGGGCAGAACGTCCCCACCGCGGCCAACAGCACGCAGTGGCCGCTCCTGTTGTTCCACGACGGGTCCGGCGGCATGGGAGGTGCCTGAGAAAGAAAGTAAAAACCAAAAAAAGGAAAAGAAAGAAAAATTAACACCTATTTTTTGCCAATACATAATGTAAGATACCCCCTCTACAATTCTTTTGAGTGCGCTTTGTGTTTTTCTCTATTGCTATTCTGTTGTGATGCAATACCAGGCTTACGTGAAGGCGGACTGGCCGCTGCGCGATGATTGATACCCTCCTTCACGGACCCCCCAAGAACACGATGGACTCGGAGAGAATTGACAAAGTACAGATGGAACAATTGCAGTTGAAGTCATTTCAAATGTGTCATGTTGATACAATAATATACACATCATAACATTAAAAACCTATTCTTGACCGTGCTTTCTGCCGTGCACTCGTGGGGGGAAATGAAACCGCTTTATCAAACATGTGACCGCCAAAAAACCTCCTCCAGAGAGATGATGACGAAGTAGTGTTTGTTTTTTTCATCCTCAAGGATCGCCGGCGTAGCTCTCTGTACATGTTCCACTTTCTAATGCAAACCGGCCAAATGTGACGATGAGTAGAGTGGAGGGGCCTTCACGGGCCCCGGGCCTGAAGTATATCCAGCCGAAAGAAAAGGGGAACCATCTATATGGGGAAGCATTTACGCCAGCTGCGCCTTTTGTTGACATGGGGAGAAATCTTGTCTCCTGCCACATTGTTGTTACATACCACCTCTTACACGCCCGCGTACGAAGATGCGTACAGGATGTCCATCTCATCTCATCCCAGTCAAGATGTGACTCGGCGCAAGCTCTGGCTTACTTCGATGGCGTCGATTGCGCGCAGAAATCGTAACAGGTAGACATCAAGTCGTATCCAAGTTTTAGAGTGATCAGGAACGTCTCGATTAGTTCTTTCCGAACCAACCGGTCAGCGAGCCCTTCATGCTCTCCATGGCCTCGGCCTGAGCCTTCTCCTGTGCTTGCTGCTCCTCCTTGAGCCACTTCTCGCCGTTCTTGCGGATCTCTGCCTCCATCATCTCGTAGTTGCGCTGACCACGCTCGCGGGCGATATCCTGGAGCATCTTGCCCTGTGCGAAGGCCTCGCTTGGGCTCTGCTCACCCTCGGCAGGAACCATCATGCTCAGGTTGGCGGGCTTGAGGCCCAGCATGCTACCAAGAGCTCCAATGCCCGAGGGCTTCTTCCGCTTGTGCGCATTGAACTGCTTCTCGAACTCGGCTCTGGCAATCGCCTCGCGGCGGGCAAACTCGATAGGGATGTTCTTGCCGTCGAAAGACTTGAGCACCTCACGCACGTCCTTGTACTGCATGGTGTGGATGTACTCGAGGAAGGGGATCAGCGCCACAAGGTCCGTGTCCTTGGGGTCGCCAGTCCATTTGGGAAGGACGATGGCATTTTCGGGCTGGTTGCGAACGTGCGAAGCGTTGCTGTCGACCATGATGACCTTGGACAGATCACGATTCAGGTATGAAAGGTCCTTGACAATCTCGCCGTCCTTGTACTTGGTGGCTTCACGGAATAGAGGCCAGACAATGAAGCGGTAGGGGTCGAGCTTGCGCACCAACGGCTCACCCATGGCGAAGGGAACAGTGGTGAACAGTACAAGTTCGTAGTACTGGCTGAGATAGTGGAGGAAGTAATCGGCGCCCGGTCGCTTGGCTATTCTCCAGCCGTGTTCTCTCGTCCACTCGCTGTGGATCAGCATATCCTCCAGACTGATGCAGAGCGTGTAGGGACGCTCAAACATGGGGTCTGGGTCGGGCAGAAGCTTCTCAAAGGCGGGCTCGTGGTAGTAGCTGAGCGAGTCGTTCAGTCGGGCGCGAGCGCGGGTCCACCACAAGTTGGGCGACCAGCCATTGGGGATATCGGTATGCATTTCCGCCTCGTCCTCGTCCCAGTCACGGCCAAGCCATGCCACACTTCCCAGTCCCAGAACCAGCGCGGACAGGTACATGCGGTTGGCCCATCTGTTGCGTCGCTTCTCGGTCGAAGAGACATATGCGGAGGCAGGGAGCTCTCCCTTGCCGCCACGACCACCACCCTCGGCCTCCAGCTCCTCCAGCTCTGCGAGTGCGCTCTTGTTGGTAGCGCCCTCCTTTTCAAACTCGAGTGTCGAAGGGATACCTTGTGTCAGATCGGGTAGCTTGAAAGGCTTCTGGGGCTCGGGCGCCTCGGGTATTTGTGATTCCTCGGTCTTGGGTGTAGGCGCCGACTCGGACTCTGCTGACTGAGGTTGAGGCTTTGATTCGGATGGCTTGTTGGTCTTCTTTGCCATGCCGCGCAATTGCATGGTGGACACTGGTAACGAGACATTTTGGGCTCGGATGGATCGAGTCGCAGCTCTGATCAGAGCAGGCGACTGCGCTGCGCGCAGAAAGGTCCTGGCCAACATTGTGAATGTGAAAAATATCGACGCGCCCTTTTGAATTAATCACTTGTCCTCCGTGGGAATGAGGTTGCAAATCTGAGCCCGGGCAAAGGAACTGGCAGATGCAATGGGCTGATGCGGCGGATCGTGCGTTGGCTGGGCAGGCAAATAATTCCTTCCCGTCTTCCAGAGCTCGCGATCGGAAGCTCTCTGGTTCGATTTTGTTCCGGTCGAGTTTTTTCCGACCGCCGACTACAGATGCGAGCTAGCGCGTCGGTACGTCATTCAGGTGCTCTGGGTCACTGCTCTTATCGATTACCAGGCCGCCGGGACGCATTCCGGGCGACTCTCTTTAGCGCATTTTAGCGGAAGGGACCAGTGGACAATGGACCCCAGTGCACTGCTTGACTGGCGACTGGAGCTCTCACTCACCCAAGGTTAGCGACTTCTTTTTGCCACAAAAGACCCTTCAAGTTCCTTCCAAGCTCCCAGGCCTTTTTGCCCCTCCATGAAAGCCCCTCCTTCAGTGTGCAATTGAGTCAATGTATCACTTGACCGCCCGCCCACCATTATCAATCACGGCACCCCAGGCTTGACTGGGCCACTGAGCGCAGAGCAATTCGCCGTCTCGAGACACAGACTTTACCGGCCAATCCGTAGTACAAAGCCAAACCCTCCCATTCTATATACCTCCAGTCACCAGTTTGTCCGACGGGTCTGTCGTGTGGTCTCCTTCCCCTCTTGATCATACAATAATCCAACTCTCCCTCCGAAGTGCTACCTCGTTGTGATTTCATTGCAACGTTCATTTCAGGTCTTGCGCTGCGTCCTTGCGATCTCGCTTCATCTCGTTTACGCTCCGTTCTATACCACCCTCCACACTCCGGACATGGCAGCGATGAGTGCTGCTTTCTAGAGGGTGGTACTCGTTCGCTGAAATATCACGATGGCACCACCCTCGATACGCCTCGTCATATTCACTAGCATACTCAACTAAAGCAAATCACTTTGCACATTCCGATTGCGATCTAATCAACAAAAAGTTTGTATATAACCAGGTAGGCTACAATCTGCCCAAACACAAGCGTCATTCTGCGAGTGTCTTCCACAGTCGCCACTACAAGTACGCCCCGTCATGCCGTTCCACTTGACTTCTGCCGACAGAGGTACAGGCAAAATGACCCGTCGAGCCACCCACGGAAGGATATCGCGGCCTGCCATCGCGGCGCCCAACACAGCATCAAGCTCTGCTTTGCCGTCGGGCAACACCACGGACGCCGAGTCCGCAATGGCCGATTCTATCGCATCGCTCACCAACAACATAGCGTCCCTCACTGTCGACGTACCGCTTTCGAACAAGCCCAAGAGAAAGAGGCCACCGCCTTTCCGGTTCTTTGATCTGCCTTCCGAGTTGCGCCTCAAAATCTATGATCATCACTTTGCCGACATCGGTGATGTTCTCGATCTTGACCACGATAATTACCAGCGCATCTATAAAAAGCTGGGCATCTTCCGGACCTGCCGCCAGATATATCGAGAGGCAAGCTATCTGTTCTACAGTACACACCCTGTACGGATCTTCCCCATCTGGGGCAAGTTTTTCAGGAGCAAAAAACCCTTACTGGCGCGGATGTCTGCCAACCAGCGTTCCAATCTGACCACACTCGAACTTCGACTCGGTCCCGGTTGGAACCGTCCGCCGCGTGGGTGGGTAGTCAACGAGGCACTGGGGTTGAAGAGCTGCACCAACGTCAATCGCATCAAGGTCTTTGTGGAATGCGATCCCAGCAATGACATCTTCAAGGGCTTTCGCCGCTCAGACGGTTTCTACGAAAATTTCTCTAAAGACCTTCTAGATGCCATCCTTCAGCAAATGCCCTGGTGCAGACTTATCGAGTTCGACGCGAACCCAAGCGTGAGAAAGAATGGCGCCATGATGAGGAGTCTTTTTGAAACGACGGACAAGATGGGCTGCAAACTCGCCTGGGGGCCCGAGAAGGGCTGGAACGATGGCGAGGAAGTCATCGCCCCAGAGCCCATTCCCAACAATGAGCCGATCGGTATTGCAGCCATGATTGACGGCCGATATATCCCGGCAAATACTGGTTACGACCCCAACATTGTCACGTTTACCCAGTGACGTTTCGCGCTTATATGTCAACATGTCACAAGGGCGGCCATTTTATTCAAAGACATCCACGCACAAACTCAAGATTTGTTCCCGTTTGGAAAATTGGACACGGCGTTCAGGAATCATCTTTGCGGGAGCGATGCGACGGGATGACACTCGCTCTATCCCTGATGGTGGTTTGATATTGGAAAGGGACGGTCATTAAAAACTTCGATCAGGAAGTTATTTTGCCACGCCGATGTATTAAAGTCGCAAGACTGATACTTTCTTTCTTGAATCAAATCAAAATTTGAGTAAATTTGTTTCGCATATGCTTGGTGATCACTTTCGCTCGAAACAACTGCTATCAGTGTCTCTACTCATGACTCGGGTTCTCTATAATTACAACGCTGGAAGACTATTGCGCTCCTAATGCAGCTAATGCAGCTCTCAGTTCTCGCACTGCTGTAGGTACATCTTCAAAATTGAGTGCAGAGATGGCCCACTTGGCATGCTTTTGTGCCTGCGCCTGTGCCATGTCGTCGGCGTTGTACACAGCATTCGTCGGCGGCGCGCCGCTGAACTGCTGGACTGGAGGTAGTGGCTGCGGCGTCTGAGCGGCGGGCACGGCTTGGGTCGTTGGCGCGGAAAACGTCGGGACGGCAGGCTGTTGAGGGGCTGGCGGTTGCTGGTAGAACGACGAGGGAGGCGGTGACTGCACGTGAGTGGTGGGCGGTGGTGGTTGCGGCGGCCGGAAGGGCGAGGACAGATCTGACGGCGTCGGGCGGTAGAAGCCCTGCGGCGTGTCTGGGAGTCCTGGCGTCTGCGTTGATGGCGCTACCGCTGGAGGGCTGGGTATGCTCACGTCGGGATCACCCAGGGCATCGGGCGCAGACGGCAGTTCTAGGGGAGGATCGTCGTGGGTCGTCGTCGGCGCCGAGGGGAAGTATCCCTCTGGCGTTGGCTGTGTAATAGGAGACACTTGTTCCGGAGCCGGGGCCGTGCCGTGCGGTGGTGATGTGGGCGCCGAAACGGGGCCGGGCGAGTACGCAGAGCTGCCGCCTGCCGCCGCATTTGGATTTAGATATCCTTTTCCTTCCTCGTCCGCCGCATCTTCCACGGTAGCAGCCTTGGGTGCTTGGCCGGACATGATGGCCTGTAGCTCGGGGTCATCTTCGTCGATCTTCTCTTCCTCCTCGATCTTCGGGTTCGATTCGTTGGGATCTTTGCCTTCCTTGATCGCGCGCAGTATCCGTGCCGCGTTCCACTTGGCAAACTTGATCTTCTTATCAATCTCGACTCCCGGCGCACCCCAGATGTTGATCAGTTGCAAAAACGTGGCGGCGGCCTCAAAGGTGACGGCTGTCTGCTGGGTGACCTTGTTGGCCTTCAGGGGCCGCATGGCGCGGTCGAGCGTCTCCTGCGCAAATTGTTCGACATACGCGCGCCCCTCGTTGTCGTCGAGGATGGCCGTGTTTCCTTGGTTCGTTGCTTTCATCTTGGAGAGTCAAGTCAGTTCCAGACTCCGCTCATGGAGGAAAGCGACCACATACCTCCTCCAGCTGGTCCATCATGGCCGTCGTAAACTGTAGACATTCTTCGTCCACATTGTGAAGCTGCTTGGCCAAGATCTGGTTTACCACCCAATAGTCGCCTGGAATACACTGTTAGAAGCGACTTCTATACGTGTTGAACGATGGACTTACACCAGTAGGAAATGACTGGTTTTGCTGTCCGAAGTTGGTTTCCGCGCACTACAAACGGTGTGATGCCCGCCTGCTTGAGCGCTGCGGGGATGTTGGTCGCCATGATATGGGCGTTACAATTGCCGCCTCTTCTGGGTCTGAGCTGAAAAGCAGATCGCGAAAGATGCTCTGGTATGAGTTCTCGACTCGTATGCGCCCAGGTATGGAGAAAGTGAGTTCGAAAAGATGTAGATTACCTACGTAGGTTGTATCAGGCAGCTACAATCTGAGACCGGAGCGCATCTCGCAATCAAGTTGACGTCGGTCGCCCGCCAGAGCTGCTACCCTGCATTTGTCCCGCCTGGATCCACTGAGTGCAGCGGAACCATGCCGAGTCCGCTATACCTATCCCAGACAGCTCGGGAGAGCTCACGCCACATTCTGTACATGTGTCAGCCACAGTGCTCGTATGCAATAGGCCAGATTGCGAGTATCTGAATGGATGCAACAGTCCGTCAAAAAGGCAGGAAACTCGTGCCATTTTCCACGCTGGCCTGATTTCCTATTTGAGCAAGAAGACAAGTCAACATCAAAGCTCCTTGGGTCCGGGCTCGCGATCAAGGATTTCCTTCTTATTTGCGCACTCGGTCCGCTTCTTTCTTCCATCGAGTCAAACCACCGCCAGTGAATGGCACACGAGACAGTCATATTCTTCTGACTGACACCAGTTTCGCTCTAACTGCCATTTTTAAACTCCACCCTTATAACCCTCCAATCCCGCGAGCAATGTATACCTCCAGCCCCACCGTTGCCACCATCGCCTTGGGCTTGCTGGCGGCTCTTCCCAGCGTGCAGGCTGGTTTATACACGAAGAGCTCGCCAGTGGTTCAAGTCGACGCTAAGAACTATGATAGACTCATCGCCAAGTCGAATTACACGTCTGTACGTGGTGGAGCGAGCGCACTGTAACACGTCTAGACCACCCCTACTCACAAGATATCTAGGTCGTCGAGTTCTACGCCCCTTGGTGTGGCCACTGCCAGAATCTCAAGCCTGCCTATGAAAAGGCCGCTAAGAATCTTGATGGTCTTGCTCAGGTCGCCGCTGTCAACTGCGACGAGGACGAGAACAAGCCCCTGTGCGGACAATTTGGTATCCAGGGATTCCCGACCCTGAAGATTGTCCGTCCCGGCAAGAAGTATGGCAAGCCCGTGGTCGACGACTACAATGGTCCTCGGTCTGCCAAGGACATCGTCAGCGCCACTGTTGACAAGATCAACAACCACGTGAAGAAGGTTACAGACAAGGACGTTGAGGATTTCCTGAGCAAGAACAATGACACGGCCAAGGCCATCCTGTTCACCGAGAAGGGTACGACAAGCGCACTCTTGAAGAGCATTGCCATCGACTACTTGGACGTCATCCAGGTCGCTCAGATCCGGAACAAGGAAAGCAAGGCCACCGAGATTTTCGGCATCGACAGCTACCCTTCTTTGGTATTGCTGCCCGGTGGCGACAAGCCATCCGTTCTCTACGACGGCGAGATGAAGAAGGAGGGCATGATCAAGTTCCTCTCTCAGATCGCCGAGCCAAACCCCGTCACTGGTGCTGAGAAGGCCAAGGCCAAGAAGGATAAGAAGGACAAGAAAGAGAAGCCAGCCAAGGCCGAGCCGAAGGCTGACGAGCCCGAGGCTGCTGAACCTTCCCCTGCTTCCACTCCCGAGACCAAGGTTCCCACCAAGGAAACCCTCGCATTGACAGGTATCATCGACAACGCACTCGATCTCACCAAGTCTTGCTTGAACCCGAAGGCCGGCACGTGCGTCCTTGCCTTTGTTCCCAAGGACCATGGAGAAGATGCTGAGAAAGCTCTCGAGGGACTTCGCGGTGTGGGCATCAAGCACGACGGCTCCGTCGCTAAACGCGTCTTTCCATTCTACGAAGTTCACACAGATGATGCCAATGTTGCTGCAATGCTCGAAAGTTTCCACCTCGAGAACAAGGTCGAGATCATCGCAATCAACGGCAAGCGTGGGTGGTGGAGACTATACGAGGGCGACCACTCTCACGACAGCCTCCTTTCTTGGATCGATGTCATCCGTCTCAACGAGGGTGGCAAGATAAAGCTTCCCGAGATCAAGATCTTTGTCCAGGATGAGAACGACCCAATTGTTCAGGACTCGGTTGTCGAGGAGCCAGTTGCCCAGGAGACCGTTGAAGTGAAGGTGGAGGAAGAAGTCAAGGTCGAAGCTGGCGAGGCCGAGCCCGAGAGCACATCTACTTCGTGGCAAGGCGCAGAGCCGACCCCAGAGGCTACCGAGGCCGCTGAGCCTGAGCACGACGAGTTGTAGTTGATGCAGTTAAAAGGGAATGTACCAATTAGGCGAATCTTGAGGCTTGGTAGTAAAGGACAAAAACATCAGAAATGCTCTTATTGAACAATGGTCTCTCATGACTCCAAACGCCTGCCCCCTTTATCTAGAACCTAGTACCTGTCCAACAACGCCTTGCAAATGCTCTGCAGATCTAGGGTATCTACAACCAGGCTTGTACTGGCGACTGGGGGAAATCCTTTTCCTCATGCCTGCGGATCCAAGGAGAACACAATCAATCGAGGTCCATATCCACAATATCTCCCTTCTGGACAGTTCCTTCCCTCACCATCTTGGCTCCCTTTTCTCTCACGGTGTTGTCCAAAAAGTTCCTGACCCATCTGCAGCCGTCGGCGGCGACGGCCATCATGCCCTCCATCCGCCCAATCTGTACTCTGCTCTCGCACACCAGCACGGCCACCTTGTCACTCGCGCCGAGCGTGGCCATGGTCAGGAACGGCAGCTCCTGCTCCTCCTGCTGGTTCAGGTCGAGGAGCGGGTCGGCGCCCTCGTCGTTGGCGGCGTGGGAGCTCGTGGACCCGGCGGTGCAGGCGGCCAGGTAGTCGGTCATGGGGATGCCCGAGTCGATGAGGGCGAGGGTCGAGGCGTTGATGAGGGCGGCCAGCAGGCTGCCGTCCTGGGACAGGACGTGCAGCTGGACCGAGACCGTGGACCGCGGGTACAGGTGCAGGTGCAGGGTGCCGGCGAGGGCCTTGGCGATGGTGGCCTGGAGCTCCTGCAGGCGCTTGTCGGTGCGCGAGCGCTTCTTGCGGTCGACGGTGCTGAAGCCGCCGACGACGACGCTGACGGCCACGTCGGCGCTGTTGGGGCCCGCGCTCGCCGTCGACGCCGACGACGACTGCGCCTGCCGCTTTGCCGACTCCGACGGGCCCGTCACGATGCACATGATCTTGGTGTTGCCCATCTCCAGGTACGACGAGCCGTCGGCGGCGGCCTGGGTCCGGATCGTGGCGTGCTGCCGCCGCAGGTCGTTCCAGCGCCGGCCGTCGACGCGCAGCAGCGCCAGGTTGTAGGTCGACGTATCGAGGGGCATGTTGGGCAAGAAGTCTGACGGCCTTCTCCCGGTATGTGACAAGGTCTAGATTGTTGTTTCGTGCCTGGAAACAGACCTGAATTGAGTAAGATCGTGAAGCTGTTCCTTGCTACGACTTCCACAGAAGCTTGACGATTCGATGCTTGGGAAATTTCATGGCGGGGCAAATTTAGCGTCAAAGTGGGATGGTGATTGGATAGTCCAATAATCCGGGGTTGGCTCGGATAGACGCATTTCATCAGCGGCCCCTCCTTTTGTGTCGCGGTGTCGCGATCCCGACACTCCGCGTTCTATTTACACACTGTTTTTTCGCGTCTGGCCCAACCACCTGTTCCAACACGCCTGCCGTCGGCGGTTCCAACGATAGAATGACGTCTATGGAGCCAAGTTCCGACGAGACTCTCGACAGCCCACCCGCAAAGCGGGCCAGGCGACTTGGGTCAACGTCCAGGGGAGCGGCTTCGTACTCTCGAAAACGCGCCGTGACAGCATGTCAGGTCTGCCGCAGCCGAAGGACGAAGTGTGACAACAAGAAACCAAAGTGTTCCTTTTGTGAGCGTACCGGGGCAGAGTGCGTCATGGCCCCGGACGACATGTCAACTTTTGATCCGGCAAGCTTGAGAATATTGGAACGACTCGACGAACTACAGAATCAAGTGATACAATCCATAGAGTCAAACGCCCATCCAACCAGTCGTCCAACAGCCCAAATTCCTGATGATGTTCGTCCTCAGACTCCCCTTCCCCAACGCACCATACAGCGGCGCAATACCCATCAGTACAGCTTGGATGCTATTCTGAATTGGGACGTGGTGAAGCCCTACTGGGAGGCTATACCAGGCCGCAGCACCACTTCTCCTTCCGTGCCTGAGCCAATTGTGTCATCTACGTCGCCTCTCAGCGCTGACTTGGACCCTACTACTTGTGACCATTACCTCGATAACTTTTTTTCGTTCGTTCACATCAAGAATCCTATCTTCTCGGAACACCACACGCGCCGCCTGGTGAAAAGAGTATTCTCAGAAGGCATTGGCTGGGACGAAGAGTCATGCCTAGCACTCATCATATGCGCCAATGGAGCGATTGCCCGTTCGTTTTTTGCAACGTCCATGACGAACTCTGAAATGAGACAGTCGCAGGCACCCGCGCTCTACCAAGCCGCACAGAGACGCCTGGGAATTGTCATGGCAAACAACAGCTTGGTCGCAGCACAGTGCCTGTTCCTTTTTGGTGTATACAAGATGTACATGCTGCAATCCTACGACGCTTGGAGGATGTTTCTTCAGGCATTGGCTGCGTGTCAGCAGTTCAAGTTTTCGACTGGTGCTTCTGACCCTTCTAGCCCGGCTGCCTTGGCCCACGCTGAAGAGTGCATATACTGGTCCTGCTGGAAGTCGGAAAGAGAACTTCGATGGGTTCTTAATCTACCAGACTTTGGGGAGTTGGCAAGTGACCATCCTAAATCATTCCCCAGTCTACCAGAAAATGTGCACGAAGGGCGTGAATTAAGGGCGTGGTACTTCTACCTGTCTGAGATATCCCTGTGGCGTCTTTCCACCCGGACGAGAAGTAGGATTGAGCTTTTCTGTTCACAACAGCCGGCCCCTTCTCCGGAGAGTCTAGAAGCTTTCAGCTATGACCTCTGCGAAGAGGGCGATGAGTGGCAGCAGTCGCTTGCTCCAGCTGTCAAACTTGACTTGATGGACAACCAAGACGAGAGCGAAGTACTCAGATTCATCCTCCGCGGTCACCACCAGAGTTACTGCGAGGCAATCTGGTGGCCTTTCGTGGATCTTGTGATCAATCAGGGTACTTCCTCTCCAACAGCATTGGCGACTGCGATGAATGGGATTGCGAATCATCTAGACCAGTTGCAAATCAACGAACAGGGTTACCTGTATAGGCATCATGGGACCTGGCTAATGATACAATCCTGCATCCGCAGCGCTCTCGTTGTTCTGGCAGCCTCGAAAATAGAGAAAATTGCTTGGCTGCTGCCAACCGGGTGGGAAGCAATTGTAAAACGTACCATTGCGATGCTCAGGCATTGGCGTGATACTGAAAATGTGGGCGCAAGCGATAGTATTATAACTCTGTTGGAGAACCTGTCCATGTAGTACAATAGAACGTTTGGAAATCGACACGGACTGCTATCTTGTGATGATGCTGTTGGCTTTTCATTGGCTCCGATTATAGTGCATGTTATAGCCGCACAGGGGCCTAATGCACGTCGCGGAGTATCGGGCTCGTTCTGGTATGTCCAAATATGAACCAGTCCCGGGTATACACGCAGCCTCTTATTTAAGGTAGAATCTGTGCTCGAAAGGTCTATCTATTTGCATACAATCTTTTACGAAGACTGATCGAACTCACCTCCATCACAATTTTCCTGTTCCCTTCTATACATATATCAACATGGCGCAAAGCACTAAAAACAGTACGGTCGCCAGCAGAAAGCCGTGCTCATTACTGAGCGTACAAGGGACAGACATTATAGACAGCGATGGCGATAGGGTGATCCTGAAAGGCGCAGGATTAGGCGGACATATGAACATGGAGAACTTCATCACGGGGTACCCGGGACACGAGCACGAGCACAGGAGAGCGATGCTCAAGGCCATGGGCCCCGAGAAGTACAAGTTCTTCTTTGACCGGTTTCTGGACTACTTCTTCACCGAGGCCGACGCCGAGTTCTTCGCCTCGCTCGGCCTGAACTGCATCAGGGTCCCGTTCAACTACAGGCACTTTGAGGACGACATGGACCCGCGCGTCTACAAGGAGGAGGGCTTCGCCGTGCTCGACAGGATCGTCCAGCGCTGCGCCAAGCACAACCTCTACGTGATCCTGGACCTGCACGCGGCGCCCGGAGGCCAGAACCAGGACTGGCACTGCGACTCGGGCATCAACAAGGCCCTGTTCTGGGAGTTCAAGGACTTTCAGGACCGCGCCGTCGACCTCTGGGTCGAGCTGGCCAGGAGGTACCGCGGCAACCCGTACATCGCCGGGTACAACCCGCTGAACGAGCCCGCTGACCCCGAGCACACCAGGCTCGTGGACTGGTACGCGCGCGTCGAGGGGGCGATCCGGGCCGTCGACGCCGACCACATATTATTTCTCGAGGGCAACACATACGCGATGGACTTTACCCGGTTCCCCGCCGAGGCGCCGCCCAACTGCGTCTACGCCTGTCACGACTACGCCATGATGGGCTTCCCGGTCCCGGAGCAGTTCGAGGGCACGCCCGAGCAGAAGGAGAAGCTGCGCGGCCAGTTCGAGCGCAAGGCCGCGTACATGAAGCAGCGCAACGTGCCCATCTGGAACGGCGAGTGGGGCCCCGTCTACGAGGACCCCCTCAAGATCGGGGCCGAGGCCGCGGCCGCCACCAATGCCAAGCGCTTCGCCCTGCTGCGGGAGCAGCTCGGCATCTACCGGGACTCGTCCGCGAGCTGGAGCATCTGGCTGTACAAGGACATTGGGTACCAGGGCATGGTGTACCTGGACCCGGGGTCGGCGTACATGCAGCTGGTCGAGCCGTTCCTGCGCAAGAAGGCGGCGCACGCGCTCGACTTCTGGGGGTGGCAGGACGCCGGGGTGAAGCACGTGTACGACCCCCTGGTCGCGGCGCTCGAGGCCGCGGTGCCCGAGGCGCACCGGCGCCGGCACTACCCGCCCATCTGGCCGCTCGCGCAGCACGTCACGCGGGCCGTCCGCAACTGCGTGCTGAGCGAGTTCCTGAGCGACGAGTTCGCCGAGCTGTTCGCCGGCAAGACGGAGGCGGAGCTCGAGGCCCTCGCGGCCAGCTTCAAGCTGGAGAACTGCGTCATGCGGGACGGGCTGAACGAGAACCTGAGGGAGGACGCCATCTTGTCGGTCGCGGACTGATCGGGGTCGGCGGTGGCATGGAAGAGGAAGGAAAGGAGTGGCAGTGGAAAAGAAGCGGGATGTGTTTGCACGTGGCAAGGCTGGGTGTGAACGATTCGAATGCTTCCGATGCTTTGTAACATGCAAACATGGCCTGATGGAGTGTAACTGACTTGGTGTTTTGCATACCCCATCTCCACCTAGGGTCCATCACTGCCGTAAAGGGTTCAATTTGGGGCGCCTCACTCCATTCGCGGTAGCGCCGGGATTGCCTTAGTGATCGTGTATATTTCCATTAGTTAACATATTTGTATCTTTTTGGTAGAACCAGCGGCTTGATTCATGTGCGTTGAAAATTTATCTGCCTGCAAAGATGATATAGTTTAAAATGCACCGTATTTGCATACAATGAGCCACAAAGGTGTCCTGCCGGCAAGGTGTTCATCAGTGAATAACAACTCGTACGAGAGCCTCCCTCTCCATCGAATTGCTCCACGTTTTCCCCCTCCAGATTCCAGAAGCAAGTGCGGAAACCCCCTGTCGCCGAGTTCCGCACATCGCACGCCGCAAAGAGAGCTAAATGACGTGTGAGACCCATCGTCAACAGGGTTCCCCAGTGGACCGCAAGCTGTTTCTTAGCAGCTCAACGGCTTCGATGGAAGCATTTCTCGCCTTCCATCAGGTGGTTCCTTACAAATCGCAGGGGAAACTTGTGTCCATCGTGGGGTGCGTGCGGGTCGGGCAAATTCTTAGATAATCTGGCGACTTGACAGTTGTTTGTCTTGGAATATAAAAGATACAGAACCTCAAACTTGATAACACTTTTCCGTGGTCATACTAGTGCCTTTTACCATCATATACCCCAGCTACATTTTGTATCACGACGATTTATTCTTCTCTCTTTCTTGTAAAGCAATACCCAGAATTTTTACACAATGGCTGCTCCTACAACCCAGAAGCAATGGGCCGTCCAGGGCACCAAGGACGACTTCGACGGCCTCAAGTATGAAGATGCCCCCGTCCCCAAGTGCGGAGAGAACGAGGTCCTCGTCAAGATGCACGGTGCTTCCCTCAACTACCGTGACCTGATCATCCCCAAGGTAAGTCCAAAGACAAAAGACTCCCGTACGAAACAATATTTCTAACGAGTTCCCAGGGCTTCTACCCCTTCCCTACCAAGTTCCCCGTCGTTGGTGGATCTGACGGTGCCGGTGAGGTCCTCGAGGTCGGCTCCAAGGTCCAGCAGTGGAAGAAGGGCGACAAGGTCGTCACCCTCTTCAACCAGGGCCACCAGTTCGGCCCTGTCACCGTCGCCGCCTCTCAGACCGGCCTCGGTGGTATCGTCGACGGTACCCTGCGCCAGTTTGGCGTCTTCAACGAGAACGGCCTGGTCCGGGCTCCCAAGAACCTGGACCACGTCGAGGCCAGCACGCTGACCTGCGCCGGCCTGACGAGCTGGAACGCCCTGTACGGCCTCAAGCCCCTGAAGCCCGGCGAGACCGTGCTCGTCCAGGGCACCGGCGGCGTCAGCATCTTCGCGCTGCAGTTCGCCAAGGCCGCCGGCGCCACCGTCATCGGCACGACCTCGTCGGCCGAGAAGGGCGAGGTGCTCAAGAAGCTCGGCGCCGACCACGTCATCAACTACAAGGAGGACACCAACTGGGGCAAGACGGCGCGCGGCTTCACGACCAACGGCCAGGGCGTCGACCACATCATCGAGGTCGGCGGCGCCGGCACGCTGGAGCAGTCGCTCGCGGCCATCCGCTTCGAGGGCGTCATCAGCATCATCGGCTTCCTGGGCGGCGCCCAGCCCAAGTCGTCCATCATCGAGGTCCTGCAGAACATCTGCACCACCCGCGGCGTCTACGTCGGCTCCAAGGCCCAGATGCAGGAGATGGTCGCCGCCATCGAGGCCAACGACATCCACCCCGTCGTCGACAAGAAGGTCTTCACCCTCGAGCAGACCCGCGAGGCCTACGAGTACATGTGGAAGCAGTCGCACTTTGGCAAGGTCGGCATCAAGATTGAGTAAATTATTTAGCGTTTTGTAAAGATACCACTACATGATAATAACAAGCAAGTAAATATTGATTAAAACTTGAGGTCCCGCGAAGAGCGCAATTGTGATGTACATGTAATTGATAGGCGGTCACTTCAATGATTTAGGACCGGATTCATCGAGTAAATACAGCTGACATATACCCAAGATGTATTTATAGGCAACGTAGAGTCCTTGAAGATAATCGACCCTTCAACACCTCCATCCTCCATCAACGCTAATGTCAGCACCACTAATATATGTAGATTCATCGCCAAGAAGAAAGACGACTAGGTTCGCGACCTCTTCGGGTTGGCCGATCCTCTTGAGTGCCACATTCGCCATGTCAGGGTGATCCCCTACGGTACCGCCAGCGATATCTCGCGACTTCTTCAGCATGGGAGTCTCTATCGTACCTCTAAGCCCAACATGTCAGTAACACTTATGCCGCACTAGTTTCTCTTTTTCTAAAGGCAGAAAAGAGCGATCAATAAACTTACGGACAGATGGCGTTGACCCGTATCCCCCTCACGCCGACCTCCTTGGCCGCCGCCCTGGTCAGGCCGAGGACGGCATGCTTGGACGCCGAGTACGACGCGTTGTTGGCGCGGCCCGTGGTGCCGGCGATGGACGAGGCGTTGACGACGGAGCCGCCGTCGGCCACGGCGGCCAGCTGCGCGCGCAGGCAGTGCATCACCCCCGTCGAGTTGACGCCCATGACAAAGTCCCACTCGGCCAGGTCCTGGCGCGCGAGCGGCGCGAGCCCGATGGACGCCGGGATCACGCCGGCCAGGTTGGCGGCACCGTCGAGCCGGCCGAAGCGCTCCACCGTCGCCGCCGTCCAGGCGTCGACCTGCTCGTGCCGCCGCACGTCGACCGCCGCCACCAGCACGTCGGCCCCCGGGTGCCGCTGCTCAATGTCCGCCTTGGCTTTTTGCAGCGCCTCCTCCTGCACGTCGGCCAGCGAGAGCTTGGCGCCCCGGCTGGCGAGGATGTGGGCCGTCGCCAGGCCTATCCCGGATGCCGCGCCGGTGAGGGCGATGACTTTACCGGCGAATTGAGTATTTCCCGACATTTTTTGGAAGAAACTTGTGTAATTCGAATATATTCTAATGAATTGTTGTATACATACACCTTCGAATCAACAGGCGAGATATGTACTCGACATAGGCAGCCCCGAGTATATATCAAGCCCATGTTCTTGAGCCACGGTTATCGAAATCCGGCGCCCGGCTGTGTGTAAGTCGACCAAGAAACTATGCATCCATGAGAGGCTCGAGAGGGGTCCTTGTGCCCCCAATTAATTTTCGTCCAAGCCGTGAAACTAGACGGTACGCCTATGCCAGTCATAAAAGGTCATCACTCAGGTAAATGTTGGCCCTTTGTGAAAAGGTGGTCGGTCATGTTGAGTTTGGCGAGGTTACAGACTGCGGTCGATATAAAGTGAGCTGCACATGCAGTGGTGCCGGTCGCTAAGAACTCCGCTGAGGACCTATCCAATAAGCAGCATCCAATGTATCTGCAAAACATATACTCAGATATGACCAGGAGTCTGTCAACCAAGAAGACACATTTGAAAATTGCATTTGTTGATGTGATTTCATACACTTCGAAATTATGTCTTTGAATCAACAAGGACATTAGGAAGGCAGTGACTGGCCATACCTGGAGGCTCTCTCAGTATAAACCAGCCCGGAAAACTGAGCTCTTCGTGGGGCAACGATTCTAGCCAAACATGAGCCTTGACGAGTTCACGTTGCTTTCGTCTTCGCCAAGGATTGTATTCAAGACGGTGATTGGGTGGATCGAGAGTATAGCATTCTCCGCGGACTACCTGATCTCTTGCGGATCTTTTGCGCTTTCGAAATTGCGACCAATGTCTGTATGCTGAAACTCTGAAATGGCATCGGGGGCTGTTGGCAGTGAGAACTAGGGGTTGGCCGATACAGCTGCACTGTTGAAAGCACTGGCTTCGGCGAAGTGCGACCACTAAGCCGAGCGGGTCGGAAATAAATCATGTCTCGAAGGAGATGCGACTGGCGAGTGCACGCAATTGCCACTGATCATGGACAGAAAATATTCGACCATTATTCCGTGGATAGTCGTAGAGATAAGCCATCCCCTTGGTATTGGTCGAGGGAATGAGATGCTGATTGCAAAATCGATCTGACAAAGATGGATTTCTCCTTGTTCGGCCAATTCCGGGGTCGAAGCGCCACAGCCCGCAAACGCTTGAGCCCGATCCCCGGGCCCCAGACTGATTACGTTGGACCTGGAATGGGAATCTTATCTTTACCTTGATCACTATTGCTCAGGAGTCCAAGTCTTATATAGCTCGGCTCGACCGCACACTTGAGAAGACATTCATCCATCACTATTTCACTCAACTATTCTGACTTGCGTTCCATCAAAGCCGACAAGACCAAAAGATTACCCATCGCCACGTCTTTTGTGCACATATCGGACAACTCTGCAAACATGTCTAGCATCACTGTCCAACCTCTGCCCGTTCCCGAGGGATCCGGCGTCAACTTTGGCGCGGCAGTATCAAACGTGGACATTGAGAATCTCACCGGTAAGATGATATTGTGAACATGACGATGAAATTTTGATGACTCTGTGAAACATGGGAGATCACCCGTTTAAATCGGTAACCTCCTCGGTAAGCTATTCTCTCGCCCCGCTGAAATCGCGCAGTGGCTGACGACGGACTTCAGATGCCGACTTTGAGGTGATCCGTGATGCCCTCTTCAGAAACCAAGTCCTGGTCTTCAAGAACCAGGGCCACGTGACGTCAAAGGCACAGTACGAGTTGACCAACCGGTTCGATCCCGCCGCGACCTCGTACGGCCACGGCAAGACCATCGACGCCAAGCGCAGCGTCCTCCACCCCGATCTCAAGACCGTCCCGCACCAGCCGCAGGTCCAGATCATCGGCAACGGCCCCGTGGCAGAGTACGAGGGCCTGAAGGACTTCCGCCTCAGGCATCCCCACCACAGAACCTTCCACGCGACGACGATCCCGGCCGAGGAGGACCTCGACTTCACCCGCTTCTACCGGTGGCACATTGATGCCGCGCTCTACGGCCTGGCCCCGCCCATCGCCACGACCCTGCTCGCCGTCAAGGTACCGGGCGGCCGCCGCCAGACCTGCCGCTACGATGACGGCACGGGCGACGAGCTCGACGTGCCCCTGGGCACCACGGCGTTCGTGTCGGGCTACACCATGTACGACATCCTCTCCGACGCCGACAAGGAGTTTGTGCGGACGAGCAAGATCGAGTACGCGCCCCACCCCTACATCTGGATGTCGAGCGCCAAGGCCCGGTCCACGGGCCTGGGCATGATCTCCGAGGGCAAGGAGGTGCCCATGGACGACCTGCCGCCGATCGAGGAGGACAAGATCCAGATCCTGCCGCTGTGCTGGCGCAACCCCGTGACCGGCAAGCTGGCCGTGCAGGTGCACCCGTCGGCCATCCGCAAGCTGCACCTGGCCGACGGCACCGTCATCGACGACCTCGCCGAGGTGCGCGACATCATCTACCGCATCCAGCGCCCCGGCATCGCGCCCAGCCGCGTGCTCGCCCACGACTGGGAGGAGGGCGACTTTGTGCTCTTCCACAACCGCGGCGTCCTGCACTCCGTCGTCGGCGCCTTTGCCGAGGATGAGGTCAGGCTCTTCCGGCAGTGCAATGTCGCGGCTAGCTACCTGCCCGAGGGTCCTCTTGATGTTAGTGTATCAGCGTAGGCGCCAGGGTGATATGCCTGCGTTTGTGGTTTATACCAAATTGGACAAATCTGTTTAGCGTTTCTGTGCATTTTCATCTTTAGATAGTCGACACGTAGTAGAATTTCAAGTCTATCGTGTCTTTTCAATACGAAAAACCGCTCCCATCTATTATGCAGGGTTCCTATTATGTGCCGTCTCAAATAAGCTATTCTGGCCTAGCATACGGCTCCGGCTTGGGCATGAAGTTTTGGTCACAAGGTGAGAACTTCCACCACGCGGCATGCCAGTAATACAGTCCTCTCATGACGACTGTCTTGAGCCCTGGCGGCGTGGGCGGGAAATCTGCCCAGATGCCATTCTCCCACGTCTTGTCATGGCCGAGGAAGGCATACACGGCACCACCTGCCAGGCCAATCTTGTTCTGCATCAAAGTTCAGCCAGACTGTCCCAACCAAGAGCCTTGAAGATTTTATTGTCACTTACAAGGTTTGCCTTGCCTTCGGCGATGAGAGCGTCGGCCAGACCCTTCATCCTCTCGGGCCCGAACCGCTTGAGCTCCAACAGCGTCTGGATCTCCTCGCGGAGGTGGTCCGAGAGGCCGGGGCCGAAGTCATCAATGATACCGACGATCCGCCCGCCGTCATACGCCTCGGCGCCCCGGGCCACGCCCGCCAGGTAGCCGTCGAGGGCGTCGAGGCCGCCGTGGAACGCGTGGTGCTCCTCGACGTTCTTCTCCATGATGCCCGGCTCGCCGGCCATGCGCTCGACCTCGGCGAAGAAGGTCTCCTCCTCGCAGGCGTGGTGCACCTTGAGGACGTTGACAAAGTTCTGCGCGTAGCCGACGAAGGCGAGCTGCTCCGCGGGCTTGACGTGCGGCGCCTGGCAGTGTATCGAGTTTAGTCCCCGGATGAGCAAGTTGTGTGCCAGTGTCATTTCTAGCAGCCAGTACTTTTTAGTATAATCTGAATTCAGAGTAGTTTCCTACGGATAACGACTGACCTGTTGCAGTTTTGATAAAGACATCCTCCTTTTCTCCTTCTTTGAGTGCGGCAAAGGGCGTAGGCACAAGAGGAAACGGGCTTTCGAACCAGTGAACCATTTTGACTGTCGCTGAACCAACTGACAATATCCGTCTTAGTGTTGTATAGGTATGTATGTATTCACAATGAAATATCAATTCATCTATCCTCTCAACCAATATATTCATGACTTTATATTAAATTCAACTCTTGAATATGATGCGGCCGACACCACTCAACCACTGACTAATGATCGAGACATTCGCGGCCGCTAGCGTTCAGCTGGGACTGTCTGACAGCACCAAGATCGATCCTACAAAAGGCACAGGACTCGAGGCCAATCACCATGGTCTTATTAGGGAGTCAGATCATGGCACCAAAAGTCGTCTCCTCCAGCGTCTTACATCGCCCAGCAGTTTGGGAGGGCTAAACAAATGAAGAATAAAAAAGGAGGCTTTACTATCTAGTGCTTATGGCCTACAGCAGCCAAGATGAAAACATCGGCATGCTCAAAAACTGTCTATCAATGATCTATGTGTATAGGGTATCTCTTTTGCAATCAAACAAAATCTCTATCTCAGACCCACGTCTTTGGGCCAAGTCTAGCAACGAAAAGCACCAATACGCCGCCCAAAATATCTAATGCCACAACTGGAGGGAACAAAGTCAGCAAGATGTCACAGTTTTCCGAATCTTGGTTGGCCGAACTTACATAAAGTGAACGCCCACCCGACACCAATGGCATCGATCAGGGGCACGACGGCCGCCGTGCACGCGGCTCCAAAGATGTACTGCACAATGTACTTTGAGCAGATGACCTCTGCCTTCTCCGGCGGGGACACCTCGGCCGTGTACGTGTTGAGCGCGTTGAAGGTGCCCATGAGCCCGACGCCGACCCAGAAGCCGGCGACGATGGGCAGCGCGAGGCCGCCGAACTCCTTGTCCAAACTCCAGCCGTACAGCAGCATCGAGACGGGCAGCACCACGAACAGCCCGCTCAGGCCGCTGTTGAGCCGGTCCTTGGGCAGCCGCACCCCTTCCCGCTTGGCCATGTACCGCTTCACCGTCCGGTCCGAGAACCGCCCGCCCACGACGCTGCCGACGAAGAAGCCCACGCCCGGCGCGATGTAGACCAGCCCGCTGACCAGCGGCGTGCTGAGGCCGAAGCGCGGGTTGATGACGTGCCGCACCGAGGTGAGGAGGCCGTATTGCGTGGTCGCCAGCAGTCCGCAGGTGAGGTCCTGACCGCGAGCATTAGTATACAGCAGATACCTCTGGAGTACGAAACCCAGTAACTTACAGCTAGCGCAATGTTGGGCCGGAGCAGGAGTCTAAACACCCTCCAGGGGTTGAACCGCTGGAGTACTGTCCGCGGCGTCCACGGCTGCTTCTCCTTCTCGCCCTCGATCGACTCGGTCTCCTTTCTGATGCTGGGGATCACCAGGATCGAGAGGACGAAGCCGAGGCCGCTCATGGCTGTCTGCAACCAGTAGATTGCCCGCCAGTTGCTGAAAGTGACAATGATACCACCGATACATGGCCCTGGAGAATGCGTCAGTCGGAATGTGAGTATTGTTTCGTGAGGAAGATATCCCTACCTATCGCAGGACCTGCGACACTGCCGACCATGAAAAATCCAGTAGCTCTGCCTCGAACGACCTGTTTTCCGTAATATGATTAGCCACATGTTGCAAGACGCATAACAACATGAAAAGCGAAATCTTTCTGCTGCTGATGTGTACAACATACCGGCTCGAAAATATCCGCAATGACGGTCTGGCCCGCGACCATGAAGTACGTGCCCGTGAACCCGCTGACCATGCGCATGGCCGTGAACGTTGCCATGTCGGGCGCGACGGCGGTGCCGATGGACGGGACGAAGAGAAAGAAAATGGCGATATTATAGACGAGGCGGCGGCCGAAAATGTCGCTGAGGGGCGACCAGATGAGCGACGACAGGCCCATGGCGACCAGCACGCCGGCGTTGGTCACGTTGAGGATCTCGGACGTCGTCGACAGGTCCGCCGAGATCTCGGGCGTCGCCACCAGCAGCGACGTGCTCGAGAAGGTCACGCACAGCGTCATCCAGCTCACCACGAACAGGATCAGGTACTTGCGCCACGACGGCAGGTCCCTGCCGGCCCGGGCCGGGGGCGGCGACGGCGAGGGCGGCCGCGATGCGTCTTCGGGGTCCGTGTCTATCATGGTGGAAAGTGAGAGACGTTCGGGACGGTCTATTGGAGAGCACAAACACTAAGATAGTACGGAGTAGTATGGTACAACAAGTGCCTCGCCTCGGGGCAGAAATGATCATATATAACTAATAGGCACGATCCGATTGACGGAAGAGCGGCCACTACGGCACGCCATACCTTGGGAGTCTTATAATATGCATCGCCATTTTGCCGCCCGGGCCTTCTAGGATGGCGTCCGAGTCTCTGCTGGCTCGGGTGGGTAATCCGAAACTTGAAAGATTGTTCACCGCGGGGCCCATACCGCTTGAAGAAGGTTTGGCATCATCTTTGCAGCCCGAGTGGAGCCGCCTCGAGCATCTAGTTCGGCGCTCTGCCCAGACCGCCGAGGAGCATTGATCAGGAACTGCGCGCGCTTCTAGGGATCATGGCGAGGAAATGGTGCCAAGAACCTGGCAAGTATTGGAATGTGGTCAAAGATGTATTGACTGTGTTGACTGTTCATTGTCTTTCGAATTGATCACGAGATGTTCATCATTTTCTAAATCTGAGGTCAGGATGCCTGGAAGTTTAGAGATGACCTACTATTCCTGTTACTACAGAGTACATCGTAGTATGCATGAATAGGCTCCTATCTCTATATCGAAAAAATGCTACCCGGAAATAAGGGGGATATACGAGACATTCCTTCCATTCTCCTGCTATCTCTGCAGTCAGCGGCGGTGAGTTGGCTATCAGCTCTCGGCGTAGCGTGCATACAAGCCGAGCAAAAAAAACGACTCGGAGTGGTCCGATGCCGGCGCTACGGGAATTAGACTGATACGAGTTATGACGAACGCCTCCCCTTGCGCATTGCGAAGTTCTATTTCCCCCTCGGCAACTTGTGCAGAACACCGAGCCATACAGGAATGCCTTTTCAGAGGGCCGCCTCGGTGGACGCCGCCGAGTAATAATAAGAATAATTGAATTGAAATAACAATGCTTCAGAGAGCCGCCCTGCGCTCTGCAAATCTACAGCATGGAGAACTCAAGAGCAAATCAACAGCGTAAGCAAGCATTTTTATAATTCTCCAAAAAGCCACACCGACGCCCCAGTGAATATTGTACTAAACACCAAATACAGATGTGCCAAATGCCATGCACGCAAAGTAAAATGCTCGGGTGGTCAGCCATGCTCGAATTGCATGCAGTCTGGGTGCGAGAACGAGTGCACGTATCCCAAGCGTGATCGTCAACTTCGAGTCAGCCAAAAGTACGTGGTCAAAGATACAATGCAGCCTGTCAAAGAATGATAAACTTATACATTATGTTAGTTATCTGGAAGAACTCCTCGCCGAGAACGAGAGACTCCGCCGCCTCGACCAGCCGTCGAAAAGCGGATCAGTATCTCCGAGCGTGGCCCGCACGATCCCGGCGGCCGGGAGCAGCGCCGCTGCGGATGAGATTAGCGGAAACAATAACAACGGCGACGACGGCGGCCCGACCAGGAACCCGCTCTTCGGGGATCGCCCCTGGTTCCACGACACCCCCGGGGCCCCGATCCTGATCGGCGAGGCCGCCGACGCCGCCTTCGCGACCCGCTTCAGCCAGGCGCTCTCCGACGGCTCGACCTCGCACATACAGCGCATCTCCTTCCCGACCGACAATGCCCTGCTCGGCCTGGGCGTCTCGGCCTGCCCGCCGCCCGCCCGGGGCAAGGCCCGGTTCCTGATGAAGGCCGCCCTGCGCATCGTCTCCCGGCACTACCACGTCGTGCTCAAGAGCGTCGTCCTCGGGCACCTCGAGAAGTTCCTGCACCAGCCTTCCGGTCTGGACCTGCTTTTGAGCTCAAAAATGTGGGCTCTCCTGGCGCTGGGCGAGGTCTATACTGCCCGGTCCGGCACCGTAGAAAACTTCCCCGGGCTGGCGTATTTTGCGCAGGCCAGCAGAGCTCTCCAGGTGGTTCAGGAACGGCCGAGCCTCGATTCGATAGAAGTCCTACTTCTTCTGGTAAGCTTACTTCACATCACCCACTGGTACTGTTGCTAATTTCCGGACCCGAAGTCTCTATATAATCTGGTCTGCAACAGGCGCCACTCGGCGTACTGTCTAGCTGGCTCGGCCGTTCGTCAGGGTGTCATCATGGGCCTGTACCTGAACGTGCCCGAGTCGCAGCTCGCCGACCCGGTCATGCGGGAACACAGAAACCGAGTGTGGTGGACGGCGTACGAGTTCGACCGGCTTCTCGCCGTCCGGCTTAGCCAGCCCTTCTCCATCCAAGACGACGAGATCCAGGTCGATCTCCCGACCGACTCGAACCTACCGAGCACCGCCGCTCAGGGCGACTTTGCGGCCGCGAGCGACCTGGTCAACAGAATCAAGCTGATGAAGCTGACGGGAAATATCACAAAGCTCTTGTACGGGAGAAAGGCGGAAAACGAGTCCTTCCTGCAGCGCGTCCAGCAAGCCCTCAAAGATCTCCAGGACTGGTTCCAGGGAGTCGAGGGCACTCTGGCCGACGACGAACAGCAGCTATCAAGAACGGCGCCCGGACCGAAACGTTCGTTGCTATTGTCATTCAACCAGGTAAGCCTGATCCCCCGAAATGAAAGTCTAGCTCGCGCATGGGAACTGAACAAGGCAAATAGTGCATGATCGTAACGACTCGACCTGTCGCGCTCTACATGCTCCGCGCGCAGCAGAACAAGTGGTCCTCTGCATCCAGCGCCACGCGGGAGCCGAGCCCCGACATCCCTGACAACGTGCAGGCGCTGACCGAGGCGTGCACGCAGTGCGCGCGGCACTCATACTCGCTGCTGGCCGAGTCGTGGGTCGACGGGTCATTCCTGGCCATGGACTACTTCGACACGCTGTACCTGTTCTCGGCGGCGACCATCCTGGCGCTGTCGAGCCTGCTGCGCGGGCCCGGGTCGGCCAAAGACCGCGACGACTTCGACACCGCTTTGCAGCTGCTGCTCGAGCTCCGAGGTAGCGGCAACTGCGCCGCCGTCGAGTTCTCCCAGCATCTCGAGTCCATGAAGGCGTGGATGGCCAGGGAGGCCGGCGTGAACCCAGTTGGCGTCAGCGGCCGCGGTCTGGGCGACGACATGGCCATGCCCGGTGGTCTCGGTGGTGGCGGTGATGCCGGCGGCATGGGCTTCTCGTCCGGCAGCACGCCTTACAATATGACGGCCGGCATGGCACTGGCGGAGCCCTCGATGCAGGCTTTTCTCGCCCAGAGCGACCCAAATTTCCAGCAGATCGACCTGTCAATTCTGCATCACGAGCTGGACGGTTTTTACTGGCCCGAGGGCTGATGTCCGACGACCAGTCCTCGTCCGTACTACTATGTCCTAATTGAGCATTGTCGATAGCTTGTCAACGCTGCGACACGCGATGAATATGAAAGGGGAATGTTCTTTCGCAACTGCCTCGCCGAGCCATGATACTTCAATCCGCTGGCTTCGCAATAGCAGCCCTGTGATAGGCAGCGTGCCCAAAAATACGACTGCCGTAGTAAATAGTTGCGACCCTAAAACATGAATCGCACTTGGGGCCGTCCGGAATTTTGATCTTAGCTCGGCCAAGAAATGAGATTCCAGCAGGGTTCAAGGCTCTATTTCCGCCTTACCACAGCCGAGACGCGAAAACTTTCCAGCTCACGCGACAATTCCTCGAAACCATCATTACGGGCCGCGAGGACGGAATTTGCCTCTTACTTCTGTCGTATAATGGAGTAAAGAGAAACTGTATATAAGCAGAATGAATAATCATGGTGGCGCTATCAGATTTTTGTTGCCAGACACGGACCAGCGATCTGCTATCGTAATTGAGATCCAGTGCAATCCTGGTCATGACCATAAAGACACGAGGACAAGTTGATAGCGAATAACCCACCTATTACAAGATACTAGACGTACCAAATTTCGAAATGGCGACTGTCGACCATAAATATATGATATTGCTCAGCTTCATTTGACAGCAATACGTACCTGCATATGAGAAACCCAAACGTTCGGTCTCCGACGGGTCGACGAAATGAGCGGCAAGGCGAGCAGAAGCAGTTTTTTCTCATATTTCCCCTTTCGGCAGCTTTCGGTGGCGGGCGACGAGTCATAGGCCATCCACCGGGTCCCCAATTTTCCATCAGCCCAAGACTCCGGGTGCGGCTCCCAAGTTGGGAAAGATGTCGACGACCGAGAAACTGCCATATGAAAAGCGCCGGCGCCGTTTTACTCAGCAAAACTGCGGAATTTGGGGAAGGTTCCAGGTTGAGAACCACTGTTCCTGGATCAATTATTTTAGGGTCCGTCCATCTTATACCAACCCGCAGCCCGTGCCACCATCGTGCGGAGCCTCTATAACGTAAACTTTACTCAACTATCAGAAAATTTCGCCGTGAACTCGTCAAGAGCTCCCCAATTCTTGAAGGGCAACGTTGCCATTCTCGCTTCAACCCCGTCATCGGAACAGAAACTCTGTGCAACGAGCACGTTGAGCACTGCAGGAAACGAGGGTCTAGCTTCCAGAAGACGATGGATTACCATTGCACCAACCACGGTTGGTCCCCGCGGGCGGGCGAGATTCGCATACTGCACTGCTAGAGCAGCAATATGGGGACTCCATACCTGATATGCAGTGCGGGAGGACCGGACGGGGTCCACCGGCGTCCAGCTTAGGAAAAATCCAGCGTCCCCGGTGTGGCCAGGGATTCTCTGGAGATCTAGATAGACGGGCGGAGCCGAGTCTACTCAAGACCTCGGCCGTTCGTTCCATAGCTCCCTGCTTAGGAATTGTACTGGGATCCGATCGCGGCGCCAGTCAGACTTGCTGATACTTCCCATCATAGCGTTCTGGCGGGCGCCTCAAAACTCTGGCCTCATCGCCTCTGACTCTTTCTCGAGCCTCAGTACTCTTCCCCATTTACTCTCCTGATACCCGACTGACGAGCCCATACTCTGCGAGCAGAGTCTTCTCAACTACTAGGCGATTCAACACACGCCTAACATAATCCAAATGGCAACAAATACCCGTGTCGCCGGCATTGACGAGTCGGACTCGATCTCCGCATCGTCGGGTCCTGTAGGCGAGAAGAAGGCCGAGATGCCACAAGATATGGAGGCCGCTGTGACAGCTGAGCCTGCGCCTAGCTATTCGCAGGAGGATGGTGTCGAAATCAACTACAAGACCCTCGAGTGGTGGTATGTCTGATTTCTTGATGTGGAGTACGGGCGCGAGTTGGCAGATGCTGACCAAAATCTCTAGGCAAGCATCCGTCGTTATGATCGCAGAGACGGTGTCTCTGGGTATCTTATCGCTCCCTGCCGTCGTGGCCAACCTGGGACTGGCTCCCGGAATTGTCCTCATTATTCTCATGGGTGTTCTGTCGACGCTCTCCGGACTTGTCATGGGCGACTTCCGGAAAAAGTACCCGTGGGTGCAGAGCTTCGGTGACGCTGGTGAGGTTATTGGCAGATCCATCGGCATGGGCAAGGTTTTCCAGGAGTTCTTTGGATGGGCGCAAACCATCTTCCAGGTTTTCGTCATGGGCAGCCACATTTTGACCTGGACCATCTGCCTCAACACGCTCACCAGCAGCTCGACCTGTACCATCGTCTGGGCCGTGGTGGGACTTGCCATCTTCTTCCTGCTCAACCAGCCCCGGACGCTGGCATTTGCCGGTTACTACTCTTTCGCCTCCTTCTTGTCCATCTTTACCGCCGTCATGATGACCGTCATTGACGTCGCCATTGAGAGGCCCATTGGAAGTGGCAGCATCGAGGTCGCCCGTACCATTGGCTTCACCTCGGCTTTCCTGTCCGTCAGCAACATTGCCGTCGCCTTCTGCGGCCACTCGTGCTTCTTTGGCGTCATGGCCGAGTTCAAGCAGCCCAACGACTGGCCCAAGGCGCTCTGGCTGCTTCAGATTTGCGACACGGTGCTCTACCTGATCGCCTCGGTCGTCATTTACATCTATGTCGGGCCCGATGTGCCCTCGCCCGCTCTGTCGGCCGCTGGCTCGGTCACGATGCGCAAGGCCATCTGGGGCATCGCCATCCCGACTATTGTCATTGCCGGAGTCATTTACGGCCACGTGTGCGCCAAGTACATCTTTGTGCGTGTCTTTGCCGGCACCAAGCACCTGCACAAGCGCACCACGCTCGGCAACCTGGGCTGGGTCGGTATCACGGCGGGTGTATGGATCATCGCCTTTGTCATTGCCGAGTCGATTCCCGTGTTCAGCAACCTCCTCGGCCTTCTTTGCGCGCTCTTCGCCAGTTGGTTCTCGTACGGTATCCCCGGAGGTCTGTGGTTGTGGATGCACTATGGCGACTACTTCTCGGACGGAAAGAGAATCACCATGTTCGTGGCCAACATTGGCCTTGTCCTGACTGGTGTTGTGCTGTGCGCACTGGGTCTGTGGAGTGCGGGAGAGGCCATCGCTGCCGACTCGGGAACCAGTCCGTGGACTTGCGCAAGCAACGCTGCATAAATGCGCGTTGCTGTTATACCACAGGACGTTGTTGAATAGTAGCCAGAGTGCTCCTCGAATAATAATTTTACGTTTTATTGTCAATTTGTTTCGTTTCGATATCGGCCCGTGATGATGAGTGAATCCAGTGGTTTGAGGGTATGTGAGGCTGGGAATCGTGAGCGGGTTAAGAAAAATTCATAATGAGCAGAGAAGAGAAGTGTAGAGAGAAGAAAAGGAAGGAAGGAGGAAAGATAAATTCTAGAACTTCCATTATCCTGTGGAGCACCTTCCCCTAGCAATGTTGTCACTCCAAGGGCGTAGGGCGTGGCAGATCTAGCCCCTCCTCTCCCGCGGATCGCCCCTTCCAAACGATTGTAAGTCGCGTTGCACTCGAAAAGAAAGAGGAAACAATATTCCGCAATACAAATGACGTAGTCTGTTTCGTATGTCTTCACAAAAACATTATCCATGTACGTTGTCCACCGCCCACGTGAGCATATTCATTTTCTATGTCAATTACTGCTCACAAGTGATACCCGAACGCCCTGCGAGCTTCGTCGCTGAAGCCCTCATGCCCCTTGTACCCAATGAATAATTTCTCGTTGATTCCTGCGCCGATGTTGTGGTCGGGAGCAACTCGACCGTTCAGAATGGCCTCCAGCTGACCCTTGACGTACTTCTTGTTTAGAGCCGTCGTCGGACACGACGGCACATAGACGACGGCGGCGTTCTCGGTACCCTGATGCTCGGGATCGACGGCATGGCATACCTGAGTATAGTGTTAGCTTCGAGCTCATAAATGGGTCGACAGCAACGAGTATACTCACATCGGCGTGCCACCAGATCGTGTCCCCGGCCTCCATCGCGGGAACGTGCACCAGGGTTTCTTCCAGGCGCAGGTGCGGATGCGACGAGCGGCTCA
Organism: Pestalotiopsis sp. JCM 9685; assembly: GCA_001599175.1. Lineage (NCBI taxonomy): Eukaryota > Fungi > Ascomycota > Sordariomycetes > Amphisphaeriales > Sporocadaceae > Pestalotiopsis > Pestalotiopsis sp. JCM 9685. Next base: position 5,556,171 of record BCGF01000004.1, read on the forward strand.
GCTGCTGGCTGTCGGGCTTGGTGGTGCCTGGGAACGAGCCCGACTCGTCAAAAGTCCATTTAGAGGCATCCATGAGGTCGGCGGGGTCCCGCGGTGGAATGAAAAACGGCCGCAGAAGCAAGTAGGCCAGCGTTGTCTTGAGGTTCGGCACCACCATCAGCGTGCCCTCTCTCGGGGCCGCCCGTGTAAGCGCTGTCCAGCCTTGGAATGCTCTCAGGGGCGTGGCGTGAGCGTCGCCCGGGAAGAAGGCCTGGTCGGCGTCCTTTCGTAGGGCGAGGTCGTATGGGTCGTGTGCGTCCGGATTGCCGCCGAAGATGTGGCTGTAGACCCGTCGGTGCGCTGGATCTGCCCATCGGCAGAGGCCGCCTGTGTCGATGTGAGGCCCGAGGCCGAGAAAGGGCTGGTGAGGAGGCCTGTCTCGCACGCCGTCGAGGTATACGAGTGGCTCAGGTGACGTCTCCCCAGTCTTGTCGTGCCAGAGATCATTGAGCATGTGCTGCAGCTTGAGTTGGTTCTCGTGTGCGCGCACGTCATTCTGCGCAGGTGCATCGTAGATTCTCAAGATTGACGGCGAATCTTCCGGCCAGCCTTTGACGTTGTCCCGATTATCAGAAACGTACTGCTGGAGGGAGACATACATCTTCTTTGCCTCCTCATTCGGTATAACCTCCTTGACCATGAAGCATCCGGTACGTTTGAGTTCCAATTTCTGGTTTTCTGTGAACCCGCCATTCTTCAAAACATCTTCCATCACGAGGATTGGAATCATATCACTACCCTTAGTAGCAATCTCATCCGTCACAGCCTCGAGCTGGCTGCAAACGGCAATCCAACTCTTGATCAAGTTCTCTTTCCCATACTCGGCAATCACGGTCTTCTTGGAAGCAACAAAGTCCTCATCCTTGTCTTTTGACGGCTCGTGGCCATACTCGGGCCATGCCGGCCACTGTGACACAATTCGACCTGGCATTATCAATAAGTTGGGACTGAAATATCGAATGCTTCACCACAAGGAAGAAAGATATTCTAGTGAAACGCTCGATGGTCTATTCCAACTGTCGCGAAGTAGTATATATGTGAAATACCGCGCAAATTCCCATCCTGGCGCACTATTTATGGGCATCTCCATATCTTGAAGCATATGATCACACGTAAGCAATCAGCCCAGACATCTATGTGACCGCGCAAGCGACGGCGCCAGACTTCCAATAAAAGATCGCCCACCTGAAGACTAGGGAGGGGTCGATGCCAGATGCGTGATCTATAGTCTGACGAGAGTTCGCTAGCCTCGGAGCGGCAACTCTTTAGCGATGAGATAATCAGAATCCTTCGAGGCGTATACAGCATTGATTCGCGAAATGCAGAGGTGTGGCCCGGGTAAGTTTGCCCAGGTTTCTCAAGGTATGCCGAAAACATTGCCTTACCGTAGGAAAAAAAGAAGAAGAAGAATAAAGAACATGATATTCCACGTACTGCACTCTAATGAGCACTGATGACTATACTATTATACTGTCGCATGGGAAATACCCAAGGAATGCTACAATATTCTGGAACGGCGCAGATCCAAATCCAGTCATACCGGCCGGAATTTCCCTGCCATGAACCGACCAGGAACTGACACACGTAGGTATAGGTATGTACTATTGCGAGTCTCGCCCTCAATCGCCGCAAATCCCACCCCCGTACTCTCCCATCAGCATCATCCTGTCGATTGCCGAGGTGAACGTGGCCCTCAATCCCCAACGGCCGCTTACTCGGTAATGGTTGCCGACGAGATCTATAAATGGACGCGGGGATGAAAAGATGATAGTGCTGCCATGTGATAAGGGCGCACTCAATGTTCAATAGTTCACGTCGACTTGTCCGTTTCCGGATACGGGCCAGCTTTATAGCGATGCACGAATGGAAGACTGCACCTAGTCATTCTAGAAGATACAATTGCTGCGCCGTATCGCTTATGACATTTGATCCGCCGGCGACGCTCGCGGTCTCGTACTCGAAGCGAGACGGCCTTGGGATCATGTCGGGATGTGCTTGACTAACACGAGGACCCCAAGATGTCTTGAAATTGGTACTCAATTCAAATTTTACAGTTGTATTTTTCATCATCTTCGGCGAAACATACTCTACATAAATTCTAGACTCCCTGGATTGCCCTAAATGTCCACGATCGGCGCCTATATTGATGGAGAGCTGCAATTTCAGCATACTTGAGAATCGAGATTGACCGGTCCTTTCCAAAATGACATGTACCTCCTGGTTTCGGATTCAATTGGATTCATAACATGTTAGAATCAGGAGCCCTGCATTTCTCTGTTTATTGATCATCTACAACTTTTCGATTTTGATTGGCGCATATGTAGAGTGGCTGTATCCAAAAGTCTACCAAATGTCGATCCCTGGTCCATAACGAACAGCACACACGGCAAATAGCCGAGACTTTTGTGCGAGTCCGAAGCTCGAGCGCATCCTCTAGAACCGGACCCTCGGCTTGGCAATATGCTAGAATCTTTATTTTGAATCTCAGTTGATTTCTCTCACAGTGTCGTTGGGGTCGTCCGTGGTGAATTTGGACCACGATGGGAAGCACTTCTGGTGTTGTGCAATACGCGCCGAAACAGGAATCGGACTGATCACGTCATCGGAACAGCAGCTGTCGCATCCCTCGTTACACATGGTCACCCGATCCGTTTTACGTGCATTCCGAGAAAAGCAGCAAAGCCATCTCGGGGACGACAAAGACACTGCCCTGTCCGCAGACGGAGCAGGCGTACCTCGTAGTCCTGATTCAACAGGGCGGTAAACCTGATCAAGACGCCTTCATTCCGCAGGCGCGATTGCTTTTGCTGCCAATGTGCTGCTGGAGTTCATCTCACTCAGACGCAGCTGAAGACTTCCAGCTGTATTCTTCATTGAGGCTGCTCTTTCAGTGCCATAATGGCATCATCAGACTTTCGCATCATACTCGTCGGCGGCGGTCCGGTCGGCCTGGTCGCCGCGCACGTATTCGCGGCGGCCGGAATCGATTTCGTGCTGCTGGAGCAGCGAGCGACGATCGTTCCGCCGCAGGGTGCCGGCATCGTCTTGTTCCCGCACACGCAGCGGGTCTTGGAGCAGCTGGGCCTGATGGGCCGGATTCGCGAGATAGCCCACGAGTTTAAAGAGAACCGCATCGTGAACAGCTGGGGCTGGCACTTCCATACCACGTACACGGCCAGGTGGACAGAGGAGAAGTGAGTGTAAAGTCCAAAAAATGCGCCGCAACTGTGTACCTAAGACATTGACCATATTATCTCTAGTCATGGGGCCGGCTGGCTGTTTTTGCATAGACCAGAGCTGCTACGCGTGCTGTATGATGCCCTGCCGGAATCGATCAAGCAGAAGGTCTACGCTGGTAAGAAAGTGGAAGATATTGAAGTTGGAACAGACGGCGTTACCGTCACATGTGCCGACGGCACGCGAGAGCGAGGCAGCATAGTTGTGGGCGCAGATGGCGTCCACAGTCGAGTGCGAAAATGCATGAACAAGCTGGCCCGGCAGCAATCTACCGATATCAGCCTCGGAGAACAAGACGACAATGATTCGCTCACATCAACGTACAGATGCTTATACGGGAACACTGGCCCTATTCCTGGCCTTGAGCTCGGACCGGAATGGGACTTGCACAGCTCAGGGATCGCGATGCAGCTTTTTGGCAGCAAAGACATGTGTTGGTTTCTATTCTACGACAAACTGCCACAGCCGACCAAAACAAGGCAGAGATACGGCGAAGACGAGGTCGAACGTATTGCAAGGAGAGTCGCGGATGTCTACGTTACCAACAAGATACAGTTCAAGAATGTTTGGGACGCCCGAAAATGGGCCATGATGGCCGACTTGCCCGAAGGTATTATTGAGAACTGGCACTGGAGGCGCATCGTCTTGGTTGGAGATGCTGGTAATAAGCAGACGCCCAACATTGGTCAGGGGTGGAACTGCGGAGTCCAGGATGTAGTCGTTCTCGCGAATAAGCTTCGGGAATCTCTCGACAGACATTCTAGAAGCATCGGCGAGCATCACTTGCAAAAGGCATTCGAAGTCTATCGAGAAACTCGACGACCTGATTTAGAAGCGTGTATCAGCATTGCTGCTGGAGCCACCAGGGCCGCGACTTGGGACACGTGGTCAACCTGGATCAAGGACAGATTACTCGGTCCGTGGTTGGGCGACAGTCGAGACGAATTCCGCCAAGCGATTGGAACAATGATCAGTAAAGGCCAAATACTCGATTTTGTTGCTGAGAGAGACAACTTGTCTGGCTTAGTCCCGTGGCAGCAAACGCCGGAGACAAAACCAGATGCCAGCAGATGAATATATATACACAGAATTGAGAAACACCATCACCACCTGTTCAAGCCGGATTAAGTCGACTTAAAGATCGATCCTGAGGCTCAGGTTGTTGTCAAAGGTCACAGTACCCCAGTAAGGCTCCATACCGGCGTTACCAACATTGACGTATGTGGAGGTGGAGAAGATGCCCTGCTCAGACATGGCCACGAGCCAGTCCTTGATATCGCCCTCGAAAGTACCGTCAAACATGCTGTCAGCAGGGGCGAGCAGCGAGGACACGGTGATGCCGGTGTCGGTGTTCTTGCCCTGGTACAACTGCCAGCCGTCCTTGCCGAAGAGGCCGTCGACGGTAGCGACGGCGCCGTCGGCCCAGCCAATGGGGACCTGGCCGCCCTCCCACTGGAGCCAGAGCATCAGTTCCTGGGCGGCGGACGAGGTGGAGTCGCCCTTGGTGTCCGAGGTCATGAAGTCGTAGACGACGTTGCCCTTGTAGGCCGTCGTGTTGCTGACGGACCAGGTGTAGGTCGAGGGGATGGACGAGATGCCGTCGAGCGTGGTCTCGAGGTTCTGGGTCAGCCCGATGAAGGAGTAGCCCTTGACGACGTCGGTGCCGACGGCCTCGTCAATGTCCCAGATGCTGCTCCAGTGCACCGCCTGGCTGTCGTCGCTGCCCGTCGTCGAGTAGTACCCCGTGCAGCACGAGCCGCTGATGGACGCGTAGTTGTAGTTCATCGAGTAGACGATCCACGGCGTGCCGCTGAGGATCTCGTACGCGTTGGGCTCGCCGCAGTAGCTGTTGGTGAGCGCCTCGGCCGCGACTACGGTACCGGCGGTGGCGGCGGCGGTGGCGGAGCTGGCGACAGAGCTGGCAACAGAGCTAGTGGTGGCCGAAGTAGCTGAGGCCGGCGCGACTTCACTTGCGATGCTGGTCTTGGAGGAGGAGACGGCCTTGGAAGAAGAGGTGGCCTTGCTGACAGTGGTGGCACTGGCAACGCTCTTGCTCACAGTAGTAGTGGCAGCGGCGGCGACCTCGCTCGCAACCGAAGTCGAACTGGCGATGACCTCACTCACGGCAACAGTGGATGATGGCGCGACCTCGCTAGCCACCTGAGATGGCACAGAGGCAACTGATGAGCCACCGCCGCAGTGGTGAGCACGACTGTGCTGCGCAAATTGGTGGAGGCCTTGAGGCATGGCCAGGGCCGGAGCCGCAACGGCCGCCGAGTAGAGGAGCGAACGTAGTGATTGATGCATCGTGAGATATCGACGAGTTGGAATTTAGAGAAAGTAAGCTGAATCACAGAATCAACAGTGAAATATCAACGAAAGTATGTGCTAAAAAAGAATGTAATAAGCTCACTGAGCTTGATGATGATATTCCGTACAATGGTGCCGTCTCAGAGATGCATGAATTACGTTGGCAACACACGACTTCTTAAGAGGAAAAAGAAAGACCATGACACCGGCGCTGATATATTTGACGCGGGACCCTCTCATCTCGCAACATGGTTCCGTCGAGTCCTGATCGTAAGATCTTGAGAAATGCCTGCTGTAGTGCCAACAAGCGCCAAATAGGCCCAGGGGCGTTTTCGATCAAGTTGAAACGGAACCAGCAGGGATTATATACGGGTAACGACAACGGGGGGCCCTCCCCTATTTACAAGTCTTAGCTTAATGTTGGGAATTGAAATTGCCCAGCGAATCCTGTATATTTTCTGGTTTTCTGGGGTGATGAAAGGTCGTTTCGATTTAAGCCCCCGGAACATGCGGCTGATTGACCTGGTTAGCGACACCCGCCAACGAGCAAGGGTCTATAGAACTCGGTGATCTAGAACCGCCAAGCCATCTAACAAGATACGCTCGCTTAATTATCTAGTGCGCGACAGGAATGGCTGTCAGTATGTTGCAAAAATAAGAGGATCGCTGCATTTGGGGGTTCGGCATACTCGGTCAATCCAAGTCTTTGTTGGTATGTCTAACCCCATGATCTCGGTTGGGCTCCTGTCCAGTGGCCTTAATTCTCTCGAGAAGCATGCCGAACATAACATCGAGAGCTTCATTTCTATTTTCGCCTGGCTGAATTGTTGCATCCAAAAAAACGTGATAGAGCGCATGCGGATGTGGATTCGTTTTGTAGGTTACTTGAACTTATAGATCGTAGATCAAAAGACGGATCCATTCAGACTGGGCATGCATATCACATTACTGGGACCTTTCTCAACTTAAATTGTCTCAAATAAAATTTTATTGAGAATCATGAGAAGCGCAACTGTTATCTCCAGAGCAGATACGAGTTTTACGAGGCATGCGAGATCGCAAACACCAATCTCTATCCATCGCGCCGGCTATCCAGGCCCTTGTTTCTGTACGCCCTTGCCCTTGGCCTGGCTTCTCTCCATGCGCCTTCGCTCCCGATCTTCCTTTTTCTGGTCGTGTTCGACCTCAGACGCTCGCATGTCCTTGTACTCCTGCTCGGGAGGCCTGTAGTCTGGGGCGTGGAAATCAGGCTTCGGCATGGACTTCATTCTGTCGGCTTCCTTGAGCTGCTCCCTCAGGAGGAATACCTCGTAGTCACTCATTTGCCCAGCGTTCGAGCTGCTTGACTCTTGGTTGTTGCTCATCTTGGTCAAAAAGTGGTGATATTTGTGGGGTTTGCTGTTCTTGTTCTGGTATTTGTCTGTGCTGATGGTTTTGGTGTTTCGGCATGTTTACTGGTTGAGTTGGTGAAGACGGCCACAGCAGGGGGTTTTATATCTGAAATTAGAGGTGCAAAGTCATTCAGAGAGTCGAGTTGAAGAGCTCCGGGTACGCTTTCATCAAAGGAGTAATAATGTCGTTGGAATGTTTGTTTCGTGTTGGTACCATCCAGTGATGCAATCCTTTGTCTCAATGTGAAGGACTTTCGGGACCTGTTTGCAGTTCATCTCCAGAATCTCCGATAAGCATATCAAGTCCTGTGGACTGCTTGGCAATTTTGTGATTCTGAATACGATTGCAGATGTTACCATCATGTCCGCGCCACGCACGCACGCCCTCCCCTTACAACAGAATCACTTTCGTGAACAGCATAAGTGAATGCATGCGTATATGTCTAATGCAGAAGAGATATTGCCGGTATTGAACAATAATGCTTCGCTTCATGAGTGTATGGCTTGACCGACTGGCTCGACTGTTGATGGGTACTTGCAGCGCTTAAAGGGACAAGGTATAATGTCATGGACTCGCGTAGGTGATGATAAAGACTTGGCGCATGCTTCGCGGTCTTTCAAAAATTTGCCCCTTGCATTCTTCGAGCTCGCAATTAATGGTCACGTGCTTACTCTCGTAACAGAGAATCAATCAGGCGTATGGTGATCGACGGCACACCGGAAGAGATGTTGTGCTTCCTATCAGATCAAGGCAAAGAGCTACTAACCTAACTAAATGGCCACAGGAAAGACTCTCGCTGTAGTCTGTATGCAGCCTCATCACCTATGAAGCGCTCCGATTGGGCAAGAGCATTTCCAAATTTATCGCAGCCAAGAATGGTATGCATCAGAAATTTGGAATAGCCACCTGAACATGTCGCACAGAATGCACGTACAGCCACTATCCTACCCCAACTGGCATAAAAGGCCCTAGATTGCGCCTGCATAATGCCTCACAACAGCTTATTTGAATCACAGCCTCGCGGAGATCTTTCTCACCGACGCACAAGTATGAGGCGCGGGTTTGGGGGCTACGGTGGGCAATCCAGAGTAACCTCCCAGGGGGGTTGTCGTTTTCTGGGGTTTCCAAGATAATTGCGTTTCGTGTCAAGAATCTGTTTAGCATGCCACTGCACTGGTACCATAACAGTGCCAACCGTTCGTGCTTTGTTGCACCCACGCAACCTATATCGATTCTAGTACGATGGAGGCGTACGATCGGGATAGCCGACAACAAAGCTACATGAGTTTGTCGACATCAACCAACGATGATGAGCCCAAACCTGGGAACACCTCACAAAAGCTCAAAACCGAAAAGAGCAAAGCAGCACTTCACTGTGGCCCTGAACTCGTTTCGTATTCGATCCATGTTGCTGCCATATCCATGACAGCTGGAGTCTTGCAGCTGAGCTTCAGAGGCGTGTATTGGGCCGATGAGGATGGCTGGAATAACAACGGATGGTCGTTAGGGCTATCCCAACCTGTCATGGCAGGAGTCCTTCAATTTGCCGCCAAGGTCCACGAGATTGTTATCATCGCCTCCCTGTCAACGATCGTCATCGATATCATTCGGAGAAGGCTCCTCATGTCTCTAGGAATGCCGTTTGGCTTTCTCATCGGAGCATATCAGTTTGGCTCCGCCAGTTCTCTTTTCAGTGGCTCTTTCTGGGGACCATTCGCCGACGCCATTCGACATCACAAATCCACGGGAATTGTCCTCGGATTGCTCCTCGGGTTGGGAGGAATATATGCCAACGCTATAGGTCCTGCTTCAGCTGTCCTTATAGTCCCTACATTAAATTGGTGGCCGGCCTACAACCTGACAGCCTTGGCGGTAACTGAATCGACTCTCTATCCAACGGTGCTCACCACAACGGATTGGATGTCTGCAAACTGTCACGGGCCAATTGAAAATTTGACCTATGGATGTCCTGGTTATGGAGCCAATGACCTCCAAGGTGCTTATCGCTTCACAAGACCGCAAGACTCCGCGAACCGTACCTTCATACAGCGGTTCGGGACAGCCCGCAGGAATCTCTACACAAGCTCTACTACCAACGAATCATCCGCAGATTCAGTCGTACGCATTTCTTCCACAATACACTCTGTTGTGTTAGAGGCGATCGGCCTTGGAGGACGTTTTGCTTCCACGTTCGCGAATAGCGATTTTGCGAAATTTTCAATCTACAAGGCTGGACGGCCACAACTCGATTCAATGGATAGCACCAATGTGATGAGCCCAGTGGTCCAAGCAGATTGTGCTGCCATGGATAGTATCCAAGTCCAAAGCAACAATATCAATCTGACCTTCCCCGCAAGCTTGTTATCTAAATCCAATGATTCTGGTTGGCGGCCGCTCGTTCCAAAAGAGTATTGGATGGACTGGCTTCCTGACACAGAAGATTTTGTGAACTTTACCTGGATTGACAGGTCTTCACTTCAGAACGAGGATCCATCGTCCAAGGCCGGCATCTCTCTCCAGAACGAAAATCAAATATCCCAGGCTAGTATCGGGGCCCTTACTACAATACGATACAATGCCACGAGCGAAGAGTTATCGTCGCTGGGGTCTGACACCTTATTCCTGGCCTGTGTTTTTGATGCAAGATGGGCAGCAACTGAGGTCAGCTACGACCCGGTGAATAGCGACCTGGTCTTCAGCAACACAACCGACGTGTCTTTGTTTGCTGGGGCAACTTTCAACAAGGATATGCGAACAAAACTTGGCCTTGGCGACGTAATATACATCCAAACCTCCTGGGCAGATCTACTGAATGCACCGACAATTCCTGCCTCAGCTGGATACGATCAGCTTCAAGGAGACGCACAGCTTCCAGTTATCCCATCTAGAGACTCCCAAGACGATCCCTCGGGAGAGAGACTCCAAGCTATCGAATCCTATGTGGCTCAATACATGATCTCAGAGTTTGAGGATCAAATCTCGACACTCAATTATGAGAAACCTTCCATCCGTGACATTACGTCCCAAATTGCCAAATTTCTGAGCCTTACCCTCACCGATGGTCTCGCCCGAGTTGCGTCAGAGAACGAACAGCAATTTGGAACGGTATGGGATCCCATCGATCAGAATAATATTTATTTCGGCCTGGATGGAAGTGGGTTTGTGGTTGAGCCCAGCCCCGGGTTGCCACTTGCCTTCAACGTGGAACGCTATGGCTGGGGCTATGGTACCGAAACCAAGACGGCCAAGTTCGCCGTCAGCATCTTACTCATACACTCGGTAATGGCCGTAGCATATATGATGTTCACGGTCACACACTGGTTCCTGTATACGGTGATCAGCAGGTCTTGGAAGAATATGGACCACCTATTCGCCTTGGCCATGGTCTCGAGCAAGCCGCCGAGCTTGAAAGGGGTGTCTGCGGGAATTGGCACTTGGGACACCTGGAAGTTGAGCGTTGCCATCAGGGAGAATCAAGAAACGCACGAATCTATCGAGCTTGTTTTTGGCGGACGAGATGGTGAGCCTGTGGGACGAGAGGACGGAAAAGTGCAATGGAGGAAGAAATACGATTAGATAACCTACACGACGCTGTATTCGACATGAAACCTTAGAATAGAATAATCAATCAATCAGCACCAACGTTCAAACCTTACAAACAACCGCTATCCGATCATGAAAGGTTCTAGACCCTGAGTACCGGCATAACCGGAATACCCTTTCCCAATACCCCCCACCGATCTCCGACCCAGCTCCGTCCCTGGAAGGCGACACCGCCAATCCCGGATGCAACCGGGCCCGGCCATCTATCGTACGGTACTTTGAAGCAGCGACTCCACGAACGCCCCAATCCGACCAACGAGATACCTGGCACAGGCGAACCCACGGCCCAACTACCGAGGGGCTCCCTTGGAGAAGCGTCAATCTTTGGACGTTTTAAGGTTTTTAGTGCACGATAGTGGACAGCTCTGGCATGCGAACTAGACGGCTAGCAGGTGCAGAGCCCCCCACTTGGCGTTGACAACGTCATGACTTAACTAAAAGTTGAATGCACACCTTGTTGCAAAGAATCTGGGGACGCTACTACAGGAAGTACAGACCCTCACCAAGCTCACATGTCAAGTCAGTGCTTTCCCTGCGTCTTCGGAGTGCCGGTCATGGACTGGACCTGCTCCAATTGGTAAGTTTTTTTTATTTTGACGGGAATGTTTCAAGGGACCCTTTTCCCATCTCTACATTACTAGTACTACATACCGTACATACAGATACACGCACACGAAATACACGAAGTTTCTATTTGCATTGCTGGTTTTCCATACATCGAGAATAAGGGGCGGCGTTCATAAAATACCCTTGATTTTTTATTTCCCACAGTACCACATCCCGAAGCAACCGAACATCTCCACTTGAGGAGAGGGGGGAAGCAGTAAGCACACACTCACGCAGCACACACAGAGAGTGTCTGTCCCACGAGGGAGGAGGAAGAAGAAAATGTCATCAGAGGCCACAGAGACGCTCAGCGGCAGCGCCGAGAAGCCGACGACGGTGCAGACCGAGACGGACCTGTCGCTGCTGTACCGCGTGCTGCGGGCCGTGATCAAGCCCCTAAGGCCGCGCCTGGTCAAGCCGCCGGGCAAGAAAAAGGCGCCGCCCGCCGGCAGCCCGCGGCTGCTCAGCCGGCCCAGGGGGAAGGGCCAGGTGCAGATCCGCGAGCGCCTCCAGGACCACAGCGACGTCTGGCTGTACGACTTCGTGCCCGACGCCCCGCGCAACATCGCCATCCGGCCGCCCTCGACGGTGCTGTACTTCTGCGGCGGCGGCTTCCAGAGCCCGCCCGCCCGCGAGCACTGGTCCCTCGTCGGGAAGCTCGCCAACAGCTGCATGCTCGAGCACCACTTTGTCCTCGTCAGCTACGGCCTGGCCCCCGCCAGCCCGGCCGGCGCGTCCCTGCAGCAGCTGCACGAGATGCTGCTGCCCCTGCTCGCCGAGGCGGCCAAGAAGGGCGAGCGGATGACGCTGATGGGCGACTCGGCCGGCGGCAACGTCGCCGCCAGCCTGGCCATGTGGTGGGCCGAGTACGCCGTGACCCTGGGCGACTACAAGCTGCGCAACGTGATCCAGAACGTTGTGCTCATCTCGCCCGCCGTCGACCTGCGCAACTGCAACCCCGCCATGAAGGACATCGACCCCCTGGACCCGCTGCTCGGCGAGCAGTACACGGGCGCCGTCGCCGAGGCCTGGCTTAAGACGCCCGAGGACCGGCCCGACCTCGCTCTCGAGGCCGACGATCCGAACGTGTCTCCGCTTCTGCACGAGCCCATTGCGTTCCAGCGCCTGGCGGACCTGGGCATCCGCGTCTACGGTGTCTATGGCACCAATGATGTGCTCGCGCCCGATGCCGAGCTGTTCCGGCACAAATGCGAGGAGAACGGAGTCAAGGGGCGCTGGCTGGTGTGGATCGGTCAGATGCATTGTTTTGTGCTTGCGGGCACGTATGGCATGCGGGAAGGAAGGAAGGCTATAGACTGGTTGGTCGAAGTATTAAAGGAAGTCGATGATGATCCTCCTAGTTACAGCCGGCGTGGCTGATAACCGACATGAACTAAAATAAAAGAAAAAACCTCGGGTAGACAAGCCAAGTTCTAGTCATCGAGACAAAGTGAAAGTAATGATAATACCGGACCTTACCATGACTATTCGAGAAGTGATTTCATTAAACGGCGTAAAATACCGCCATTGCTAGACATACCAAATCCTCAAGTTTCCACATTAATGCGCTCTATATGATCCTGCACTCCCATAATGTCATGACCGAGGGTCGCCGGCTGTGATTTTATCCTGTCCCGTATCTATGATACACCAAGCCCGATATGCTGAATGTGATTGGCTAGGTATTATTTCAGTCAAGAACATGACCCTCCAATTAAGGCGGATTTCCTTGATTTGTGAAGCCGCCGAATGAGAGATTGTTCAAGATGGCCGTTCCGTAGTCCCCAGCGTCGCTGTAGAAGAAGTTTTGGTCCAATCCGAGCCCGTCAAAGAGGTCATGTGCAAAGTTGGTGTTATTTTGCCATGGATCGTAGCCCGCACTTGGAGCAAGCTCAATTGTCTGGGACTTCTCAACGCCGTCCATGGGCTCTTCAGCCACGCTCGGATCAAATGTCGTCTCAGAGTCCGAACCGGGAGTGCTTGTGTTGACAGGTCCTTCGCCGGGCTCGTATTTGCGGACCAGTAGGCCCTCGGCCCCGAGTGTCGAAACGATCTCGGCCCAGCGCTCAAGCTTCAGCTTGGTGATGCTGATCTTCTTGGCGGCCAAATCCCATAGGTTGTTATCCCAGCTGCCGCCCTGTGCCTCGCTGACCTCGGATCTCGCCTGCTCGAAGCGTACGACCATGGCCCGCAGAATCCCAATGACGTCCAGATGTAGCTCTGGCGACGACTGAATTTGTGCCTTGATTCGTGCCACAGCCGACACGACGGCGGGTTCTGCGTCCGGAAACTTGGCTTCGGGATCTATCGGGGATGGCTGGGAGAATGAGGAAGGATCCCGCAACCCTTGCGCGTGAGCCCTGGCGTTCATTATGTTGGGGCTGTCCGGATCGGCGGGTGGTTGTGGTGTGTCTACTCCTGCCAGCTTGGCCCATCTAGAAAGCAGAGTCACGGCAACAAGCAGTTGCGCGCAAGTCGGCATGGGAAGGTAATAGTAGTCGGTGATTTCAAAGGACAGCCAGAGTTCGAACCACTTTTTGAGGGCCGCATTTGATCTGTAGAACGTATCCAACGTCGAAGGGGCACCCAGTGATAAAGAGGTGAACGAGTCGGAGAGATTCTGGAGTAGTTTCGCGTCCACGATTGGAGGTTCCCAAAGTTTCAGCGCGGCCGTGTGAAAATGGACCATCAAAAGTTCTGTCTTTCGTCAGCTTCTAGACATTTTGTCGCACATGGCGAAATGCGAAGTAGTGAGATGAAATGTCATGAACGTACTGTTTGACCGAAGATATCTCGGTATTTGTGCATCGAACTTATCAAGTTCAGTTTGAAACGCGTTGAGGTACGCACTGACGGGTGCTCGTGGGATACCAGGTAAGTTGTCATCCAGCTGGTCATTCGAGTGCAGATGCCCTATCCGATCGCTCAAATGTTGAATGCGAATCAACTGTGCAAGTAGAGCATCTGTTTCGTACTCTTTGTCTTTTTCAAGATCGCGTAAACATTGCTCCATGTATGGAGTGTAGCGAGCCGCGTCAATCTTCTGGAAGGTGAAAGAAACACTATTTGTCGTTAGCAGACATTCGAAGACGGCGGTGAATATCGGCTTACACAGAGCTCATATACCACATTCCACACAGTGCCCGCTTCTCATCGCTGGTTCTCGGGCTGGGAACCTGGGGGTTCAGAACTAGCGCCCGAGTTCTCTCTTGCACCTCGGGCGGCTTGTTGATGTTCAGGTCTGCAACTAAACTGGTCGCGAGTGCCACGAGATTTGATAGTTGAGTGTGCATCATGCATTGGTAGTGGTAAAAACCCGTGACGACCAGGATGGCCTGCAGCAATTCGAGAGACCTCTGCGACCGCATCATGAGATGCTCGGTGAGGTGCTTCATAATGATGTAGCCCTGAGCCATCATGGACTTCAAATTTCGTACGGAGGCCACCATCTTGATCGCAGCGAACAAAATAGGCTTTGTCCTTTCCATTTCCTGAGCTGAGATCCCGGGCCGGAGCACTACGAAAGGAAACGTAGGGCTCAACTTCGTGACAAACACTGATAGCAGAGCTTCGTCCGACTCGACGGGCTGATATGAAACGCCAATGGGTGCGCGGCAGATGCATGACGGCGGCGCATAACAATTGTAAGTGGCTGGGACAACACCCGCAGGGTCGTCTGCCGACGTCGCTGGCGTCGACCCGGGGCTTGTCGTTGAGCGCCAGTTGTCTGAACCCAGAGGCCCGGTTTCTGACGGGATGCACTACAATTACCGCGTTAGTGTTGAGTAATGACACATCAAGCACTGCCAACATACTGTTGGGTCCTCTGTGGGCGGTTCCCGGAGACTGGCCGGCAGTTCACCCGAGTTTGATGCTTTGAGCAAGTCTACCAGACTGTTGAGTCGTTCCTCTAGCTGCGCTGTTTTTCTTTTGATTGCCAGTTAGCAAGCAAGCAAGGAGAATCTAGCATTGTCAAGGCAGTATTTCGATGCATCCATGGGGCCATGGCGCAATTCTGGCCGGGGTGCTGCGCAGCGTCTTGTGCTGAGGGATCGACGAACAACACTTGTCAAAAGCATAGTGAAGGTTGGAAAGTGCTGAAGCAGTCTCAAAACATAACATCCAGGTAGAGATATGGGAGGTGTGTTGGATTATGCAAGAGCCGGTTGTAAGTGGAGTGTCTGAACGATGCCACTTCATAATGTCATTTCCATAAGGCTGAAAAGCGGCAGCCACATGGGCCAGACTTTGGGGACGTGCTTCCTAAGACGGGATACAACCCAGTCTTGGATGGACTACAAGGAAAACTGGAATGATATGATAAATAGATACGAATACTCACGAAGGTTTACTTTGTCGCTTCTTCCTCGGTCTATGGACTTGATCCACACAGTCTTTCTCAAGCCTCTCGCATCTATTAGAGATAGAGATGGTCAGTCGTTATGAATCCTCCAGTATGTAGCAATGGGATATAAGCGCCAATCACCGCTTGTACGTCTATCTGTACATGCAAAGGCTGGAGAGATGCAACAGTCTCTTTAGGGATGTCACATCACCATGGCGCTTGTTTCTCTAACATGATATCCCTTGACCGATGAGATAATGCAGTAGAGATGCACTTGGATGGGAAAGGTACAGTATAGTTGCATGAACTGCATAAAAGGCCCAGCAGGAAAAAATGGAAAAATTCTCGAGAGACTGACTGACCTATCGCATTTGGATCCCGGAATGTCGTTGGTTCTCAGGCACTTTGCCTTTGAATTCGCACACGGCGCACAAGCGGCGCCCCACTTTGCAATATTCATGGCTTTCGGTCTGTCGGCCATGTCTGGGGAAAGGTGTCCGTCTAGTCGAGAGGACAAGACCCGGGGCTGTCTTGGTCGTTTATTTTCTCCGGGGGGGCGGTTCGCGATACTCGCCGGCGAACCCAGGACCGAGCGGAGGTTTGGAGGTCAGAGAAAAAGGCCGGACGAGGGACGGTTTGAAAGGGAGAGGAGTGGGTGGATGCTATTATGGCTAGCGCTTGGCGGCGCAGAAATTGTGTGTCCAAAGTTTGTCCTTCGTTCCTTCCGTTCACTTTCAGCATCAATTGAAAACGGACAGTGCGATCCACGATGTTAACAGCCGCCAAGCGATCGGAGTTTACCCACAATTTCCCTATTCCCGGTGAATGCCTGGAAGCACATGCAAATCGGTACGCCTCGGAGCACTTTTCACTGGCATTGCAAGAATGATTTGGCCATGAAAACAAAGCAATCACAATTATATATGTATATAAACCCGAGCTATAAGCAATGTGCAGTCAGTAATCCACCAATGTTTTCTAATCTCGTCCCTGCGAATGCTCAAATAGCATATCGTTTTGCTACAAAATTGAGAAAACGAAATCCAAACGGAAAATGCAATAACTCCTTTCCTTGACAATCACCATGCTGAGATCGCTCAAACGGTTGCTGACTGCTATGTATATAACGGACAAGATTGGTACACTACCCATTATAACGCCTGAAATGCATCTATCTAGATTAGGTAAGTAAATGTTGGGTATCCTGGTTGTGCTTCGTAAATCATTAGTTTCGTGTGAGACACGAGTGGTGTTGTGTTACATGGCCTTGACGACTGCTTCTGGATCTTCGCCCGGCTCTTCGGATCCGATAGTCTCGACGACACCGCTGTTCAGGCGGTTCTTGATCTTGTCGGCCTCTTCGATGCGTCCCGTTTCACGCAGGTCCACCTCTAGTTTACCCAGGACGAGGAGCAGGCTGCTTGGCCTAGACTCCAGATATTGTCGGAGAGACATGGAAAGGTCGTCAGGGTAGCCGGGGTAGGTGTTCGGGGGCTTGGAGAGGAACTCTGCCATCTCGTAGCCGATCTTGATGGATTCTGCAAGATTCTTCATCTTCTTGTATGTAATCATGAGTACGATTCCCGCATAATGATACTCATACGGATTGGTGTCGGCTTCTCCTGACGAGCGAACTTCGGCCAACAGCGACAAAGCCTCGGGGAAGAACCTGTTCCTCGACAGTATTGCAGCAGTCTCGACTTTGAGATGGAGGGTGGGAAGACCGTTGTCTTCAGCTTTTGCGACAAGATTGTCGAGAACCGGTTTGGCCTCGTAAATTCCAATCATCCCAGTTCCTTCCATGAGACTCACAGTCAGCCCTCGCATTTCGGTTATATGTCCGAAGGCATTGTTGGAGTTTGCAACGAAGGGTTCCAAGTGGTCAAAGTAACAATCCATGAAAGGCCGAATCGTCTGAGCAAACTCGAAGGCGTTCATGCGGGAGAGTTGGAGCAAAATGATGTACAAAGGGTGCTGTGGGCCAAACAGCACTTGGCATAAGCCGGTGATGTATTTGAGCAGAGTCTGTGATAGGTTTCGTCCAAGGGTGTCATAGTACATGCAGCGTATAGCCTGCTGGCACAGATATATGACGACTCGAGGATCTTGCGGCTCAATGATACCTTTGGTGTTGGCGAAACAACGTTTGAAGAAGCGGAATGCGGTTTTCACTTTGTTGTCCCTCAACATGTCGAAAGCAGGGTTGAAGTCATTATACCACCGTTCAAGCTTGCTACACTCGGTGTCGAACAACTCTGGGTCCGTTGTTTGCGACAATGCCCACATGCCCGTAGTGAAGGTACTGGAGATGAAGTGCCGGGCATAAAACATCGATCTTTCCGGAGGAAGAAACCTGTCAGGGGAATTCAAGTTATGAATGCAGCCCATGGGCCGACGCTCCATCACTGCGTTCATTCGGTGGCGTTTGGGGTTCGAAGCGGACGACATGCCACCATCTTCACGATCCGACCAGCGTGATGACCGAGATTTCCCAGAATGCCGAGACCTTCCAGAGTGTCCAGAGTGTCCAGAGTGTTCAGAGTATCCAGATTGCCCCGAATAACCGGTATATCCAGAGACCGAAGAATGAGGGTTCACTGTAGAATATGTTGCGTTGGACACGACGGATGGCGCTGTTGAGGCAGATTCGTACCTGGAGGCGGTGGACCTCGGCAGTGTAACCGTTGATACCCACGAGACAGATTCTAGGTCATCGGAAACAAAATTGTCGTGCGAATGATGGAGCTTCTCACCAGCCATGGGCTGCGGTATAGTGGCAGTGGGCTGTTCCTGACCGAGGCCAGGCTGAAGCGGTGCCGGGGCCTGAGTGAGGAAATCTGTCCAGCCTTTTGGCGCAGAAAAGTTCATGCCGGTAGTGGTGGAGGAATGGTCAATTTCATCATGCCCGGCGCCAGGCTGCGAGCCATCCATCTTCGTTGACGTCGTTGATGTCGTCGATGCCGCCGCATCATCCGGAGGAGGCGCAGGCTCGGAGTGGGCCTCGTTTGATTTCACTCCGGGCGGCGAGGTCTCCGTGACGTCCTGGCCGGAGTTGCCATCGTCGTCGACAACTGTCTGGCTGTTCGAGCGCGGGGAGGTGTCAGTCTCGACGTCTTCGGAATCCTCCCGGCGCCGCTTACGGGCCTTTGCTTCCTTCTTCGCCTCGCCGGGTTTTGTCTTGCGCAGTCCCCATTTCTGGTAAATCTGAGACTGAAACATTTTAGGCCTTTTTTTTCCTTCAATGTCAGTATGCAAGCAAGGTTATAGTGGCGCTCGGTATTGAATACCGCGCTCGGGGAATTTGCGCGCTTACGTCGCATGGAACTGGTGCTCTTCGCGCATTACGCGCATCACGACGGGAAGCGAGTGACACATGAACAGCGCCGTGATGGTGTTGCGATACTTGTCCCAGTCCTGGGGTTTCGCCCACTGGGTCTTTGTCCCCATTGCCACGGTCGGTTGCTGCTCCATCATTGTCGGGCGCTGCTGTACTGAGGCGATGCCGTCGTGCTGCTACGTACGGGATATGGTTGAGGGGAAGGGAATGCATGGCCTGACCTGCGAAGGGGTAAGGTACGGAACAGGTTAAACGGCGCAGAGCCAGCAGGAGCGGACGCGAGAGACGCTGAGAGCTGAGCACTGAGCCGGCCGGGGTTGGGTCCAAGCCCTGTGGTAGACACCACCAACCGTTGTGAGGGATGCATTTCACCCCTGCCTGATCCAGGGAAGCGACAGTGTGAGTCTCTGTTGCTAATCTTGTTTTGGGATGGGTTTCATGCCGCAATGTAGCAATATAGTGGATGATTGGCTCGCCAACATCAGGTCAGGTGATCTAGGCGCCCAGGATAACACGGCTGTGGAGGTCCTCGGGGCTTGCTCGAGATCAAGCGGTGCAACGGGGGGTCGGAAATGTGTGCATTTCATTGGCAGCCGCGCTCTGGGCATCCTGCTGCGCCTTACATAAATCTGTTAATATCAGCGAATGAGCACAGTGCTCTGAAATATGAATAGAACATGTTGGTTGGAGAGACACGAATGAGCTTTCAGGTCCCCCTCCAAAGAAGCAGCGATCTACGTCCCATGCACAGGCCAAATGGTCACTGCGCGCCGCCCATTAGTCCCCCCGATCTTATAGCCCCCCCGTGCGCCCCAAAGCCCCGGACCGTTGGCTTACTGGGCTGGCAGCCGCCGAGCATTGATCGCGGACATGATGGTATCGCGGGGCCCTTTTGGCCATCCCGTTTTGGGACTGAGGATTTTAGCGCGTCGCAGGGTAGCATCGCGCGATCGCCTCCTGTATGGAAGGAAGATAAGGTCTGGTCGAGTCTGTCAGATACTTCGGTATATATACAGAGCTACGACGCTACCCCCCTGGCTCCTGCATTGGACTGCACGGAGCTGCATAGATCAATCCTGCATTGCAGGCGGGAATCTGCAACAGAAGCGATTCGCGCTTAAGAAGTGTCCTGTTGTAAGAATACCTGTCGTCATGGGGACAGGGAATGTTTGAACGTGGATCTTGGATTAAAATGTAACTGATCTCAAATATGGTACAAAGTACCGCCTCTAAAACGCCCCGGGAAGTAGTGCCCGAAATCATACCGTACGCCTGTAGGTTCGTGAAGCCTGCGCTGATCGGTCGTGAGACCGAACTCATCGTCTGAATGAGTTTGTAGCTCAACTCGCTTTAGTATTGGCGAGTGATCATCAGTCATAGGCCCGTCCCAAATTTTCCGCCATGATGATTGTAGATGAGTCTTGACAAAGGAAAGAAGTGTTTAGTCGTCGTCGTGTCGTCTTGTTTAGGCTTCGTCGGTGCCCACACTGATGATGCCCATGCCTGTTCGCTTCTCAACAGCCTCCTGTCAAGTTATCAAGTTAGCCATGTGACCCGTTGTAATTCGATACTGTTCTACTAACCTCTGCATCTCTCTTCGAGGCCGATGATCCTGTGCAGATTATACCCAAGCCGCGGGAATCGACAGTTGTCTGCTCAAGTCGTTAGCATTTCATATCAGACCCAGCTGGCGACTGCGGCTTACCTCGGAGCATGACTCCGGAGCGGGCTCCGGCGCCGGCTCGGGGGCGGGCTCCCGCTTGGATGCAGCGGCGCCGGTGCAGATGATGCCAAGTCCCCGGGCAGTGGCGCTGGTGCTGGTGCAAGACTCGGGCTCAGGCTCGGGCACAGGCTCGGGAGCGCGCTTAGACGCCGCAGCTCCGGTGCAGATGATGCCGAGTCCGCGGGCAGTGGCGCTGGTGCTGGTGCATGACTCTGGGACCGGAGCGGCAAGGACGGAGGCGGCCAGAGCCACGGCGGTGATGTAGGTCTTCATGAGCATCTTGGCGGTTGATGTTGAAGTGATCGTGGAAGGTGATGTAGTAGCTTTGACTGTGAGGTCTTTGAAATATGATGGAGAAGATGAGAAGCTTTGTTCTGTGTGTATGATAGGAGTAGATGTGTAATGTGAAGATGAGGATGATGATGAGAAGAGAAAAAAGGTCTCTGGGTGCTCAACATTGCCTCCTTATATAGACATTTTGAAGATATCTTCGGCTCTGATGGCCAATGTCTCTGGCATATTGGCGGGGAAGAATGGTACACCGTACCGTCCTGACCACAAGGAGAATGTGACTACTCTGTACATGTATCCATTCATGACGATCGTCGTGCCAGATGCAAGTATCTTTCACCTGCTCACGACTATAGTGGTGGCAAGTGAAGAAGGTATACTATACCGCCGGATGGGGAAATGGCGGCAGGGGGCGGAGGGAGCTTGAAGCCGACACGGACCCCATCGGCCCCGGCTCTGCCAAACTAAAGCAGCTCGAGCGCTTGGGTTGCCAATCGGATAGGAAACTCCAATGCAAACCATGTTGAAAGAACCATGCTTGAAAAACGTTTTACGACACGGATGCAAAATAATCGGTCTAGAGGCAATCTAAGAGGGGCAGGCCGGTTCGGGCTTCTGTGATACCACATTTTTGTGGTTGACATTGGTTGCTCTGCCAATGGCCAATTGAACCAATCACTGAGCCGGATGCATGGATCAGCGCAGTTGTATTCCGTGAGGGGCACGGCGACCTGCAAGGAACAGCGGCTAAACGCATTCAATTGCAATGCACTGCAGGGGGTCCGATATGACTTGTCTTCAGGCCTTTATGCCAAATTCCTCCTGTGTACTGAAAAATCCTTTCGCCATCATTTCTCCAGTCACACAATTCATCACATTTGCCTCCGTGATTCAAGGTGATTATGCGAAACAGTATCACAATTTTGTGTAGCACCACACCCTCAAA
The DNA here is from genome assembly GCA_001599175.1 of Pestalotiopsis sp. JCM 9685. NCBI lineage: Eukaryota > Fungi > Ascomycota > Sordariomycetes > Amphisphaeriales > Sporocadaceae > Pestalotiopsis > Pestalotiopsis sp. JCM 9685. The sequence continues at coordinate 5,578,000 of BCGF01000004.1, forward strand.
GCCCGGGGGACATGGTGTTCATCCTCCCGGCGAGGCTTTAATAGATGGTATGGTAACACAACAACTCTTCAGCGGGGCCTGGACAAGGAGCGAGTAGCCGGGGAGGTCGCATAGGTTCATGTCATTCAGCTTACACAACATGTCGGTACCTGAACGGCCACGCCGGTCTCCTTCTGTTTCTGTGATTTTAACTTTCTTTATTCGGTTGCCGCTCTATGCTTTGAAAATCAAGAGAAAATACGAGGCAGTCACTTGTCTTTGCAAGCTTTGCCAGCGGTTACAGGGTTTCTTTCGTCCAAGATCTGCACGCCTGTCCAATGCCTTCATTCTTTTGAGTTATGGGTCAATTATACTTGAGCCCGAGACCCACAGCACTTACAAACGAGAGGCCACTGATAGTCTACCACAAAGTACAGTACGGAGTAGCAGTCGCAAGAAGCTCCACCTCAACCTCAACTGACAGCACCACTGTCATCCGCATATGTAAGGTAGGTACTTTATTGCATCGTAACTCGGGTAACGATGGGCGCCATCCGTCTGAAAACAACACACCCCTCTTGGCTTCCTGAGACCCTCGACGATCGAGACATTGGGGCGCAATCCTTCGGTTAAACATCCGCACACCAACGCGAACAGATAGTTACACCAACTTGTGAGACTTCCGCTGTGCAATTCAGCCTCACGATATCATCATGCTTAACCGTCTGCCCGGGACGTCGTTGAAACAAGAGTGCTTGCTTCATGCACCAACAAAAACCCGGCATGTCGACCCTCGTCGCGGCCCTTGCAACTCGTTTTACCCTTGCTTATTGGCTCGTTCCATGCATTACCGTTCAATATTTTCCGTGTCTTTGGAAGCCCTCACTGCTGCGACAGCTCAATTTCCAGAACACAGACAGCCCACAACCGCCGCAACTGGATGGGTCTGCACGTCACACTGCCGACGAGCCCCGGGTCCTCACATGTATGGAGAAATTGATGCCGGCAGTCCTCTGATATTGTCTTGCCCGTGCGTCATGCCGTCCACAGCAGCTGGAAGTGCAGTAGTTTGCGGTCCACCGCTTCCACCTCCTCAAGGATCGTTTGTATTCTGCAACTTTATGTTGTCCTTGTTATGATTATTGATTGCTCACATCAGCTGTCCTCTAGTCTGTAGCAGGTTGAAAGGTCCTGGTTCTCTTAACATCATCCTCCCTCGCCCAGGTCCCACTTGGGCAATTCATGTGTACTATAGAGCAAAGTATCGCGAGCGAGTATAGTACTAAGCTAGTGAGACCGGGCCCCATGCTCGTCCGCCTACCAGGTAGTCTGTCCGCTATGCCATGATCAACGACAAGCATCCACTGTACTTTGTAGTGTACATTCCCCGAACGGGTCAACGGTGTTTCTGGCCAGCTGCCTGGGGTCTGCTCCGCAGACCGACTTGAAGGCAAAGAGGGTTCTGCAACGCAAGTTGCATGCATATTTCTATACTCCATATGTATTGCATTGGCAAAAAGGAGGCTCCTCTTGGTTGCATTGACGTGCATACCAGAAGGTCCAGTGACACGTCAAGAAAAAGGTCCACTCGAGGCTGTCGAAAAGTCGCAGCTCGCGCAGTGCTGCTGCCCCAATTCTTGGCCGTTGTGCGCAAGCGCCACCCAGCTTTGCCAGCAAGTAAGGCACTTTGCAGCTATCCTTTGACATGAAGTCTGTCGTGTCACGGTGGCGTTTTCCTTCATGTCGCGCGCTTGTCGTACAAATTTCAGAACCCGAGATCCAGTTGCCGTGTATCGGCTGCAGTCGAAATTTTTCCGTCATGCAATTTCAGGCGACGAAAATGCATTCTGTATTGTACAAACGCCGCGCCCGACGGTGAAGGTGTCGTCATTTCACGGTGGAGGATTTGGCTCCTCCCAAGCCTCCGCCCCCATGGCAACGCAAGGTGCTGCACGAAAAAGGCAATCTTCAAAACAGCAAACAACATACGACCAGCAGGACCAGGATAGGAAAACGTGTCTGGCCTGGGCCAGGGTCGCTATGCGGTAACTCCGACAGCCCTTGCTCTCTTGAATTCCTGCCGAGAATATTCTAGATAACGTCGGCTCTCATTTGTACAGTACTACAGGTTCACTGACCGTGCTCAAAGTCCATGCGCCTCCCTGCGCAGAGAGTCGATTTTGTCATTTATCCTCGCATAGGACTGGTTCTTAGTTTGAGAGGAATGCTCCCTTTGCTGATAATATTTCTATTCTAGTTGCTGGACAGAGTATCGGCCGAACGTCTTTTCTCCTTGCAATCCGGGCCGAAGTAGTGGGAATCCGACTACGGCACCCCATAGTAGCTGGGGAAACGATGCGAAAAGAGAGGGGAATGTAATCTCACGACCCGCCCGCTATCTCGACATGCTTTGGCGCACGAGTCCAAGACGGTCGACATAACGACTCCGTAATTCGTAGGCCCTTGTCCAGCAGACGTCTTGATAAGCTAGATGAAGATAACCTGAATCGAGAACACGGATACATTTCACGGCAAAAGCAAATGAAAGTGGCCGGTACGAAATGGAAATGCCACAGCATGTTGACAGTCAAGTCAGTCTGATCTGATGATCTCAAGCGCTGTCTAGGTCAACTTCGTACTGTACTCCAGTGACGAGAAACACACATTGCGCTCAGAGGCATACCAACGCGCATGAATATTGCCGCGTTATGCGCCATTTTGCTAATGCAACAGTATCATCGAATGTCGGTTGAGGATCGAAATAATGACAGAGCAGCATCGATACATACATTTTTAGTTCCTTCTCCAACAGTAGGTTCTTTCCTTCAAGACCCACAACATAGAAAGATATCTATACTTTTCTGTTACAGTACCTATTTGTCGATTGCTCGAATCTCTTCATTCATGCGAGGAAGTTACACAAAGTTTCAAGGTCTCCCTCCTTCAGTGACCCGACAAAAAGGGGCAAATCCAATAGTCCCGGGGACTTCTGGCCTCGCCTTCGCCAAGGCGAATGTTTGCGGATCTGCCTGAATGTGGACAAGTCTGACATGATCTTTCCCGAGGAAATTACACTTATTATTTCGGCATCCTTGAGTCGAAACGCACTACACGCCAGAAAGGAACTTCAAAGACAAGATCAGTAGTTCAGCATCGAAAATGTACGGAGTAAGAATGTATCGAGTCGAGCTCATGAGACGATACGACCTGTACGGCTCTTCTGGAAATCAATACATGATCATTCGTTCCTTACAAAGTCAACGAAATTGATTTGTCAGTTCGCTTGGGCCAGATACTGGGGGCTATATGCGTAGTCAATGTACCCCTTCGCCAACTTTGGGGTGTAGAAATGCGACCGATCGTACTTGTCCAATTCGATGCCTTCCTTAATCTTGAAAACGAGATCAGGGTTGGAGATGTAGTAACGTCCAAAGCCAATGGCAATGTCGTAGTCCTTGTACTTCTCATCCACAGCCTGCCGAGCACTGTCGGGCTGAAATCCTCCCGCCAACACGATTGGGCTCCGATTCCCCCAAGCCTCGATCAGGGAGCTGCAGTCACTGTTTCCTCCACAATCGCTATCGTCGTTTCCTGTGATTCGAGCCTCGATGAGGTGCAAGTATGCGAGGTCAAACTGCCGGAGCTGGCGAACGAGGTATTCGAACGTCGGCAGCGGATCGTCCATTAACATTCCCAGATAGTCGCTGAAGGGACTCAGGCGAATGGCCGTCCGATTGGCCCCGATTGCATCGACGACCGCCCTGGTGACCTCGAGGTGGAACCTGGCCCTCTTCTCGACCGAGCCGCCCCATGCATCTTGCCGCCGGTTGCACTTGTCCTGCAGGAACTGATCGGGGAGGTACCCGTTGGCGCCGTGGATCTCGACGCCGTCGAACCCCGCGGCCATGGCCCTCGTTGCCGCCGAGGCGTAGTCGCCGATGACCTCCCAGATCTCGCCCTCGGTCATGGCCTCGGGCGCGGCGGCCCAGTCCTCGTCGAGGGCCGCCGCGCTCGACGACAGCACCCTGTGCCCGAGCGACTGGTGCACGCCAGGCCAGCCCGCGCGGCCCAGGTGCCAGATCTGGCAGTACATGAAGCAGCCCTTTGCGTGGACGGCGTCTGTGATTGGCCTCCATCCTGCGACGTGGGCGTCTGCCCAGATGCCCGGGACGTTTCGGCGCCCAGCTGCCTTCTCTGATATGAACGTCGCTTCGGAAATCAGCAGCGTGCCCGGCACTGCTGCCCTCTGCGCGTAGTATTCTACGTTTCATTTGTTCAGTATTGCATCATCACAGTAAGACGCGAGCGAGTCGGCCTGGTTACCTTTGGCCATTGGAAGTGGGACCCAATCATCGTCGCATCGGTAGCGAGTCAACGGCGCCAATACGCAGCGGTTCTGGAGTTGGGCAGTGCCGACGGTAAGCGGCTCGAAAAGTTTCGACATTGTGTTCAGTTCTGAAGTTGCTATTGATTGATGTGGTGCTACCTGGATTGCTTTCATGTCACACTATTCTATCTGCTGTAATACACCTTATAGACTATAGACTTTCCTTCCAAATGTTATATAATTCATGAATCATCGTTCTTGATTCAAGTTTGTACAGCTCAGTGCGATCAACCGATAAGTACTCCAATCACATTGCCCCGACAACGCATCTCGTCATTTGAGTCGGATGGGCCCGACGCTTCGCTTACGATTTCGAACTTGTCTCAACGAGGCAGCTGCTTTGCCGGGAATAGCGGCACAAATCCCCATTACATGCCGGACGCCCACTCAGGTCAGCAGCCCGGAGAGTTCTGTGGGGCTCCTCCAGCAACGGCTCCTAAACGGCCGTGGAAGATTGGGGGCGTCTGGGGAAATACTCCGGTTAACTAGTTCCCGACTATTGGAGTCCGTTGATCGGAGTCCAGAGTGAGATGATTATCCAATCAAGGTGACGAGATATACTTTACGACTGCGATCCGGCAGGAGATCGCGGCGCCGAAACGGCTAACAAGGTACGGACATGGCGAACTGTGCGTATCATCAATCAACTCGGAATGTCATAGCGAAAGGATGTTGGGCCGACTCGGAGAAGAGTCTGCGCTCTCATGTAGAAGTTTGGAATCTGATGGCGTTGCTACTCAACTCTGCCATCTTTATACTTGAAGTAAAGGTACAAATATGGCCATAAAAGACGAGAAACCTATAAAAGGTCCGGGTGGCGTTTTTAATGCTACCCGGACTCCGCCCCGGACCGCACCAGCAGACGACGAAGCCACCTCCCCTACACCGGAGGTGGCCACCGGCGACGACGACAGCGACGCCAAGAGCGTCGCCGCCAGCATCGGCAACCAGCGCGAGCCGCTGCCCAAGAGCCGGCTGCTGATCGCGTTCCCGACGCTGTGCACGGCGCTCTTCGTGTCCTTCTTTGACCAGACGAGCGTGTCGACGTCGATCCCGGCCATCTCGGCGGACCTCGCCACCGGCCAGGCCACGTCCTGGATCGGCGGCTCCTTTCTCATCTCGTCGACGGCCTTTCAGCTGTTCGGCCCCCGGCTGTCGGATCTGTTCGGGCGCAAGAACGTCCTGCTCGCCAGTCTGGCGCTGCTCGGGCTGGGCGATCTGCTCTGTGGGTTTGCGAGGACTGCGGCGCAGCTTTTTGCGTTTCGGGCTGTTGCTGGGATTGGGGGCGGCGGAGTGACGTCTATTGTGTTGATCATTGTGAGCGATATCACGACGTTGGAGAATCGCGGCAAGTATCAAGGTAGGTTTGATAAAAATGCAAGGCCTTGTTGGCAGAGATGGCCACCGATGCTCACGCGTACTTAGGAATCATTGGTGCAGTTCTCGCCGTAGCAAATGGCATTGGCCCCTTCATTGGAGGTGCTGTCATTGAGCGCGCGACATGGCGTTGGGTGTTCTGGATTGTGCCCATGTTGGCCATTCCCGCTGCACTGGTCATATGGTTTGCTCTGCCTCTCCGGTATGACAGCGGTCACCACATGGAGAAAGTGAAGAAGATTGACTTAGGCGGCATATTGCTGAGTCTTGCATCTGCATTATTGATTCTGGTAAGTTTCCCTGTGCACCCACAAATACCGGGCCCAGTGACTTTTCAGTTACTGACACCGGACAGGTACCTCTTTCTGGAGGTGGCATCAGTTATGCTTGGGACTCGGCTACCTTCATTGCCATGTTCATCGTAGGAGTGCTCGTGTGGATTCTGTTTGTGCTGTATGAGTGGAAGTGGGCAAAGATTCCCATCATGCCTTGTGAGTATCCTAGACCTACAGACTCTCTATTTTATGGTCCATGGACTTACCATGAATAGTGAGATTGTTCACAGCACCGCACTGTGCAATCTTATACATGCAAACATTCCTCATGGGTCTGGCTTTCTTTTGCAACTTCTTCTATCGTAAGTCATTGCCAGTATCTGCCAGCTTATTGTCATATCATTGCCTTGCTAACCTAGTCAGTTCCGTAAGCCGCTTTCCATTGAACTATTAATGTGTGCAAGCGGATCGTGCCTGACTGCTACCAGGATCTACTTTCAGACAGTCTTGGGTCACTCGCCCCTCGTTTCTGGAGCGCTGTTCCTGCCGGTGACTGTCCTCACTGCACTGGCAAGTATCAGTGGCGGACAATTCATGTCGAGAGTCTTCCTCTACATGCCATGTGTAGTACTAGGTTTCTTTCTTTGGACATTGACCAATGGACTCACCTGCATGTTCGACCGTCACACTGGCATAGGCACATTGATTCCTATTCTGGCCATCGAGGGATATGGTCTAGGTCTTACGCTGCAACCAAGTAAAATCCCTATTGCACTATTCTTCCAGCATGAGCTGATCTATCTATAGCATTGGTAGGCTTGCTGGCGAATTCCAGAACGGATGATCGAGCTGTTTGCACGGGACTTAGAAACTTTGTGAGGACTGTAGGAGGCGCGTTTGGACTCATCGGTAAGTGGTCATCACCGAGCTACTCAGTATTACCTTTACGCTGACCAGTGATTGTAGTCTCGGGAGCGATTCTGTCCAATACCTTGAGCAGCAAACTCGAAGGCCTTCCTTTCGTTACAGACGAAATGCTGGGCAGCCTGACGTCCTCGACATACGCAGCTGGTAGCCTTGGATTGACTGCAGAGCAACAGGATATCATCCTGGCCGCCTACATGGACGGACTGCGGTATTCGTTCATCTTCTATACTGCATGTACCGGCGTCGCCCTCATTCTGTGCTTGGGCATTGGCAACACCAGATTGGATAAGGGCAAGAAGACCAAGAAAATAGACGAGGAGAGCCAGAGCGCGGTTGCCACTTCGAATAGCAGCCCTGATACTGGAGAAGACGCGGGAGAACATGTTGGAAATGCACAGAAGACTGCAGCAAACGAGAAAACTGATCTGAAGCAGGAAACATGATAGAGGCTTGCAATCGAGCATGACATGTCTGCGATTTACATTTGCTACTCCACAAACATGCCATTCCAGAATGGGTAGGGAACATAGACAACATACACGACTATAGTGTCATAGACGTCGTTAGAAAAAAAAAGTACTTCGTATACAAACTTTCTGTGTCCCCAGGGCCACAATCCATCGGCGCAAGTCCGAAGTAGTAGCGGAGGCTCCGACGGACGCCCGCGAACTGCGCCGCAATCTCCGCTAATTACAGCCCCGTCGGCCCCCAACAGACATCGAAGATCAGCGCTTACTGCATTGCATACTGCGACACGGCACCACCATCGGGCCTCTTTGTGCGGAGAACCATCGAATGATTTATCGCGGCTACAAATATGTGACGGGACTGATATCCGCAAGACAGCGACCCTGGGTCCGAAAGACGGAGCTCGTCGCAGCGTCCGATTCGACTGTCGTAGCCAGCAGCTGAAGGCTGACCATGGGCTGGTGGCCGTCGATTGTACCGTAGGAGGGCGCCGATAGCTGTTTACTTCATGACGTTACACAAGGCGATCGTTGGAGACACTTCGTAGTATTTCGCGTCTTTGCTGCATTCTTCCAATTGACATAACATCCACATACAATTCCAGCCACTGCCCGACTGATCGATATTGTGACATCATGCCTGAAGTATACTCCGCGCATCCTCTGTATGGCTATGATCGCGACTTCAAAGGTTACGGGGAGAAGGGCCTTGATCCGAAATGGCCGAACAACGCAAAGATTGCCGTTTCATTCGTAATCAACTACGAAGAGGTGCGTGTTACTTATTGCGAGGGCCTTGACAGCAACAAGCTCATCTGGATCGGCAGGGAGGCGAGCGTAGTGTCATGCGCGGCGACGGCATCTCGGAGCCCAACCTGCGAGAGAACCCTGGCGGGCCTCCCAGGGTGAATGAGCGCAACTACAATGTTGAGTCCGAGTACGAGTATGGTAGCCGTGTTGGATTCTGGAGACTCTTTAGGATGTTCAATGCGTTGAAGATGAAGTTCACCTTGTACGCTGTCGCCCAGGCTGTAGAGGAGCAGCCCGAAGTCGTGACGCGGTGCGTTGAGGAAGGCCACGATATTGCTTCCCAGTAAGTCTAGAGAATATCGCTGGGATCCGGAGCGGGAGCTGACCAATTACCCAAGTGCCTATCGGTGGATCGAGTACCACGACATGTCAGTCGACAAGGAAAAGGAATACATCAAGAAGGCCATCACCTCTCTGAAGAGCCTGAGCGGATACGCACCGCGTGGTTGGTACTATGGCCGCAACAGCCCTCACTCGCGTACCTTGGTGCCTCAAGTTTACAAGGTAGGTGTCGAAAAATAGCTGGCGATCCTTGGAAAGTCCTGACTGATCGCCTTCTAGGAAATGGGAGAGACGCTCGAGTGGATGAGCGATACGTACGCCGACGATGTTCCTTACTGGATCGACCTCAACCACGAGAAGGACTCGGTAGACTCCAAGGGCTGTCTGATGGTACCGTACTCGTACGATTGCAACGACTTCAAGTTCCACACGGCGGGCTCTGGCTTTCGTGATCCGCAGGGCTTCTTTGTCCATCTGAAGAACGCATTTGACGTGTTGTACGAGGAGGGACAGGAGGGCATGCCCAAGATGATGACGATTGGCCTTCACTGCCGCATTATTGGTAGGCCGGGACGTTTCGCTGCGTTGAAGCAGTTCGCAGAGTATATCAGTCAGAAGGAAGGCGTGTGGGTTGCGACAAGATCTGAAATTGCCGAGGCGTTCAAGAAGAACTATCCTTACCGGAAAGGATACTTGGCCTAGTGCAGTGGCTCTATACCGTAGAGATATCTTGTTTTTACATCCATGCATGCTTGAATGAGGAAGCTCTTCAGGCAACGGGGCCAAGCCATCAGACAGATGCTCAAAAAGTTTGTGCCGTGCTGGAAAAAGCTCTTTGTTCAGTGGGCAACCAAGCCCGGAAATCGGCTTCAACCACTAGGCAACGGAGAAGCTGCTCGTGACTCTTGCCGCCCTTGCAAGCGCCGTTCATTTGTGCGTGCTTGATTGTCAAGCTGGTACTTTGCTCCTGCCATTAGTCCAATCTTTTGTCGTTCCTGCTGGCTGCCAAGCTGCGGCTTCCACACAATTTTTCCAACCCACAAACCTGCCTGGCAAACTTTTCATTCACAAAACCTGGCAGTACATTCTGCACCTCCAGACCATAAAAACCTTCTTTCTTTCCCTCAAACGAATCTAGGAGCGCCGACACCTGCGCACTTTCTCACAACACAACTCTATATACGAATCACGACGAGAAGCACCCAGGTGAAGTCATCACCACCATCGTCTACCATGGACAAGCTGCCGGCCGAGGCCAAAGACATGATCTGCGGGTTTCTATCGTACAAGGACGCCGCCACATTCCGACTTGTTTCCAAGGACTTTGCATCGATCGGCGCCCGCCGAAGCCACAAAAAGCTGATCGTCAATATCACGCCGGGGCACATGGACAGGCTTCACAACATCGCAGGCTCATATGTTTTGCGCAACAACGTAGAACATGTCGCCATCGACAGCAGCCTTGTTCACTATTATGGTCCTGCCACTATTGATCTCGACAACTACACCGAATACTACATTCGAAGCCGAGGCTTTGACGCTCCCATGGTCACGAAGCATCAACTGCAGGAAGCATTTGACAAGATTACCATCTACAAGAAAGGAATAGAGATCCTCTGGGGCGGTAATAACATTGTCCTGACGCTCCAGACCATCGTCGGGTTCTTCCCTCGACTGAAGAAACTCGAGATTGCGCATCGCTTGCGCGACCGGGACGAAGAAGATAGTTTCAAGCTGAGAGACTACAAGCAGGCGATAATGCGCGTGAACGAATTGTCCATGCCCGAAGCGCTATACAAATTGACACGCCAGAACGAGCTGAATGATGCGCTTTCCCAAGTCCATCTGCGAGCCTCATTGCAATCTCTGACCACGACCTTGTTCAGAATTCCCAGAAGACCATTTAATGATCTCCGGAATCTACGCACGCTGGAGCTGTCCGCCTCGACACACCCGATCACACACAAACCGTTGCACTTTATGCGCTTTGGTACGGATCTGCCGCAGGGCACGCTGACCAATCTTCGCATCGAAGGCCTAAACATCAACCGCAGCGACTTCTTGCAATTCTTGGATGTCAATCAGAAGAGCCTCAAGTGCGTCCATATCAGGGCTTGCAAGATCGACCGGACGTTCTGGGATTGTCTGTACGCCTACCTCACCCTTACATCGCGCCCAGAGGCTTTCACCATCGGTGCGGATTATGTCCCATCGTCTTGGACAACCGGGGCCTGTATTCACAGGCATTTCAAGAGCGTTGAAGAATCAGGCCACTCAGCCTCCCACCGCAGAATCAACGACATGGTAGCGAGCTACCTGAAAGCACGTGATGATGGGACGCTGGGCAAGATCGGCCCAAAAACAACAAAGAAGATTCTGGCAAGAACGGGCATCGAATACCCGGGTAGACACTGCCCTTGCAAAGTCTTGAGATTCGCGCCCTCGAGATTATAATTCTGATTATGGGTTTCTGACAAACCTATTGGTCTGCGGGACGGCCGCAGTCCCGTTCTACCCCAGCTCACTGGACATTTACATGCAATTTCGCTGGTTTCGCTCTTCGAGATGCCAATTTTATATCTTCTCCATGTTCAGAAAATTGGTGGAGAACACACAACTCCGGGCTTATGAGACGGAGCATCAGCATCAGTCACAACGCCAACGGACTCGATAATAGAGTCGAAAGGAGCTGGCGATGCATTACACTTGGGAATGGTCTGGGAAACTTGGTTTCCAGTCTAGAAGCAGACAAGGATCAATACTGTACTGGACATGAGTTCACAGTACTGGGCACCTGGATAAGGGAGAATTGCAATGCATTGGAATGAAAGACTTCAAGTGCTCAGAGGAAGTCCTGTATGTGTGGCACCGGGAATACCATAATACAGGACAGACATGTACTTGAGAAATAATTTCAGCTCTTTGGTCAGGAGTGAATCAATTGAAAGGAGATGATTCTATCTACTCGAATGGCTACATGAAGCACAAGGCATAACTGCATCAAAGACCAACCCCAAGCAGCATTTTGACATGAAAAACGTGCCTTGACCTCTTCCAGTCACAGCTTCAAGGACAGTTGACCCGATCACCGTGAAGCTGCTTGTTCTTCTTTTGGGTAGCCCTTTCTAGGCGCACTTGAGCGCCGTGATCGTGCGTCGCGATTGTTCGCCGTGCCTGTTAGTCCATTTGATTATCCCGCTGGCTGCCCAGTCAAGCCAGCACTCCTGACCAGGCGCGTTTGCAGACCACAAACCTGCACACCAGATATTTTTCAATCACAAAAGCCTGAAGAATTTTCAATCCTCCAGGCCATCCAGCCCGCCGTTCATTCTTTCCATCCATCAAAACAAGCGCAGCACGCCGACGATCGTGCCAACTGTCATCCCATTCCACCACAACTCTGCAATAACACAACGACACGGAAAACAGTCCGGCGATTTCATCACTACAATCGCCTGTTTTGGATGATAATCCCCTTATACTATCAGTCCTAAAGCCCTCCGATTCGGGCAAGCGTCACGCAATACCATCCCATCGTCGCCGCCCACTATGGAGAAACTCCCCTGCGGAAGTGAAGAGCATGATCTGCGGCTTACTGCCGCAACAGAACGCTGCGACCCTAAGACGTGTGAGCAAAGAATCTCGCCCACATAGGCGCTCGACGCAGCCATCGAAGACTGATTGTCAACATTTCGCCCGCACACGTAAACAAGATCGCCAACATCGGCAACGCGCAACACATCGCAAACCACGTTCACCACCTCGCAATCGACTGCAACGCACTTGTACCCACAAGCAACGGAGTCAAGACATGGGAAGATTTTGTGGAATACTACGAGCATGCCGGCAGATTCCACTTCGGTGCGACGCGACGGAAGATACCAGACTCTGAAAGGCTCGACCCACGCACCTGCTCCAACCTTCAACTTGGAGCATCGTTGTCGCAGCTTCAAGCACCGCCCACTCATGTATTAATCTGCAGTCTTTCCATTCGAGTGTAATGAACCGACACCAAGCAGACGACATGGCGCATCGGGAGCGCGATTCCGCCGAAAGGCATCACCGTGATCCGAGAGACGTCTCGTGCCCGGCCTCGACTGAGGAGAGTAGCGCTCGGCGAGCTTTCATAGAGCAGCATGCGATGAAACCCTGGAAACCAGGAAATTTCGAGACGTCATTACAAGCGCGAATCGCTTGTCTATGCCTGGCCAGTTCTCAAAGAAGGTCTGCACAAAGCAGATCCATAACGCACTCGCGGACGTCGCTGCCCACCTACCCGTCATCGTGGACGCCATGCGCCTGAAGTTTCCAGGTAACGCCAAGACGACAGCACCTCTGAGCCAGAGCAGTATCAAAGGACTGAAGATACTGCCACTGGCACCCAACACCGTGCAAAACTTGCCCACTCTCGAACTGAGACAGATGTGCAAGCTCAGGAGTCACCATGAGCTGCCATGTCACGCCTCCGAGAATCTGCAAAGCTTGGCGTTGATTGCAGTACAATCAAGCTGCATCCGGTCTACCGGTTTGTACAATCATTTCTGACCAGGAAATGTAGATCAGATGGACATTCCTGCCATTTGTTCCCATTAAAACGAAGACTATTTCTAAGCAGTATTTTGATACAGGCTACAAGCCTCGACCTCCTTGACCCACAACTTCCAGGGTCGCTGGGCCGACCAGGCCGTCATCTCCCGCGACGCCTGCGCCTCCTCGGGGCTGAGGTACTTGATGGGCTGGAGCGGGCCGTCGCGCGTGCCGTACGCGGCGAGCGAGGTCAGCGATGCCGTCTGGATCGCCGCGTTGCGCAGCGTGTAGACGCCCCTCAGCACGCACTCCTCGATGCTGTCCGCCACCGCCGTGAACCCGTGCCCGCGCATCAGCACCACCGACTGCTCGTATTCGAAGCACCGGGCCAGCGCCGAGCCCAGGTGTGTGTTGCGCACTAGCAGGTCCCGCTTGTCTCCGGCCTGGTATGCCGATGCGATGTCGAAGACGTTGACCCAGTGCCCGAGAAAGCCGGCCATGTGGTAGCAGGGGCGCCTGGGTTTTGCAGGTCAGCTAATGGTCCCGGTCGTGTGGGGATGGTATCGCTCACATGGGCACGCCATTGATGGTGTACGGAATCACAGAGTCCGCATGGCTGTGTAGTACGGCATTGGTCGCGGGATACAGCTTATATATCTCGCTGTGGATATGCCTCTCCGCGAAGCCGTTGGGGGCGCTGGGATCCACGGGCTCGGCATTGGACACCCAATACTCGACCAGGTCGTCCGGCGACGTAATAGTCCCGGGCGCGGCCTCCCGCGACATGATGAACACATCGGGCTTGGACGGATGCCGGCACGAGAGGTGCCCGTAGGCGTCCAGGACGTTGTGGTAGTGCAGTATGTGGGATCCCGAAATCAGCTTCCGGCGGATGGCCTGCAGCTCGGTGGGCTGGGAGCCTGGGTCCGCCATCTCGCAACGAGGCACGATATGTGCAAATTGCCGTTCTATGACTTGTGCAAATAATAAATCCTCGTCTTTTCCGCGGCCCGAAGAGTAGTCGTTATCCTCTCTTCAATGGTCGTAAAGCGGCTTCGGAGAGCCGAAGGACTGGCCGACCCTCGGGAAGTGAGGGGCATTTGCTTCTGCGCTGTCCAGAAATCCCGCTGGCTGCCATCTCCGCACGATCGGCGCAGACACCGCGATGAGGTTTCAAAATACAACAAAATATTTCATGTACTCCCCATGACGACCCGGAGTAGGCGCCTTGAGTCTTTGTTAGATCCTACCGTCAAGACGACTTTCTGGTGATCGTTGCTCGGATACCTTATTCTATAGAAGCGTCATGGGATGATGGCCTGCGCTCTAGGCTCCAGCACCCATGGGGCATATTGCCGCCCAGATTTACGCTTGGGATTTCGCTCGCAGGGAGAGATAGGAAATGCCAAGTTCTTATACTTTCAAATCCTGCCCGAGTTGAATCAATATAGGTAGTCATCGCTTTTGGTGTGAAGTCTAGGGTTTCTGGCAGGCGGCATTGCCTGAGACTCCAAGTCGAAAGGCGACAGTGTATACTCGGATCCATATTTTATAGCGGCAACCATGGTATCAGAGAGTTACTTGCAGGTTGCCATACTAACAAGAAGTTCACATCCACAGATAGCTAAAATTTACGTAGTTATGGTTTGTCTCCCGTCTAACGTATCACCAGTCCGACATGGGAGCAAACCACTTGTCACAAATGGTGCTTTGGGACAACCGGGTGTACCAGTGACAAACCGCCCAGCCTTTCCTCCCGGTTGAGAGCGTTTGAGCAAGTATTCCATAGCAGCCCGTTGCGCCCACGCGCCATAGGGCAGGAGCTATTGTACACCCAACTGTCTTTGTGGCTGCTACCTGATTGGCGCCAAGTAAGCTTGATTTTAACGTTGTGCCCCGGCGTCTGCAGGGCCAAGAAAGGCGGGCTTATACTGCAAGTTTTAGGAGGGGAGTCCAGCTCCTTCCATTGTTCTGTGGTACTGCGTTCAAAATGTGAGTTGGAACCTGTATTTTGAGTGAAATATGCTCACAAGCTATCCCAAAATTGTCCATTTTGGGCAATGTACGTGTGTGCAAACGCGGTAGCTAGCTTGGCAGGTGAAACCAAAAGAACCCGGAGCCTGGGAAATGTGTACAAAGGTGCACATGTGTTGCCTGATGTGTAACTGTTTGTGTATTTATTCGTCAAATCCACACAAACGTACCAAGCTCTCCAAGCTTCCACCGTCACCTTGCAAACAACAACAACCCAGCCTTGTTATCTTTTGTCACCACTCCAAGACTTTTCCTTGAGGCAGGCACGGAATTCTTCCAACTTGATCCAACCTCTCATCGAGAAATCAATTCCACAAAAGGCACCCCTTCCACATCAAGCAAGATGAAGACCTCCATCATCCTTCTCGGCGCCGCCCAGCTCGCCGCCGCCCACTTCGGCATCGAGTATCCCGAGTGGCGCGCCGACACGCTGGCCATGGAAGACGGCCCCTACTCCCAGTGGGACTATCCCTGTGAGTACACACGATCCCCTCAACCTACTCCTCCTCCAGTAAACCAAACTGACCACCTTCCACAGGCGCCAACGTCCCCGACGGCAGCGGCAACCGCACGCAGTGGCCCCTCACGGGCGGCGCCGTCTCCCTCGAGCTGCACCACCCCTGGACCTACGTCTTCGTCAACCTGGGCCTGGGCGACAACGTGACCAACTTCAACATGTCGCTGACGCCCTCGTTCCTCAACGTCACGGGCAACGGCACCTTCTGCCTGCCCCAGCTGCGCCTGCCCGCCGGCGTCGACGTCGCCAACGGCACCCGCGCCTCCCTCCAGGTCGTCACCTCGGGCGAGTCCGGCAGCGCCCTGTACAACTGCGCCGACGTCGTCCTCGTCGAGGACGCCCCCGGCCCCGCGGATGGCGTCTGCGTCAATACGACCCAGTCGTCCGTCGTCGTCGCCGGCGACAAGACCTCCGACGACAATTCTACCAATTCGACTTCTGGTGCCGGAGCCAGTGGAACCAGCGGCGCCCAGGCTCTGTCCGCCAGCACGGGTGCCATGGCCGGATTTGTCGGCATGGGTCTGCTCTTCGCCGCAGGAATGGTTATTTAGACATTCGCCCGAGTGCCCTACCCTGAAGAGTGAGAACTTGGTCCCAGGCAATCAAGCGATCATTACGACTGCAGTCGGCATCACATCACCATGAGCACGAGGTCACGAAGAATGAAGATAATGAGGAACTGGTATATAAAAAAGATGGGGTATCATGCGCGGCTGTCTAACACAGCGACAAAGATGTCAGCCATGCTCAGAAAAGAAAATCAAATCGTACGAGAAAAATGCAATGCAAAGCTCGGAATGACGCACATTCAGTAGTACTGTACCTCCTCCCCCGTGACATCATCCAAGCAATTCGACCATGATCGTAATGAGATGCTCCGAATGAAATGTTCCGCGCCGTCTAAATGCAAACCGCAAAAAATCAAACAAGAGCTCGAATGTCGTAATTAATGCTCTCTCGCTTGTGCGCAAAAAGTTCATGGTCCTCTGTACGTCGTTTCGGCCGGGAATGGGTGTCACTCCGGATGCTGTGCTGTTGCAAGCCTGGTCCAACTCTCGTGAAGCGTTACTCAGAAGTGACTGCTGTGCAAGCTGAACCGACGCGGATAAGAGAGACAAATGTGTACAATGGCATGAAAATTGATGGATATGCGCCCTGGTGATAATGTGCCGGATATATAAAGAGATAAATGCTTGTTGTGACTTGGTGTTGCTTTAGTTGTTGTCCAGCGAGGCGTCCTTGGCGAGTTCGTTCATCACCTTGGCCATGCTGATGCGCTGGTTCGGGCTCGGGGTCAGCATCTGCGAGACCAGGACGTGCAGCCTGTCCCTCGGGTTGAGCTTGGCCTTGGCCTCGATCACCTCGCTCAGCCACTGCTGCATCTGGTGCACCGCGGATGGCGTCCTGCTGGACGAGTGGTGCGTCCTCCTGTTGATCTCGGCAATCATCCAGTAGAGCTGCTTGGGGTGTCCTTGGCGGCCGCGGGCGTCCGGAAAGGTAATCTTCTTGAGCACGTAGAGCATGGTGACCCCGAGCGCCCAGACGTCCGAGGCGCTGCCACGAAGCTTGGTTCCTATAAACTCTGGTGGCACGTAGTATGGTGTTCCTCCGTTCGTAGCCGGGTCGCTGTACCGCGTCGAAAGTCCAAAGTCGCACAAGACTGCTCCGCGATCAGGGGAGTAAAGTATATTGGCCGGCTTGATGTCGTTGTGTACCCGCCGCCTCTGGTGCACGTAGTTCAGAGCACCGGCAATGTCCTTGAGTATCCTCAGCGCATCGTTCCTGTTGCCAAGGAATACGTCGTTGCCCGAGTCACGCCAGACTCCTCGGGCCGCCAGATCCTTGCCGTCAATGTGCTCCATGTACAACGACAGGTATCGCGCATCACCTCCATAGAGCCTCACGATGGACTTGTGCTTCATGTCCTCTTGGCTCCGGTATTCGCGCAGCCAGATATCGGCCTGTCTTATGACGTTCCTGTGGTTGTCCTGGGGCCTGGCATTGGGGTTGGTGCCACGAGTCTTGAGGACCTTGACGGTGATGACGCCGTCTGGTACTTGGGAATGCTCGGCGGTGAAGACCGACGACGCAGCCGTGGTAGCAATTTGGTTGCGCTTCGTCAACAGATATTCATCAAGTTCCGCGCCCGGAATGGAGACGGTCTCGTCCTTTTGTACTTGAAGGAGCGCTTGACCATTAAGAGCGGCAACCTCTTTGCCTTTGCGGGAATGTGGCAGTGGGAACACGATCGGTTCTGCCGTGGGACGGGGATAGAACATGATTACACCCTCATCGTCCTTACTAGATTCCTCCGTCCGGATGCGTTTCCCGGAGCCCTCTGCATCGCTTTCATCGCCATCGGGAGATATCGAGCGCGAGCGTTTTCCAGAAGAGTTGAGAACAGCGTTGCTGCTGACGATTGACGAAAGATTAGAGTCCTCCTGTGGTAGCCAAAGTGCTGCGGGGCGCTTTGCGAGAATCCGAAAGTCCAGAATGTCTGTCCCGTACAGACTTATTCTCCATGAGCCAGGGGACAGTTCCATGGTGGTCCCTGGGATGACTTCTTGGTCAAAAGCGGCACCATCATCGGATGCCGACGACAGCGATAGCCTCGCCAAGGCAATGGGAATATCTGATCTATTGAGAAGTATTTGGTTGTCGCTGGCTGGGTCGTAGTAGAGTTCGCACCATATTGGTGGTCTGGTCTCGTCTACGCCAGTTTCGCCGGGTATCCTTAGCGAGAAGTTGATGTCTTTGGAGGTCTGAGTCACCGCCAGGACCCTCGATTTAGACCGCTGAGCATCGGCCACCTCGGCGCGGAGGGCCAACCATTCGCAATTCTCGCTACCAGGACTGACGGAGCGAGCGCGAGTGAGAGGCCGGACCAAAATGCGGATGCCTTGTTGGTGGTGGTCGTCATCAATAATCAGATCATCAAGCGGGACGGTGTCATCTTCGAAACTCTCAAAACTCCTCTGGACATCGACGCTCCGCTGAAGGCGGGTAAGCATTTCAGATTCCGAGAACGGCTCCGTCCTCTCCTCTGAAGAGTACTCCTCTCCCATGGCGAGGCAGCAGTACTGGGAAGGGTGTTGGTGATGTCGTGATCATATATAACAAATAGAGTTTGGAGATGAGATCCCAGGAAAATGCCAGGATGAGTATACAGGCAGCAGAGAGACGAAAATAGAGAGAGGTGAGAGAAACGAGAGCCTGTAGGGGTGGGGAAATTTTTACACTTTGAATGGGCCGTCTCCGTCTCTAGGAAGGCAGGGAGATGGGGAATACTAGGCCTGTCCTACGCAATGTAAGTATAAGATCCGTCAGATGAACTGTCCTTGAGACCCCGTCTCTGCTCAGATCCGGGCCTCGAGATGGACGAGGTTGCGGAAGGAGAGTCATGGAAATCAGTCAGAAGTCTAGTGCGGCTGATCCCGCGATCCGAAGTGCTGGTAGGCGACCTGTGCTCCCTCTTATGGGCTGGGGTGACCCACGGCCGTCTGCTAGGACCTGGAGGACAGGGGGTTTAATAGTGAGCCTCTGAATGTTTGCACCTTGGGCTACCTCACACTGTCCGTCGACTGTAGATATCTCGGGCCGCTCGCCATTACAGAACCGTGTCAGTCGGTGATCTCGAGCACGGCTTGCCTCGAAGGATTGGCCGAGCCACGGGGGCCGCTCACAAGGCTGGTTACGCGCCGCCGCATGACATGAGAGTAACCCGCAGCGCCGCACACGCGCTGTGCTCTGGCCTCACTTGAGAATGCCCAATCGCCCAGTCTTAGTGGTAATGTTACCCTCGACGGGCGACTGGTTGCGGTGATCACTGATGTTGATGAATGACAGAAGGCGATGACTGGAAACGATTTGATCATGGCGAGGTTAAATACTCTCAATATTGTCGCTTTAAGGTTTCTTTGAAATGAAGCAGTACGTCCAGTATTGACTTTATCTCTAATGTCAGGTACGAAGGGTATCCAGTCTATTGGTCGAGGAACACAAGGCGATATACCAACCAGGGACTGACGGAATGGATGGTTAGCAAGCGGCGGCCTTACCTCTCGTGAGTTCCACGTGGTACAAGTCCTAAACACAAGAGACCAGGATGGCCTGAAAGATGCCTTGGTGCCTGCGTCAAAACGAGAATAGGACGGAGGACCGATACGAGTTGACGAGAGCAATGACGACCTCTGGCACAAACCTGGCGAGCCTGGTGGGTGCTTACTGTCCATGACTTTGAAGAAGTGTGCTCGCCATTGCCAGGCTGCTATTAGAGTGTCGATGCTTGAAGTGTCAGAAAAGAGAGGTGCCCGAATGACCTGTGGGAGTGGACCCAGCGATTGCTACCACGGATCCAGATTCCAGACACAAGACAGGCAAGACAGGCCACGATCTGGACCTCGAAGTCGAGACGAGAGGAGTAGAGACACCCTGATGTGTGCCCAGCTAGTCGCATTCCTTCTGAGATGGTGTGAAGGAAAAGTCGTGAATGAGCTGCAGGATCCCGGACGGAATTTGGATGTTTTCATCATGCGTCACAGATGATTGGGCGCCATGTCCCACCTCCGGCATATTCAAGGGCTCTGGTTGGTTGGGTGACCCCTCGGCGCAGCGATCTTGTGCCCGATATCTGACGCTAAGGATGCCTGAGCCCCAAAGTGGCTACAAAAAAGAGATGCCTGAGGCAGGAAGACGTTGAATGATGATGGCCCGATCGCCCACCTTGTCCTTTCACCCGTTCTCCCTCCAACAAAGGGCCGCCGCTGCTGTCCAGTTGCTGCTGTTGTTGTTGTTGTCCCAAGTCTCAGAGTCTCGATCGCGAAGCCCACGTCTGCCAAAAGAACACGACTTTTTGCGCCTCTCGATTCTCTTTACTTGACAACTAAAAAATACAACATCTTGCCGAAATGGGTTCTATAGCGTGTGTTTAGACGATACCGAGTCACTCGAAAGTACCGATGAGACCCAAAAGCAGCAGCAGCACCTTCTGAGCCAACGTCCTGAGCGTGGACTTGCACCGCTCAACCACCACAGCCTACGCACAACTTGACGATTCTCCGATACCCCCGTTTTCCCTGTTATTCCTCTTTTCCGGTTCTGGCGCATTCAGGTTCCTTTTTTACGATACCCCCATAGATACCTTCTAGACGTATGACATGGACGACCGGGGTTGGCAATGGCCCGCCTGGAAGTTTGGCATGAAGAGGGAGGACCTCTTCACCTCTCTCCACGATCAGTACAACACTTTCCCTTCCACCATACAAGACCCCGAGGCCTTTCACCACGATGTCTGGGAGATCTCCAACACGGCCAGCACCCAAGATGAGTTTCGCGCCATGCTCGCGGACCGCAAGGAACTGCGACTTCGCGAGCTGAACCAAACTCTCGAGTCGGCTTCGTTCGAGATTATCGCCAACCCCAAGCTCATCGGCACGGAACAGTGGCAGTTCGCCGTCCAGCTGTTTCGCACCAGGTCCCTCGACTCTCTTGTGAGATACTTTGCCTCCTATCTTCCCGACGCGCACCCTTGGCACCATACCCACGACGACGATGCGCAGACCTCGACGACTGTCTCTTCTGTCTACGACTCTCTCGCCGACTCAGTTGATACCATCGACTCTGTGTCTACAGCCGACTCGGGCAAGCCCTTCTTTGATGACGAAGACCATGACTTTCTGCTCCACGAGCCTCTCTCTATTCACACATCTGCGCTACCCGCCAGTCACCTGCCCCCGTCGCCGCGCTCCATGACCATGTGCAGTGATTCGTCGGCCGCTGTGTCGCCCATCAACCCTGATCATGACGATCAAGTTCTTGGTGGTTTGCCAGCGCCACGAACCACAACATACGCGGACATTGATTGCGACGACGCTGTGATGCACTCGGAACTGCCATCCCAATGCGACGAGGACGAGACATCGCAAGATGATGACTACGACACACCCTTCTCATTCGTTTCTGACATTGCCGACATTGCACAATCCCACAGCCATGGTGACTCCATCGCGCCTGCAGAGCGTGGGGAGCTGTCGTCGGCTGTGGTGGAGTCGGTCGAGGAGTCAGAGACACCGACGCCCCGGAACGAGCTGGAGTTGAAGTCATACCCGTTGGAAGAACAGAGTAAACCGTCGACAGGCCTGAAGGCAAGTCAACAATCATCGTCGCCATTATACACACAAGTACTCAATGAGTACATGAAATCACGAAAAACACGGAGAGATGTTAGTCCAGCACGGTCTAGCAGGAGAACGAGTCCAGAAATTGGACGCATACAGAAACCCCTTCCAGATTCTATACGAACGAGACCTGTCGGTCGGAGGCGGAATGATTGATCCCAGCAATAGCTGTACATATGTCATGATAACTTTGAATGCTGTATATACCCGCAATGCGCAGAAAGTCTTTGAACCTTGGTGTTCGTATATTTCTCTTTACGGAGTCTGGAGTGTGCTTGTCCGACTCGCTGTGATACTAACGCCATCAAAAGACATGCTCTGCGATGTATTCCGACGTCGGAGCCTTCGCTCTGTGCGACTATTATGTCTCGGTTACGCTACTTGAAGTTGTGAGTATATTTGGGAGAACTTTGTGTGTTGACCACTTTGTTTATTTAGTACTGCTTCTGGAGCACCAAAGCGAAGTCATCGTGTCGCAAGATCTGTATGCGAAAAACGGACCCGCCGGCGATTGCCTTTCCGCGGGGCACTTAAGGCATGCTTATGGGGCGCTAATGCCCTGTCCCCAGCCCTATCGGCGCTCATCTCTCACTGAAACGCGGGGAACCTCGATCACCCCGCCAAAGCTACAGCATTCTTTCGTGAGGTCATTGACTGTTGGAGCTCCCCCAAGCTGAACCTCGAGAGACATTCGAAGCAGGAGGCACATGACAATGAGGCCATGGCTTTGACTCTAGTTGCTGCCACATGCATCTTGTATCCTCGGCTTCTTATTTCCCATGAAATGTAATGATTAATGAGTCTAGTTAGCATGGCAAGCTGTCTTCCCTGACCATCGGAAGGGCAGATGTTATATATATCAAACTAATCGATCGATTATACTTCCATCATTACCAATGTTTCTCGCATACTTGAAGAACTCGATATTCTCCGGCGTGGAAAAGATCAAGGAGACGCTATCCCTCGCCGAAGACAAGGCCCTCGAGTCCCTGCCCGAGCCGTACATACCGACCGCGCAGGAGATCGCCGCCATGCCCGAGAAGCTGCGCGAGAGGGCCAGCAAGGCCCTCCACGGCGCCGACGCGAACCCCAGCATGCTCGGCGACCCCGTCAGCCTCAAGGCCGAGCAGAGCGACTACGTGCCTCCGGGCCAGGCCCAAGAAGGGGTCGCGAGCGAGTCCTCTTTCGAAGACACATCAACCAGCACCGGCGGATCTTCCGGGGGCGGCAAGGAGACGCTGAGGGAGAAGGCGGCAAAGAAGCTCAAGGGCCCGGACGCGAATCCGAGTCAACTGGGCGATCCCGTCAGCATGAAGGCCGAGTACAGTGATCGTGTACCCAAGCCAGAGGAGGGCGGCGCGCGGCCAAACAGGGACTCGAAATTATAGGACTACGGAGCGTGGGTGTTATATCACGGGAGCGTCAGGAGTACAGCTGGACGTACAAGCACATTAGTCAGGTCGATGCAGCACCTGCCTTATGATGAACCTGTTTATAACGAAAATATTCCAACCTTCTATGAATTTATCATCAACTGCTCTTACATATCTGATCACAATTGTAAGAAAAAAAAATCCAAAGAACGAAATACCCGCGCGGTTCATTTGTCATAACCGCGAGCCCTAGAAATATCGGCGGGTAAGCTGAGGGTGTAGCGTATAGTTCCCTACAGGTTAGCTTGGATCCGCTGAGCGATTGCGAAATATGCAAGACGCGCACATCAGCATTCCACTGGAAGAACAAGATATATTTCATGTAAGTCGAATGGCTGTCTTCCACACTTGATATATATTGCCTTCATCTCTCCTAACATTGTATTCAGACACAAGACACCACTTATTACTTATTGATGACCTGTTAACACCGAGAGATTCACGACTTACCTTATAATAAACACAACAAGTCTTAGCACCACAGCGGTAGCATCACACCAACATGGCCAAAGACTCCAAGGTGAGTATCTTGAAATGTCCCGAGAAATTCGATCATGTGTGCGAATCTAACCGAACTTCAAAGGGCCTGAAGCTCGACTATCAGAAGGACGGCAACTTTATTCGTCCAGACTCGACCTTTCGTAATACCGTCTCTAGGGATCCAAACTCCAAGTTTCCCGCTGAGAAAGGACGGTATGCGCTATACCTCTCGCCAGGGTGCCCCTGGGTGAGTCCATCTATAGGATCTTGGCAACCTATTTCAAGATTCAAGCAAGCTTATGAGGCCCGTGATAGGCACATCGCACATTAATCGTACGTGCTCTCAAGCACCTAGAGGATGTAATAGATCTATACCTGCTCGGAGATATGGGCCCCAAGGGATGGGAGTTTGACGGCGCGTTCGAGGGCTCCTTGACCGAGGATCCGCTGCACCCGGGCGTCAAGTACCTGCGCGAGCTCTACGAGAGGATCGAGCCGGGCTTCAGCGGGCGCGTCACGGTGCCGGTCCTGTGGGACAAGAAGACGGACACCATCGTCAACAACGAGAGCAGCGAGATCATCCGCATGCTGTACAGCGAGTTCGACGAGCTGCTGCCCGAGGAGCACCGCGAGGCCAACAGGCCCGGCGGCGGCCTGTACCCGGCGCCGCTGCGGGCGCAGATCGACGAGATGAACGGGTGGGTGTACGACGCGGTCAACAACGGCGTGTACAAGACCGGGTTCGCCGGCACGCAGGAGGCGTACGAGAAGAACCTGTACACGCTCTTCGAGTCCCTCGACCGGCTGGAGGGCATCCTCGCCCGGCACGGGCGGCCGTACCTGATCGGCGAGCACCTGACCGAGGCCGACGTGCGGCTCTACACCACGATCGTCCGCTTCGACGTCGCCTACCACCCCGTCTTCCTGTGCAACCTCAAGAGCATCCGGCACGACTATCCGCATCTGAACCTCTGGCTGCGGCGGCTGTACTGGGACCGGGGCGAGCTGACCAACGGGGCGTTCTACAGGACCACGGAGCCGTGGATCAAGATGTACGGTGCCGGCTATGCCAGCGCCCGTCAGAAGGTCACGACTCACGAGGGTGTTCTCATCATTCCAAGAGGCCCGGCCGTCGCAGTCGAGCCACTGGGAGATGAGGAGAAGCTGTAAAGGGTAATTGTCAGACTTCACCGCAAGTAGCGACAGGTTACAACCGGAACGGTCACTGTCCTGCAGCTTACATGGGAGGACTAGTGTCCAAAGTCTATGGTACTCTGTAGCGAATCTCAGGAGACGACTTGAAATCTTGATTTGTAAGACACGGTTCGATCATGATCTGAACTCCGCGATGGCCCCCCTAATACCCCGCCCATCTGTGAGACCTAACTCGGACACTTTTTAGGGAAGCGGATCGACGGACAGATTGATCGATTCTGCTTATGCGATCCGGCGACTTGTTGTTTGGTCTGGCCATGAGGAGATCATAATGGACATGTTACATTCGGAGAGAAAATCCAAACAAACAGAGAATATACTGCATTGATGCCAAGAAATCCTTTTCCAATTCTGCACCCTGGATCGGATTGGCCCTCATGTCAAACCTTCTCCTCGCGCACTGCAGAATGGTGGGCCGTTATGGTCGAGTTCCAACGAACAGCACGCAGCGGCTAGCGTCTAACTAGAGCTTTGTATAGTGCTTACACGTGCGCGGAAACGGGAGACCAAGCGCCCCTTTGCTTACAAGAGCAGAGCTGTTTATGTTTCCTCAGAGCTGGAAAGTACAGAGTTTCACAACGTATATAAAGGGTCTTCTGAACCCTTGCCACCCTGTATAGTCGTTTTCGTGTCAACTTCAACTCATAATCATAGTGACTCGATCATCTCACCCATCAACAGTCTCACATACTACACCTATTTTACTGCTCATATCTCACTCTTTACACCTCACACCGCCATCATGACGTCTCTCTACAAGCAGTCAATCCCTGTATTGACCAAGTACCTGAACAACTTTGCGGCCATTGTGAGGAAGGGAGAGGAGCTGGCAAAGAAGAAGTCGCTCCAGCCCGAGGAGGTCATCAAGTACCGTCTCATTTCGGACATGCAAGGGTAAGTCTACCACACGAACTCGAAAGACTCCCAGCAAGCATTGGAATTGACACCGCCGTCAGCCTGTCATACCAGGTGCAGTCGTGCTGCAACACGTCGGTCTGGTTCGCGGACCGCGTCGGCAAGCTGGAGCACGCCGCCGTCGAGGACAAGGAGGAGACGTTCGACCAGCTGGTCGCGCGCATCGAGCGCACCATCGCGTACCTCGACGGGGTCGACGCCGCCAGGATCGACGCCGGCGCCGACCAGCCCGTCGTCATGGAGACCCGGATGGGCAACTTCCGGTTCGAGTCCGGCCAGGCCTACTTTAGCGAGTACGCCCTGCCCAACTTCCACTTCCACATGGCGTCGGGGTACTGCATCCTGAGGACCCAGGGCGCGGAGCTGGGTGCGCTGGATTACCTCAAGGACGTGTTCCACAAGGTTGAGTAGAGCAATGGCGTTTCGATTTCATGGATGTTGGTCTGGCAGAGAGCCAGGGAAGAAAAGTTGGATTCAAAGGACAGACATGAGGCCCAGAGATAAGGCCGTCTGGTACTGCGGACGAGAGCGACAAAGGTTTCGAAAAGTACAATGAGATCACGGCTTCAATTTGATGCAGAGTCTGAAAAGCTTGGCCACCTGGATTCTGCGTGTTCATATGTGATTCGCTACTTCCAGTGACTGTACTACCAATTCCCGGGGCTGAGTTGCAGATTGCAGGCCAGAACCCACCATCACGGGTGTCCCATTGGTTCGTTCGAAAAATCGCCACCAAGGCAGACTCGGTGGTCTGATTCGACTCAAGAATCAAGGGCTCGGTGTGCGTGTCCAGGTGCGTACAGCAAGTGTTAGTATGCTCATAAATTGGTTTAAATACCCCGCGAGGCTGGTGAGGTCTTTTGGCATCCGTCTTTGTAAGCCATCATCATCACCAAATGGCCTCATTTACTTTCGGCAGCTTCGGCGACATCATCACCTTGACTCAAATTGCGTACAAGGTGTACGATGCCATCGACAGCAATGGCGACTTGGCCAAGCGCCTAAAGGTATCCAAGAATGATCGTGAAACCTTCCTAAAGGTTTGCGCGTCAGTTGAGCGAGCCGTCAAAGTCGGCGGCCCAATGAGCGAGGACGATGAGGCGGTCCTAAAGCACGTGATCACTGAGTGCAACGAGTTTTTGACCAATTTCAACAAATATCTCGACAGTTTCAACGATTCGCGCCATGTTGCGAGATTCATGCGTCGGCTACAGACTGCACTGTTTAACAAGGATAAGGACAGCCATTTTCAAGACCGCATGCGGCATCATACTATGATGCTCGGGCTCGTGCTCGGACCCGTCCAGGCCAAGTATTCTTCGCTGGACCTCAAATCACATATCACTAGTTCGCTCGAGCCGTGGGACCAGAAGCCGATGCAGTTGCAAGATGCTCTGGGCCGCCGCTATCCAGTACCTTTAGAGGTCTGTAGCTCATTTGAAGTAAGTCACCAAATAAACCTTTTTACTTGTTTGGCCATATAATAATGCCTTGTCAGGGACTGTTGGATTTTCTTCAGTATGCCTTCAAATCCGATGAATCGATCTATTCAGCTGTCAAGCAACAGCAATTCTGGCTGATCACACCAAACAACCGGGATCCCCAAAGCTGGCTCGTAGTCCAAGAAGAAGACTGGAAGTCTATAGCCCGGCCCGGGACTCGCCTTGGTATGTCCTTCTATACTCAATGCCAAGAAGGTGAAACGGGTCCCCAGAGAAGATCGGGGGCGCCTGAGAGTACTGGCAAGCTTCCTCAGTCTGAGATTTGTCACAATGGAGTTGGTGGTTGCATCTCAGCGCCCATGGACGTTGCAGCAGATGCGACACCGCTCGAATTTTCTTCCGATGGGCTTTCCGATGGCGGCGAATCTCTGAATGAGTTCGTTGCAAGTGTCAAATTCAACGACCCCATGCCGCCCTGGGCAATGTACAATCCAGACACGAAATTCCAGCTGTTGTAGGTCATCACCGCGCCAACTTACCTCTCTGTAGAGGTGGACTAAGTAAGAAACTTCAGGTCTCCAATGAATAATCTGCCCAGTCCTGCGCCATTGCGTGGTCGTAGGTGTTGTACATCTGAGTGTTATATATGCAGTTTTAGCATGATTAAAAACCTGAATAGACGGTCAGTCAGATCAATTATTGCGGCAGGGCCTCGCAGTCGGATTGTCCAGCCACGCAAGAGTGTTTGCTTGGAAATCGGCGAGGCTAGTAAGGCCGCTCAGATCACCCCTGGGTCTCGAGAGCGGGCACATGACAGCTCCGGTATCTTTGACTGCGGAACATTCATCGATGGGGCCACATCATCAGAAGCAGGGCCTTCGAAAGAGTCGAGTGAAGAGGCTGAAGCGGGATGATACGATCATGGGAAAGGAATTTAGTGACGGCTTCTTATTTCACAAGCAACCACTTCACGAGCCAAACCAGCGAGGTTTTTTAACACCCAGCTTGTTCAGATTTTTGACATATCGAACATGAAAATCAGTCGCAGAGCAAGGCAAATTAGGTACACACTTGAATATGATCTTCCCTTCTATCCAAGGCCAGCCTACAAGTTCTTTCGCTGCCATCCACCCTCACTCTCAAATATCTCACCAACCGCTTTCGACACGGCCAGAAGACGCCTATCGTGATATCTTGGCGCAACAAGAGAAAGACCAATTGGCATGTCAGCTTCTCCCTTGAATCCGGGGATGTTCGTCACCGGCGTGTGGAAACCCTAGCGCGAATGATTAGTATTTTTGAAGTCCCCTTCGACCAGCCATTGATAGAGTCAACTCACAGTCCATATGCTGTTGAAAGCAGCGCTGCCCGTGCTATAGAGACCGACAGGAGCAACATCGGGCACGCTGGGCGTCAGAATGGCAGCGTATCGCCCGGCGATCTCGTCAATCTTGGGCCGGAGCGCAGCCATGCCGTCAAAGGCCTTGAGCTGCGCGGCGCGCGAGATCTTGTGCTCGTTCTCGACGTGCCCGCACAGGAACGGGTGCAGCTTGTCCTTGGACGTCCGGTAGTCGGGCAGGAACGACACCCGGCCCTCGCTGTGGAGCAGGACGCGGTGGAACTCGGGCGCCTCGCTGAACTCGGGCGGCAGCTGGATCTCCTCGACCTCGGCGCCGTGGTCCCGCAGCAGCTTGGCGCCGAGGTCCATGGCGGCCACGGTGCCCGGGCCGGCCTGCGGCCACATGTCCGTCTTGAGCAGGGCGAACTTGGCGCCCTTGACCGCGAACGGGGCGACGGGCTCGTCGTCCGCGAGCGCGAAGACGTCGGCCAGGAGGTCCAGGTCGTCGACGCTGCGGGCGTACAGGCCGAGGGTGTCGAAGAGCAGCGAGTAGATCTTCTGGCCCTCGCGGGTGATGGAGTTCCAGGTCGGCTTGAAGGCGTAGATGCCGTTGAAGGAGCCCGGGCGGATGGTGCTGCCGCCCGTCTGCGTGCCGAGGCCGATGGGGGCCTGGAAGTCGCCCACGGCGGCGCCCGAGCCCGACGACGAGCCGCCCGGCGTCCGGCCCGGGTCGTGCGCGTTGGACGTCTTGCCGCCGTACAGCGTCGACGCGAACTCGGTCGTCGTCGTCTTGCCCAGGATCAGCGCCCCGGCGTGCTTCAGGGTGATGATGGATCCTGCATCTACTTGTGGTGCGTCCCCCTCGTAAATTGGCGAATTAAATTGCGTTGGCATGTCTGGTAAAATTGTCAGGATTGCCGCAGGCTATTTTTATAACAATGCGCTTTCTCAATCAACTTACCCTTGGTGTAGATGACATCCTTGACGGCGATGGCGACTCCATGCAGCGGGCCTCGCTTCTCTGGCGGTATTTGATCGAGCTTCTTGGCTTGCTCAATTACATACTCTGGGTTCAGGTAGGCCCAAGCCTTGACAGCATCATCTCTCTTCTCGATACGCGCGAGCAGAGACTTTGCATAATCCTCGAC
Organism: Pestalotiopsis sp. JCM 9685; assembly: GCA_001599175.1. Taxonomy (NCBI): domain Eukaryota; kingdom Fungi; phylum Ascomycota; class Sordariomycetes; order Amphisphaeriales; family Sporocadaceae; genus Pestalotiopsis; species Pestalotiopsis sp. JCM 9685. The sequence goes on from BCGF01000004.1 coordinate 5,607,730, forward strand.
TGTCAGTGAGCCGTCTTTGAACTTGGCGACGGCCTCGGTCGCCGTCAGCTTCCAGGGCTCCATGCTGGTTTGTGTTTGTAGGATTGGGTAACGGGCTTCTCCGATAGTGCGATTATAGTGATCCTCAACTGAATGTCGTTACAGTAAGCAGCCGTCGTATCGGTAACTTGTCTCAACCAGATCCGTACGAATGTATGTCTCAAAACACTCCTGCGCGTATTCTCAAGTTTACGAAGATTATGCAATTTATTTGCATGCCTAAGATGGCTACCACCATCCGCAGGCCGGAATCGGAGTGGTAGGAGTGTGTCCGATCGGATACAGCTATCGGTGCCTCGCCCGAAGATCTTAGTGGTGATGGCGCCCCTCTTGGACGCTGATAAGCCTATAGTCATGGGAGATCGCCGAACGGCTCCAGGGACCCGACGGCTCGATTTGGTTATTGCGCGGTCTTCATTTAGTCATGTCCGACTGCCGCGCATTCGTTGCCCTTTTGTGCTTATGGCGAAAACCAAGCTCGAGCTGTTACAAGCACGCCATTTGACTGATCTAGTCGCAAATCTTGAGTTCTTGTCAAAGTTGGCTTCCTGCTTTGAAAAGCCACTAAGGTTAGATGGGCGCATGATATATCTTGGCAATACGACCACCAATCGTGAAATACGAAGAGCTATTTGGCGTAGGAGCCACTCGTAGAATTGTCGAAGAACAATTTGAGATTGCACTATCTTATGCTTCTCAATTTCATGTACTGGGCTCTGTGGTCAGAGACTATAAGCCGCGATGGAAATCAACGCAAATGGTCATCTAGTTTAGGTACATCATACATTGCATCGAGTGCCACCGCTTCGACCTGTGCGTCTCGACTATCAAGGGCCGGCAATTGAGTATCATCAGGCAACCTCGCACTCAACACAAGCCTCTGGCTCGGTGCCCCGCCATATTTTCTTGATCTTCAAGCCGTTTGCTGCGAGCAAATTTCGCCACTGTTTTTCGGTCCTTTCCAGACCACCGACCGGAAACATGGACATGTCTCTGGCTGCCTCATAGATTCCAATGTTCAGATCTGGAAGCACCAGGTCCACCAGTAGCAACTTGCTCTGCGGCCGTGCTTTAAGAACTGGTAGAAGCTGCTGAAGGAAACGGCTGACATCTTGATCGTTCCAGTCGTGAAAGATGTGCCTGTAGTAGTAGACGTGCGCGTCCTTAATGGGCTGGCTTGTGAACATGTCGTAAGGCATGAACTCGACTCCCTTAGGGGGGCTCGGTACCGCCTCAAACGTCGAAGGCAAGTCTTGCACAATGAAACGACCTTTGAGCTCCGGATTCAGCTTGCGCACCTCCTCCATGACGTGTCCCTGGCCACCGGCAATATCGACAATCGCGACATCCTCATCTTTGATGTCCAGCTTGGCGAGTTCTTCACCGAAGGGATACGCATTGCCCGCCAGCGTCCCGGTACTCAGCGACTTCATGCCCTTGACCATGTTCTGCGCTCTTTGAGGATGGGATCCTAGGAAAGTCCACAACTCTTCGCCGTTCGCCCACTTGAAAGGGGTGCCCGACTCCCTGGTCGGTGATTTGAAACCCCTCTCGGCTAGAGTGCGTGGCATGGCTAGAACCGTAGGCATGACCTCTTGAAAAACAAAACTGTTGAAAGCTCTGTGGTTCTCATCAAGGTAGGGCTTTCCCAGTGCCGTCAAGGTGTATCCCGGCCCGGGCGCGTCCTTCAAGATTCCATTTGCCGTCAACTGTTGGCAGAGGCGCACTATACGGCCTATCAGCATGATGTGTAGTCGCCAGGGAGTCCTTAGACACCTTACTCATCATCACCTCATCACCACCTGTTTTCTCGACAATCTTTGCCAGGCTCACGGCAGCGCCTCCGGAAAATTCGTCCCATAGTTCCAAGTTCGTGAAGATCTCGATGGTGGCGCTCACGTTGATCTGGAAGATGCGCTGCCACACGTCCTCGTTCGGGTCGCCTAATGACCAGAGAAGTTTCATAGCTTCCTGGCGAAGGTTACGGCGGGCAACCGCCTCCTCGCCACTTGTCGACGCCGCGTCGAACGCGCCCATGGCGCCGGTCACATTGTTGACCGCGGCCGCTACATCGCTTTTTGGTACGAACGACGACATGATCAAGACTTGTGGAAGCTATCAGACTCCCTACGTGGCAAAGATCTGTATCGAGAGGTTTACAAAAAGAGCGTTGACCTTACAAAAGCACCGGTGGGAGGAGGACAGATCTCGATGCTTGAGGTGGACTTGATCTGCTCATGTCATGCAATCTCCAACCATGATGCCGGCCAGACCAATTTCGAAGGTAGTATTATCCAACGCACTTGCAGATATCCCTCGGCTTCCAATACAATATGCCAGCAAACGCGTCTCCCCTGGGCAGGGCATGCGCATAGGAGCTAGCTTGATTCGGTAACTATTCCAATATCTCGATGGGGCCCGACAGACTCGGCTCCAGTCTCCCGGGCCGCAACAATGTGTTTTCTCCTCCCTGGATACCCGGGTCGCCATCCCGGTCCTTGAAATGTTTGCTACAACTCTGTGCAATTGTGGGCCGAACGGGCATGGTCCGCAACAAGTCAAGCTGGCCACTTCGTTGCAGTCGGTGGGTCACGCTTCACGAATCATCCCTTACCATGACGTTGCGCTAAGAGGCATTTGTTACATTACAAGTTGTGTTGCGAAGGAGACTTGATTCCGGTGGCTCCTGTCGAATTACATGCTTCTGACTTGCAGGCCCTCGAGGTGTCGGGCCGGGTATATAGCGGAGGACTTCGGGAAGCCCCTTACCTTCCGGAGAGCTTCATTCTGGAAGAAATCTCACGAGCTAGTGAATTTGGTGAATTGAAAACCCTGTGTTATATTCCAGCAGCCAGATGCCTACCTAGAGTATCTGCCATGGGTACCTGCGCCATGTAGAATCCACGTGTTCACAAACGCCGAGACTAAGTTGCCAGGACACAGCTTTGATATTATATGTCATGTATCGAAAGAAACTATGTAGTATCGTCCTCAGGAGTGACGAGATCCTCACAGAAGCCTTTCGTTGAACATCGTCTTCAAAACTTGACTCTGCACAGATTGTTATTCAAAAGAAGAGAAATGAAAGATCGCGTTCTAGTTACTCATTTGAACTACCCAAACAGCAATCTTGGTGATATCCTTGTCTGGAGACGCAAGGGACGACTGATTTCACGCCATGGGCGGTTTTCGCACACCATCTTTTCTTACCTTGGGTATAATCCGACCTGGCACGACAGGGACCCCTACAAGAGGTTCCTCGAAGACAGCTTAAGCGATCAGACAAACAAGCAGGCAGGTTTCTACCATTTGACACACCTCGACTTGTGTTAGTATAAGTAAGTAATAGGGTGCATTCGCATTCCAAGCGTGCCATACGCGACGGCCATTCTAGTTTTGCCTCTGTAGCCAAGATGGCTGTCTCCCCGACAGGCTTTCCGCCTGGAACAGAGAATCACCTGTCTATGCAAATTGGCTGCTATATTCTTTTCAGGCTTTGCACCTTTACCGTGATTCTTAGGTAATCTGTTGGGCTACCCGTTCCGTCGGCCCTCTGCTGATTCGAGATTTAGACTGTACGTGCGCACTATACGATCCCGCCGAATTGGACTGGACGACTGCTTCATACTGGCTGCATGGATTTCCGAGATCGCAGTCATAATTTCAGTCAAGATGCAATTCCAATCCGGGATAGGCTGGCACGCTGCCGACCTGGCGACACTACCCGACGGTTCGAGGATATTATCAAGTATAGTGCTGGTGCGTGTCGAAGAAAGGAGAGGGTTGGCCTCCAGAATACCCGCTAATACTGGGTGAAAGTGGCCGTGGGTTGCCCAGTTCACATACTTCTTCCAGCTCGGGTGCATCAAATCGAGCATCGTGTCTTTGTACCTGCGCCTCGCGGTCACGCCGGGGCAAGTCAAGGTCTTGTGGGTGGCGCTGGCCGTCATCTTTGGGCAGGGACTCTCATCCGCGATCGTGCGTGCCCTCTTTCATTCACCAGACATGGATTGCCGACAGACTGACGAGCATCCAGGCCGTCGCGGTGTTCATTTGTCGCCCCGTCTCCCTCCTGTGGGAGAACGCGGCGGAGTTTGGGGGCCCGAAGTGCTTCAATATTCTCGCGTTCAACTACTACAACGCGGCCTTCTTCATCCTGTCCGATCTGTTCCTCGCAGCGGCCCCGATCATGGTCCTGAAGGACATGCAGATGAACAAGAAACGCAAAAGTAACCGCGTGATGCCTAAGCCGCTGTCATTCGTACGTTCAAAACTGACAAATAGCAGTGCTTCTGGGCTTCATGTTCAGTCTTGGTATACTCGCGATCGGGGGGACAATCTCGCGCCAAGTGACCAACGCGATCGCTATCAACAACGCGGATCTATCTTGGTACGTCATGAGACAGTGGTTTCCCCTTCCCATGGAGAGAGTCGTGGCTCACATAACAGCAGGTACTGGGCGCCCGCGGAGCTATGTTCGGTTCTCGAGTCCAGTCTCGGTATCGTCTTTGTCTGCGTCCCGGCAATCATCCCACTGTTTAGCAACTTTGGCATGGGATTGGCTGCGAAGAAGTCCGGACAGGAAGATATCGATCTGGCCAATTCCAGGAATCCCGATACTTTCGGCAAAATGGGTAGAAACCCGAAAAGAAAGATCGAGCTGGGAGATGAAACGCTCTTATGCGAGACGCAACTCACCAACCTCGGGGGCCATGAGAGTGACGTGGCGTCCCAGAAATCTGGATACGATTTGGAAGAGTGCGGAAAGGTCCCAGAGCACAATGAAAGTACACGAGGAAGACGTGGCGCATAGAAGTGCGGGAATCACATATCTAAGAAATGGAAGGACAGGTGTTCAAGTGAACGACGGAATACATCAAGATAAAATTACATATAAAACCTGGAAATCCGCTAAAATCATGCTGAATCAACCAATCAAACGCCTTTACCTTTACCTTTACCTTTACCAGTACCTTCTCATTTTTATCAGGCCCAAATCCTTATCAATATCTGTTCAGAAGCGTCTCCTCCAGCATACTATCCTCATAGACGCTCTTATCCTTGAGCTGGACGAGCCTGCCGCCATAAATGGCCTCCTGCAGGAAGCGCGTGGCCTGGGCCTGGCGGGCGGCGACCTTGGCGCGGTAGGCCTCGTACTGCTTCTCGGGGATGGTGGCGAACAGGTACTTGGCGTGGACGCCGATGACCTGGGCGCCCTTCTGCCCGAAGCCAAACGACGTGACGCTGAACGCCTTGAGGCCCGCCGGCTGCCGGTACGTCTGCGACGGGAAGAAGAGCAGGTCGCGGCTCTGCAGGTCCGCGTCGATGTTGTCGGCGTTGCGGTTGCCCGGGATCAGACCCGTGTTGAGCATCTGGAGACACCCGTTGACGGCAAAGGCGCCTGGATCAAAAATGTTAGCATATGTACCTAGGTGAAAATGAATATTGTAACAATATAGGGACTTACCGGCTGCACCCTTGCCGTGGCCTAGAAGACTCTTCTGTAACACGCAAGGCAGAACATTGCCCTGGGTCCTGCCGAGGAAGGAGAGCTGGCTCTGCACGACGCCGGTCTCGTTGGTGTCGTTCTTCTTGGTGCTCGTGCCGTGTAAGCTGGCGACGCTGAGGTCGTCAATGGTCAGGCCCCAGACGGCGAGGGCGCCGCGCAGGGGCGAGATGGACTCGTCGTGCTTCCAGAACTCGTTGCCGTACGTGTTCTGGGCCTCCTTGAACGCGCGCTGCGCGTCGGCCTCGATGTCCCGGCGGCACTGCTCGGCGAACTCGTCCGTCGTGATGTTGTTGTCCTCCACGACGGTGTCGACCGACGTGCGCCGGCCCCGCATGGAGAGCAGCCGCTCGTTGAGCCAGCTCAGCTCCATGTCGCGCTTCTCCTCGATCTGGTGGAGACGGTGGGAAAGGTGGCGGCGGCGGTGCGAAATATCGAGCAGGGGCGACATGAACTTGTTCTGCTTCTCGCTTGCAATAGTCAGCACGCCCTTGCCCGGAGCAGGGACCGATCGACCGATCTTGTCAGAGGCAGTGTGCGTGAGCGCAATGATGCCACGGATCGGCAAGCCCATGTCGAGAGCCAGCTTTGCGGTGGTGAGCAGCTGGATGCCGCAACCCTCGGCCTCGACGAAGCCGCCACGGGTCGTGGTCGTAGGTCGGGAAGCCTCCTTGGGCGTGCGGCCCGCCTCTGCGTCCTTCTCGGCATCAATGGTGGCCTGCATGTTGGCGAACTCGCCGGCGGTGTCTCGCTCGAGGGCATCCGTACCGCCGACAAGCACCGCCTTGGCCTTTCCATTCAGAATCAGGTCGTAGCCAGTGTCGAGACTTTCGAGCGAGGTGGCACAAGCTCCGACCGGCGTGCGGATGGGCCCCGAAGAACCGACGAGGAGCATGTTGATCCAAGCGGCGGTCGTGTTGACGAAAGTCTCTGCAAGGATATCCTTCTGAACTTGACGGTCGAGGAATCGTCGCTTGAACATCTTCTCGAGCGACTTTACACCTCCAAGACTGGCACCGACAGCATTTCCGAGGTCAGAGACGTGAATGTGCTTATACAACTCATACGGATCTGTAATCCCGGCTGACAAGAAGGCCTCGACAGTCGACACCAGAGCGTACAGAGTGATGGGATCGACCTGGCCGATAATGTCCTCGGGAATGCCATAGATCCTAGGGTCCCAGCCGGTAGGAAGCTGTGCACCGACTGCATTCTTGAAAGTCACGGCCTTTGGTATCATGAGAGTGGTACCAGCCTTGAGAGAAACGGAGTATTGCCCATCAGGTGTCTCAGTAACGACGACCTTTTCGCCGTGTTCTCTCTTGAAGTCCTCCGCTGTCTCGAGAGAGACCTCGAAAGGCTCCAGATCTTCCGTGATAACGACCTCATGAAGGACTTGTTGCTTGTCGGGTGACGTCAGGTCGTGCTCCTGAGACTCAATGACACGAATACCAGTGTGTTCGATGATGTAGTCTTCGTACTTGGACTTCACATCGGCATCTGCGATGGGAGTCTTCGTCTCTGCGTCAACCCAGCCGCAGTATTCCTTGCCTTGCAATGGACCATTGTGGTACTTGACGAGACCCATGATCCACGCGAGCTCGACGCAGCCATCGACCGAGAATGTTCCAGAGCATTCAGCTTCCCACCGGGTTCTGGCGCTACCACATGGGCCTGTGCGATGTTAGTATTAATGACTCCATATAGTGAGATAATGTGACTTACCGGCTTCGCCGAATCCAACTGCGACAACAACTCGCTCAAGATCAACCATACCTTGGAGGTTAGCGGCAAGAGGCTTGAGCTCCTTGAAATCAGGCAGATTGACCTCTTCAACATGAATCTGTGCCTTCTTTGAACGCTTCTTCGGCTCAGGTGCGACAGAAGCATCCTCGCCCGACTCGAACGCCTCTTCCTTGGCAATAGCCTTCTTGATCTCACTTTTGGAGTTGATGTTGTCTTGAATCTGGTCCAAGACCGGCTTCAGGTTCATAGACGCCGACAAGCCTCCGGTCAGATCAGCCATCAGCGGCTCCAGGTCGCAGAAAGACGCGACACTAGAGTCCATGAGACCGACAATGTGCCAGGCCATCTCGGAGGCCGAGAAAGTTCGGATTCCCAGGTCCTCCTCGATGCCGGTAGCGAGGACATCATTGTTGCTCATCAGGCCGGTTCCGCGAGTCCAGCCAATGACAGTTCCGCACAGTGTCAAATAGTCGTTCCAGTCTTCAGACCACCACTTGTTCATGAGAGCCTCCAGACCAATCTTGGACTCGGCATACAGACCGTCCTGCCCGAAAATGCCGTGGTTGGGCGACAGAGGAAGCAGAACGTGGGTCGGATGCGTCTCAATGCGGCGTTGGGCCTTGTTAGACTTGACCGCACCCAGTAGGCGGACCAGGTTGGTAAGCATGACTCGGTGAGCCAGCTCGGACTTGTCATCGATACCGTCCACGGCGCGGCCAGCTTCACCCACAGCGGCGAAAGGAATGACGTGATCAAGATCCCACCCGAGACCTCCCTTGGAAGCGTCGTCGTAGATGTAGTTGACCAAGTTCTGGATGTCCTGGTTGCTGCCACCATTGAAGGGAGCCACCACAAGCTGAGACTGCCTGGCACCGTGCTGGCGGTACAGGTCCTGGTAGTAGTCCACGGTCGCCTTGGAGTAGGAGCTGGTCGTGACTAGCACTTTGCCACCAGCCGCGAGGGACATGGCGACGATCTCGGAGCCGATGGAGTTCTTTCCCGCGCCAGTCACGAGAATGGCCTTGTCATTGAACGAAACACCATCCGTGGAGGCCTTTTGGAACCAGCGAAGGTATCCATTGGTGATGTCGTCATTTCGGCGCCAACCACTTCGGCCTTTGGTCTGAAGTTCAGGGGTCCACTTCAGACTGGAAGCGCCTGGATAGCTAGCTGCTGGGGAAGGGCCGCCTTCGACGTATACCGGGCTCGTGTAAGTCGAGCTGAGCGGCGAGTCGGCTCCGGACATTGTTCTGGCAGGGCGACTGAAGACTGCCTCGGACACGGATGGAGTAGATATCCCCGACCGGTAAGAGAAGCCATCAATATTGGAGCTCATATCATCGCTCTCGTCTAGAGACAAGACGGACATGGCGTCTGGGGTGCGGGATACACGAGGCATCTCATGGACCGAGATCTTTCCCTTGTCATCAATCTGCAAGACTGGCACGGTCGAGACCACAGAGTTCTTGAACGAGGGCTGGCTCTTGGCATTGGCCGACGTGCAAGCTCTCTGCAGGTCTTGCAACCACTCTTGGGTGACTTCCTTCCTCGGGCTATCGGGGAAATCCTGTAGCGAACGGAGAAGGAAGCTCGTGACATCTAGGAGTTGCGGCGTCACTCGGATCGGGAATCGGGACAGGCGCTCCCTGATCTGGACCTCAAATTTCTCGGCCTGGCCGGTCATGGCAGTGGAAAAGAGAGAAAGGATATCTTGCACAACCCAGTTCCAGTAAGAATCGTACTTGCGGATTTTCTTGGTATCGAACTTGGGGGCGATACCACGCTCGTAGGCTTCGCCGTGTTCTGCACTCCAGGCGTCGATCTTGCTTTGAAGCTCTTCAATCATGGCCTTGGACTTCTTGCCCTGAATTCCCGCCTCTTGTAGATCGAAGCCGAGACGCTTCGCGTACAAGTCGAGCAGGGTCTTGTCCTGTCCGCGTTGCTGCTTCTGCAGCGCATCCAAGGCCTCGGAAGAGACCGTAGCTGCGCCAGCGGACTGGCTCTGCGCGCCGCCAGACGACAAGCTGGCGGGATCGACGCCGACGCTGCGGAGAACATCTTGCGCAACATCATCCAGGAACGAGTGCAGCTCCTTCTCCCCGGGCAACCGGGACCCAGGCTGGCGAGCCACGACCAGGAGCATCGCTCGGTCCTGGAGGCCCTGCTTGAACCCCCATCGACTGTCGAGGTAGTTGCGAAGACTGGCAATGTTGGAGCCTGCGGGCAATTTCGCCGATGCTGCCTTGCCGACGAGAGCATTTGTGCATGCACCCAATTTGCTTCCAATGCCAGACTCGGCAAGGTTTGTACCAAGGTCTGAAAGTGCGATGTCCTCAGGCTGCTCTGGAAGAGAGCCGAACTCTTTAGTCAGGTCGCCGATAATTTCGTTCTGAACGGTGGATCGCCCTAAATTTTGTTAGAAAGCTTACTGATAGTTGTTTTAGTACCGGCATCGGATTGATATTGACTTACCTCCGCAAAGTGCCTTGATGGTCTGGTCCTTGGAGACGTCGGCGACCGACTTCTTCAGAGCTACAGCTACGAGAGTAGAAAGAGTATCAATAGGCTCGAGAGCCTTGTCTGGCACGGAAACGCTTTGAGGAACGACTGCCACTGGGGCAGGGGCTGCGGGCGCTGGTGCAGCTGCCACTGGAGCAGCCTCTGTGACTGTGGCTGTCTTCGGTGCAGTTGCGGCAGCCTCTTCGGCTTGAATCTTGTAGTAGATGGCATCGACGTTCTTCTTGTAACTGAGAAGTTCTCGCTGCAGGCCGCGTGCAATGTCATGGGATTCGTATCCAGCCTTGATAGTCTTCTTGGCCATGTTCACCAGCGTCTGAGTTGTATTGTCAGCTCGTCTTGGATCCTTCAGAACTTATATGATCATGTACGTACTTCTGCTGGTCCGATCTCAACCATTCTCTCTGTGGCAAAGTCACGGAGAATGGTGTCTTGAGTATCAATCCTGGAAATATTGTCAGCGTTGTGTATAGCGGTGGACTGCAAATTGAACTGGCTCATACCATTGTACAGGAAAACAGAATTGATGACTAGGAGTGAATATTAGCACAGTTGTCTGTTGATTTGTGACATGAGGAAACCCACGCCAAGAGCTCAGTAACGAGAATTTGTGTGAGCTCCTGCTCGGTTGGAGTATATTGCTGGGGATTCTCCATGATGCGCCAACTGTAGAAGAGAAAGACGAAAAGAAAAGACCAAAATGATTAATGCAAGAGTGTACGTAAAGTATACACAGTCCTCTACAAGGCGGGAGAAAGGATCAAATCAACAACGAGGTGTGTGCTCAACTCGCCAAGATCTAGGGTATCATTAGTTTGAATGAGAGATGCAGGAAGAATGCTGGCCGCAAGTGAGTGAGTGAAGAACGGGACGAATGAAATGATGTTAGATCGTATGTTCAAATGCAAGAGTCATTGGCAACATCACGGGAGTCCTGCCTCTTTTGCTCGTGGCTACTGGCATCACGACAATCGCATTGCTTAGTGCGCGCCAGGTCCCAGAATAGTGCTTCACTCAGCTGAATGTACTGGGGCGTCGCTTGAATGATGTTGGTATTGAAGCTGATAGCGCATTGTGGTCGCTGTAGCTGTGGTTGATTAGCGCTATGTCTAGCGAAAGTGGTGGGGGAATCTGATCACTGGGGCTGCTTACTATTTCTCAGCGACACAACGTCCAGAGACGGCATGCTAACCGAGAAGGACAACCATAGTAATCTGCACGAATGGGCTTTCCAACGGCCCATAAACATTCTATTGCATCTTCAAGACATGTGAAGCAGTGAACTGACCACAGAGGCTAAGAGAGAGCACAAGATTGTTTAGGCGTACCATAGCCTCCAATATATGCTGTCAGTCCGCCTGCGTAATTCGTGTGACATGTAGGACGACACTCAGAGATCACATTGCCTTTAAGATCATCAGTTTTCTGCAGCAACTTTCCGATACTCTTACCCAATTCGAGATAATCACTTCTCTTGGCTGGAAACCAAACGTCTCGTGTGATAGACGTGGCCATGGCCTCAACACTGGGACACCCGGCAGTGCTGGCGTGCGTTGGCATTGCAGCGACTTACGTATGATGCATTCTTCTTGGAGTCTACATGATTGCCATGACTTACAATGATCATAGTTATTGACGAGAATCTTTTATCTCGCTTTTCTGCATCCACTTGCAAGATACCCAGGTCCTTTCTTTGCAAAGTTTACTGATGCGTATGCTTCGTATCATGGCTGGAAAGGAGATATTCATCTGGACATGTGGAGATCGCACCAGAAATATGGTAGGTTTCGACGATAGACACCAGGACGACCATGGCGCTAACAACAGCAGGCGACTATGTTCGATATGGCCCGAATCGACTGATGTTCAACACCGCCGAAGGTCTCCGTGACATTTACAGCCTCAGCGCCGCGCCCAAGTTCCTCAAGTCCCAGGGATACGCACCAATGGTACACCGAGCACCCAACACTCTGACCATTCGAGGCGGAAAGGACCATGCCCGCAGGCGCAGGATCATGGCCCAGGGAGTCTCTGAAAAGGCTCAGCGCGGCTACGAGCACAGAATCGCCAACCACATCAACAAGTTCTGTGACCTGGCTTTCCCCGATCCAAAGACTGATGGATCCGACAATTGGAGCGAGCCAAAGAATATGGCCAAGTGGTGTAAGGGATCAAATGATAAGGTTTCGATGACCGATGGCTGACCATGAGTCAGGCAACTATCTCTCCTTCGACATCATGGCCGACGTGGTCTTTGGTGCCAAGTACAACCTTCTAGGCAATGAGCGATTCCGCTATGTGGTGGAGTCGATTGACCGATCCAATGTTCGCATGGGGGCCTTGATCCAGTTCCCCAAGTTCGCAGCCATGAAGATCGACAAGTACATCTTCCGCGACGCCATCGTGGCGCGCAACCGCTTCGTCAAGTTCGTGCTGCGCGTCGTCCGGGACCGCCTCGAGAAGGGCAAGACGACCTCGATCGACATCCACTCGGCCACCAGCGACGACGCCGACGTCTTCGCCAACCTCGCGGCGGCCAAGGACCCCGAGACCGGCGAGGGCTTCCAGCCCGACGAGATCGCCGCCGAGTCGTCCACCCTCATCGTCGCCGGCTCCGACACTTCGTCGACCGCCTTCGCCTCGGTCCTCTTCTACCTCGCCGACAACAAGGACGAGTACGCCAAGGCGGCCGCCGAGGTGCGCGGCAAGTTCGCGACCCGGGAGGAAGTCCGCCTCGGCGCCACCCTGGCCTCTTGCAACTACACGCGCGCCTGCATCGACGAGGCGCTGCGCATGTCGCCGCCCGTGGGATCCGCGCTCTGGCGCGAGGCGACGGCGCAGGGCGCGACGGTCGACTCGCGCGAGCTGCCGGCGGGCATGGACGCGGGCGTGTCCATCTACTCGGTACACCACGACGCCAAGTACTACGCGGCGCCGTTCGAGTACCGGCCGGAGCGGTGGCTGGTCGACGACGGCACCGGCGACAGCATCGAGCGCGCGCGGTCCGTCTTCAACCCGTTCTCCGTCGGCGCGCGCGGCTGCCTCGGCAAGGGCCTCGCCAACACGGAGATGATGCTCACCATCGCCACCATCCTCTTCGTCGGAGACTTCAAGTTCGCCGAGGGCGACAAGGGGCAGATTGGGCGCGGTCGACCGGGAGCTGTGCATGGCAGGCACCGGTCCAACGAATTCCAGCTCTACGATCACGTCACTTGCCAGAAGAACGGTCCGTGGCTGCAGTTCTCACCGCGCCAGGCGGTATGAGGTGGAAGTTTGGGGCACATGTTGGACATTTGGAACATTTGAAATGATTCGGCAGCTGTGGTTGCGTTTGTAAATTAATTTTGTATCGTTGGCATTGGACAGCGCGAGGAACGAGAAGCAGCTGTTAGGTCTTCAATTTGGGGGGTTTCATTCAGGGCATTTTTAGCGCGGTAGGTCATGAACCTGCCTTATTCTCAGCAAAACAAAACAAGTTCTTTACTCTACCGTTTTACCAAGTATTCGTTCCAGCAATCAAGGCATTCGGACTCATCTTGTGCTTCTCGCAAGTGACAATTTTTTACGGTCAATTTCCAATTACTTCTTTCAACGGAGTTACCGCACTGACTACTGGAATAATTGCTAGCAAAATATTTGCCGCGCATAGCAATCTTCGCAAGTCGCACGTTGATTTCAGAAAATGGTTCAGGGAGGTATAGCCTGTATTCACTCTCTGTGGACTGCATTAAAGGATCACATCTGTGTGCTGGCAGATACTTTACCCAGCTCAGCTTTGCCTGAGGTTAATGTACCGTACTTTTACCAATTTCGTATGCGAGGACCCTTTCGACTTCTAAAAATGCGCTGACAGTGTTGCTCTGCGGGGCCTCTCTGGTGGCAAGACCCTGGTGAAAGCATGCAGCTAGATCCTACTCCTTCGAAACTGTTATTGTAATAGTGACCTGGTCGCTGGCGCGTCTAGCCTTGGATCATCTTGTTCTAGTTCTGTGCAAAGTTGTCCGCTATTTATGTGGTTTGGATACACAATACTATCTGTGCAATGCATGCCTGTGATTATTTTCTTTTTCTCGTTTGAAGACGATAGGGCATAAGGAAGAGAATCACCATAACTGAAAGGCAGGACAAACAAGTGAAAACAGCACGACTTAGCATATGGTGACTTGTTCTGGTTTCCGAGACAGGCCTGGAAGATTACTATTGAGCCAATCAAGACGAGCTTTGAAGCCGCACCAAAAACAACCACTGCCGTTGATAAGCTTACTGTTGGTGGTTTACTATATGTCCACTAAAACTGGTCGAGTCTTTCTCAATGCATCCCGATAGAACGACGAATACGCTGTTTCGGTATCATCGTTCGAGTGAATGATCCAAGGCCCCAACATACTCAGTAAGTCGAGTCATCAATTTTGCCATCGAATGCCGGGCATATTGGTGCGTTGTCATTGCCGCTCTGTATTTTATAAGCAGTGTCAGACTGCAAGTACTGAGCTCCTATGATCATCACAGCATTCGATCAGTACAATTATTCTACCGTCTTGCTCTTAACTATCAGAGAAACTTCATCTGTTCGATTTTCTCTTTTTCTCCTACATTGCAGCATCACATAAACTTGGTCGACAGTAAATCTGCATTGCTATCACCCGATTTTGCAGTTCTAGCATTGTCTAGCAAACCCCCATGCTTGACATTTTGTACCGTTTCACCCTTTCTCGCCTTCGGACATTTCAAAGATGTCTGCACCAGCTGCAAAGAAGGACATTGGTATGATCTCTTGCTCAAGCATTGCTAGCCCTGGACTCGATTCTAATTGTATACAACAGACTGGTCGACACTTGGCCTCTCCTATGACCTTCAGGTAAACGGCCACATCGAGACGCGCTTCCACCTGTCGACCGGCCAGTGGACGGCGCCCGCGCTGGTGGCCGACCCCAACATCAGCGTCAGCGGGCTGTCGCCGGGCCTCAACTACGGGCAGCAGTGCTACGAGGGGCTCAAGGCGTTCCGCGCCGAGGGCGATCGCATCACCGTGTTCCGGCCGCGCTTCCACGCCGCCCGCATGGCCCGCTCCGCCGGCTCCGTGTCCCTGCCCGCGCCCTCCGAGGCCCTCTTCCTCGAGTGCTTGAGGCTCGCCGTCGCCCACAACGCCGAGTTCGTCCCGCCCGCCGGCGAGGAGGCTTACCTGTACATCCGGCCCGTGCTGTTCGGCGCGTCGACCCGGCTGGCACTCGCCCCGCCAGAGGAGGTCGTCCTGGCCGTCTATGTTCAGCCTACCAAGCCGTACCACGGGTCCGCGGCCATTGACGGCGTCGTCCTCGAGGATTTTGACCGCGCCGCGCCCCGTGGCATGGGCGGGTACAAGGTCGGCGGCAACTATGCGCCCGTATGGCGCCACGCCGCCAAGGCCAGAGAAATGGGCTATGGAATCACGCTGCATCTTGATAGTGCCACGCGGTCGCTGATCGAGGAGTTCTCCACGAGTGGGTTCCTGGGTCACAAGAGGCGTAATGGCAGGGACGTCCTCGTTGTTCCCCAGACCGAGAATGCCATTGCTAGCACGACGAGTGACAGCATGGTCAGATTGGCGGAGCGCGAGGGCTGGATTGTCGAGAAGGGCGAGGTATGCACATTTCATCCCACATGCAATACGCGATCGTAGAAACTTACACTTTGAATATCAGGTCCCGTTCTCTTCGATCTCAAGCCTGGACGAAGTAGTCGCCGTCGGCACCGCCGCAGCCGCTGTCCCCGTGCGCAGCATTGCGAGGCTGTCGACCAAAGAGAAATACTCGTTCAGCAGGTCCGAGAGCGGCGACGGCAAGCTGGTCGAGCTCTCGAAGCTGATGGCCTCAATCCAGAGGGGCAACTCCGCCGACACCGAAGATTGGTGCTGGGAGGTGACGGACTACCCCGAAAAGGCGGATGCTGCCCCGGCAGCAGATGTCGCGGCGACGACTCAATGGTCGCTGTTGCTCAGCACCGTATCGTCGCTGAAGACCATCTCCAACGGCCTCTGGAACGCAGTGCCTTTCTCCCGCGGATGATTCTCTGATTCGGCACCTCTGTAGTATAGGGCGGGGGGCTTATCTTTGGACATTAGGCGTTTGTGGAGTTCCTGCTATAAATATCATCAAACAGTCTACAGAAATAATATTACTGGTTCACAAATGATTTCCATGGGGGCCATCTCAAGGTCCGCGAATTGCATAATGCAAAATATTCTCAGCACTTCACAGAGCTGAAGTGGCGAATGATGATTCGAGGGGCCAAATGGTGCAAAATCTGCGAATTGATGCCGGCAGTGAACTTGGAGAACAGAGATTTTTTGGCGTCGCTGTCGTCGGGCTCCTAAAGTTTTGACCTGTGGTGTGTGGGGGCGCTTGTGATCAGGGTCTAGATAGCACTGAGCTGCAGAAAGTGGGTGTCGAAGTTCTTCTTGGCATTTGACACAGTGACAAGGCTGACGGACAGCTCATAAAGACGATTCAGAAAGGCTGGAATCGCAATGAACGCCCCCATCATTGTGTTTGAATGAAATTTCGCCCGAGCAAGCATGCGCTGGTGTTTCATTGCAGCTAAATATTTGTCTTGTGAGGGTTGACAAGTGTGAGCATCAACGAATCTCCATCATTCATGACGGCACTTATTAGTCGGCCCCAAAGGCATAAAAATAATGTCGAATGAGAAAGTTTGGCAGAATTATGCACATAGCTTTGGTTCGGTGAGTTCAAGCTACGTGCTGTAGTCGAAAGCGTGAGGAAGCAATGTCAGTATGATCGATTAAATTATGCTGCCCGAGTATATCTTTGGCTCCAAGTTCGCTCCTGTGAACAGTTCCATCTTCCATCTACTTTGCAACTGTCTCAGAATACACAAATATCACGGCACTATAGTCCCGTCAATATGGACAACATGCAAGTCTACCTCGGTGTCTGGACCAACTGGTCCCGCGGAGCAGTGATGGGAGCTACATTCACCACAACCCGGGAGTACGGAAACCTTCTCATTGCATTGACTGCTTTCTTTATTCCATACGTCGCCACACGCTTCTGGAGAATCTGTTGCTTCTTTTTGCACCGACTCCATTCTACGGCCAAGCCGAAAGGGGCAATACATCACCAACGACAAGTGCTTTTGCGCAACGCAACTTCCATGGAATCTGCCTTCATTATGCTCTTGTCCCTCATCAAGAGTTGGGGCTCCAGAAAGCATGGCAAAATTGGCACGCTTCTGCCATTACTCGTTTTCACGTCGCTCATCGTTATTGGCTTCACCGTGGCTGGTGGATATTCGTCCCGAATTTCGAGTGGCGTTTGTGACGAGGTGCTGCTAAACGGCAACAACTGTTCCATAGTCGCTTTGACTATAGGAACCAACATGGACAACTTTGAAGCCTCTACTAGCTATGTCTCGAGGGCATACACAGATGCTGCAAACTACGCCCAACAATGCTACTCTGGTGATAACCATGGTATGGTGGGCTGCAACAAGTTCATTGTCAAAAGTCTGAAGACAGAGACGATGGAAACAAACAGGAGCTGCCCGTTTCAAGCAGATATTTGTCAAAACAACAGCACGAACATTCGACTCGACACTCGCTACATAGATAGTCATGATCACCTGGGGCTGAACGCACCCCCGAATGAAAGATTCGGATATCGCTACGTACTCGAATGTGCTCCACTCAGAACGGAAGGACATGTCAACTACACCAACCACGGCAAAATCACATGGGCCCAGTATAACTATGGAAATACGAGATCGGGAGGAACGGACAATCGAACAATCTTGGATTATACCTATGAAGTCGAAGACCTGAACTCTCAATACGACAAAGATTATTTGGGCCCAGTGAGAGGAGACTTCCTGGTAAGGTATGTCACGTTTGACGCGAGAATTACATGCATGCTATTTTCACTTATTTCTCCCATGATCTAATGTTGGTTTTGTTCTGATTACTAAGATGAAAAATAGTACCGTAGCCTACCAAATCCAGAATGGCGAGATCGACCCAGATCGCAATCAGTGGATGCCTACGCCAGAGCTTGTCAGACTTGATGCGGACGTAACGCTAGTCTTTCTGTCAGGCAATGGAGTACGTTTACGAACCTGTGAACGATGATTGGTACCGAGCGACTGCAGAAGGGAGGACGCTTTCGTCAATCACAAACACAGGAAGCCGCCCATCGTATCAACCAGTGGAGGCGGCATCGCCACTAGCATGTATCGAGCAATGGCAATGGTGCAACTCCAGCTACCGAGATGGGAGTGGTTGTGGGCCCTTGGGCTCAGGACTCGATGCCATATATGGTGCTTCTCATTTGTTTAATATATCAGAAGATGTATGGGAATCTGGGAGGCCATCCTCGAATACCTCGACTGGGGCCAATGCTATCTGGCAAATACTAATCGAGTCTATTGGAGACCTCAGTGTAGACTGGGCGATAAGTGAACTCAAGACCTCTGCCTTGACGTCTCGATTATCGTCCTTCAACGGTCTGCAATATGCTTTGCCCACAGATCAATGGCATCTCGATGTCACCAACTGGTGGAATACGATTCTCGCAAAGGCGCAGGCAAATATGGTCTATACTGCTATTGGGAATACCGACCCCGCTCTGGAAGATTCTTCCGTGACGCCAATCAACCAGTACGAAAAGCATCTTTGCAATAATCAGGTATGTCATAATCACCTCATTCGCCGTGCCAGTGAGATTTACGACAGCTTGGATCTAACAATGCTCCCAGAAAATTCGAAGTACGGACTATGCATCATTCAGTCTCTTTGGCTTATACTTTACTTATATCACTGGCGCCCTCATCATCTTGATATCGCTTATATTGGAACCTATTTTTGGTTGCCTCCATGAGAGAGCCAAGTATAAACCATACAAACATCTTGAATGGACGACAAATGCGACTCTCCAGCTGCACCGTCTGGCACATGAAGAGTCAGGATCACAAGAATGGTCAGGTTGTACGGAATCGGTTCCTACCATCCTGCCTGAGGCCAATTTGGCTAGTTTGAACATTGAAAACCTAGATCATCCGACGCTCGCCCGCTCCACCAAACTTGAGGAGGAAGTGGTGGAAGGAAATCCAGTCAGGACCGCCGAAGGAGCCAAAAGCGTATCGGATGCGAACAGTGAAAACACTGCGATTAACGGAGAGTCATCAGAAGATGGGCTGACCGACTACCTTGGCCTGGGCTCTATGATCTCCAGTATTCGGCCTAGCTCTTGGGATCCATTGCAATGGACCTACTCAACATCGCAAAGCCCGTTAAGTGATCAATTTGCCGACTTTTGAAGACCGAATCCATTTAAATCGGACGTGGTACCAATGAGAAGGCAAATGAGAGAAGCTATTGGGGTGACAAAACTTATGAAATCTACTTATACGCAAAGAAACACTCGCTTTGAGAATGGAAGAAAGTTATGTGATAGATGTATTGGTAATTTGAGGCCAATAGAGAGATTGCCAAAAATATCCCCCAGTCTGTTCCTCACTGCGATGCCTGCATCACGCAAAGTAGAAGTGCTGTTCTTGCAGGGTAAATGCTGAGAACTCGCAGGCTACGATGGTGGTGCCAAACACGGCGGGCTTCATAATAGCCTAATCACTCCCAATTCAAAAGACCTATCATATACCGTAAAACTCACTCACGGAAGCCAATGCGTTATGCCACTCTGGAGGCCGGCTTACTTCTCGTACCCAGGTGGGCGCCTTTTTGGTTACCTACATTACTTAATGTAAGTACGCACGCAGTAAGCTGACAGCGCCCGTTCCTTTCGTCCCAATTAATCAGCTAGCCTACCGACTGTGATCCTTCGGCAACCTGGACTCACATTGCCCCAGAAAGATGCCATACAGCCGATACGGCCGTCCGGCGAGTCATGCCAGCCGTGAGTGAGCACTGCGCCTGAATAGTGAAATTTGGCCCTTTTAGAACATGATACATTCTCAATCAGGACCGCGATATTTGTGTAACTGGAGATCATTCTCCCGCCTGCGCTTTTCGTCCCCCAAAACATTGTGACTGCGTCGGCCCGAAATTTTCTCGACCCGCGGCGCAGTCTCTTGTTTTTACTGCAATTGCTGCAATATTGCTCAAATCTTTGGACGGTACACGAAGAGGATTGCTGAAAAGTAACGGGAGCGCATCCTCGCCATCTATCTTTAGATGCTTCACGGCATTCCAGGGGTGGGTGCAGTCAAAAGACCGTGATTTGTGACCTGGAGTCCTTCCAGAGATATGCTTCGCAAAAAAAAAAAAAAAAAAAAAAAAAAAAAAAAAATATTATAGGATCGAGTTCTGGGATACTGTGACTTCTATGAATCGATGTTCTCGAAAGTCATATCATGTAACATGCGTACGCGTACGCGTATCCCCAGTATCAAAACCCGGGAGGAACGCGCAGGGTTCCTCTAAATACGTCCAGTACTCGCTACGAACGGCCTGTTAAACCTAGTCTGACGATACCCTTCCTAGTACGCTGAATCAGCCTGTCTAATGGCTCCAGCTAGCTCCCTCCGCCGCTGGCTTGCACATTTTACCAAGCTTACCATGACCGTATTGTATCCGCACTGTAGATAGAACTTTTGTGTAGTCTCGATCCCGATGCAGGTTGCGACAAGATATATGGTAGAATGGTGTAATTGATCGAAATACGTTTGAATAAAAAATACAATGATTTTGAGATCCCATGCATTGAAATTCGTAAGCTCGGCTGCATAAATATTGAGTATAGGCAAATATAGAAAAATGAAACCAAGAACGCCAAGAAAGAAAACACTCTACTCTATCTAGAGCTCCAATACCATTCTACACAGCGCTAGAAAGCACTTCAATCACACCAGAACCCAATCTATCCCTCCCAATCTTTTACTCCCCCCAATTGAGGCGGGCTCCATGTTTAGATGTATCCATGAATTATGAAATAGTCGTCATTCGCCGGCCGATGCCGAAAGCTACTGCGAGGGAACGCGCATGCCCTCCCGGAGCGGAATGGACTCGCTCACGTGGCCGCGCAGTCTACTGGCGGCTGCCGTACTCGGTGACCTCGTACTCGTCAGTGATGTGTCCGGGAAGGCCCTTGCCTCCGTTCTTGGCGGCGTACTTGGCGGCTTTGCGGTCGGCCTTGGCCTGCTTCTTCTGGGCCTTGGACAGCTTGGGGAACTCGCTGCCGGGGCCGACGAGGAACCGGCCCGGGTGCCAGACGGCGAGGATGAGGAGGGCGACCATCATGGGGAAGCAGTCGAGGGCGTACGAGTACTCCTGTGGGACGATGCGGTTAGAATATGATCATTCATCAGGGGAGCCGACTGGTGGCCCGGGGAGTGTTGGACTTACCTCGTGGAAGGGGATGGGGTTGGAAGGCTTGATGCCGCCGGCGTACTCAGCGATACGGTAGATGATACGGACGGTGATGGCGGTCAGAGTGCCGTACAGGGCGAAGTGGAGAGGCTTCCAGCTGCGCTTGCCGGCACCGTACGAGGCGGCGCCGCCGGGGCCCCAGGAGTTGCAGCGAATGTGGAACTCGATCATGAGCCAGAGGAAGAGCAGGATGAAGAACTGCTGGAATCCCATGCCGGCGAGGTAGACGTTGAGACCGGTCTTGATGGTGTCGGCTCCGGCGCCGGGACTGGCCATGATACCACCGGCACCCTGGACACTGCGCGGGGAAAGTGTCAGTTGGCAATGGACAAACTACTGCGAAGAGGTGCAATACTTACATGAAGGTGAGGACATCAGCACCGACGAACCACTTGGCGACGGAGCTGGCGTTGATGCCACGAATCTTGCGGTCGGACTCGGGCAGGTAGAAGAAGGCCTCACGGGCAAAGGTCATGTACACGAAGGCATTGATCCAGAGAGGGGCGAGCAGGAACAGAATCTGCCACGCGGTAGCGTATCCGACATTCTGCTGGTCCTTGCTGCCGACCGAGTGCAGGATGAAGGCGACCATCTCCCAGGCAGCTCCCATGATCACGACCCAAGTGTAACGCTGAGATTAAGTACGTTAGTAACCCATAGTCCCTAACCAGTGCATGTCTTTGAAAACCAACCTTCTTGTAAATGATACCCTGGAAAAGGTGAACGCCGAAGAAGATACCGAAGAGGATAGCGACGGCCACTGCGGGCGCATACTCTGGGTTGTAGTTGTAGTAGGCATTGCAAGCGTTCGGGTCACCGACGTAGCCGTTGGGGCCTGGCGTGGCAGTATAACACTCGCTGTTGCTGGAGCTGGTATCGTCGCTGTCTCTCCGCAGGACCTTGGTGGCCGTGAGGACGACGTGAGGAAGAGAAGACATTGCGCCTCTTGTTCGAAATCAATCGAGTAGAAGGCAGTAGTCGACTAGTATGTCGTCTATATGGTGGATTAGGGGAAAGCAAGGAAATAAGAAGAACAGAAGGCGCCGATCTTTGCTCTATAGTGTATGCCGAATACAATGGAGGTGCGGCTCAAGAGAGAGATCCAATGGGGGCCCTGCTTTAAGTGGCTGCCTGCTACTATAGCTGTGGTGTTTTGGAGATGATTGTTGTGATGATGCAGATGTTCGAAACCAAAAACGATGGAAATCACGGCGTCTAAAGTATAGCTCTATGACAAGAAAGCCAAGCAGAAACCAGTAAACGGCCAAGGAAAAGATCACCAGTGAAGAGGATCCAGTGAATGATTGTGAGACGAATCACTTGAGAGCTTGCGTGTTTCGATGCTGGGCGACTTACTATAATAAATGTCCATTTTTTCTGTACCATGTAAGCACCGAATCTGGAGCTGCACAGATCTTGTCTCTGGCCTAACCTTGGACCATAATGGCCAATCGGCGAGATGCTTAACTTAGCATCAATATGCACCTTAACAGTAGACCATTACGAATTCCAATGTGGCTGCCGGGCGCGTGGGCATGAGACAGACACGTTTAGGCGGCACAGGATGGGACACGGACGGCACTGCACTCATGGCTTGGTGAGCTACCGCTATATCGTGCTGAAAATGCGCAGCTGCGCCCCAGCCCTGTTGCAGGGGCAACGTCGGTATATGCCACTAACATAACGCACTCTTCAGCAGCTGTCAGCTCAGCTAGTGTTCATATGTCGGTTTCAACACCTCCAACCTTCAGCTCAGCCTCCCAAATGACTGTCTCACGATAGAAGCGTTAATGAATTATCACTATCGATCGTATCCGTTGACGTCCATTTCGTGACTTCCACCATCGGTCAGTATCACGTAGATTTGCAAGCATTCGCAGAGTACCTACACGATCTCTGCCAAACTGTCCCCACTGACATTCCAACTTGCCCAGAAGCGACGAAAAATACCGTGCATCTCCATCAGTCATTAGCCCTCTGCAGTATAAAGGATTACTACTGCGAGATGAACGCCAGACCAGGTCAGCCTCAAAATTGTCATGCTTCGCTGGCGGGTCGCTGTCAAAATTCACCGCCTTACTAGGGTAGGTTTGTTGGAAGGAATCGCTACGGGCTACGATGTAACGCCAGCAGCAGAGTTGTCCCAGCCTAGGACAACTCTATTCTGCGTCCAGCCAAAGAGAAGACAGCGTACAAGCCCTCTTGGCGTCGCAATCCGCGAGGCTTGATGCCAGATGCATGCCCGCCACTGTAAGGGTTCGAACAGATCCAAGGAAGGATCATATTCCCGGCAGGTCGTGTCTCTCTTTTCGTCGCTAGGATACAGGGGCCCTTTGAACATGATAGGGCCGCGCCGTCCTGGGTGGAGCTCTGAAAGTCTTCGAAAAGGCCCCGATTCCCCCCAGTTTGCCAGCTTATGAGGTAGCACCCGCGTTGCCCTTAGCCCTCTCTCTGGACTTACTCACACAATCTACAGTGACCACTGACTATGCTGGTTCCCGACCACCCCATCAACTCCACAAGTGATCGACGAGTATACTGTTCGCTCTGTGACACGCACAAGACATTACTGGGCGGACGCAATTGGCGCACAGTAAAATGCAGTAAACGTTGACAAATGGGCACATCTTAAAAACGGCCTTCTGTGCCCGAGAGGTGCCGGATGGATCTGTCTAATTATTTCGCCGTGGCGTGATGAGAGGAGTCGAAGAACACACAAGCGTAGGAAGGCATTCGCATCCTTCCTAGACTGCTACAGCGCTTCTGCCGGTGGCATACGCAACCCACGGGTCCAGGATCAAAAATTTGAGTCAAGCACACCGAATCCGCCCTTCGCAGACAATTTCCGTCGCCATTCGTCCAGCAAGCTACGAGGGAGCAAGAACCGGGCTCCGACCGTAGTCCGGAGTCTCTGCCGTCTTTTGCGGTCAATCAAAACGAGAGGGCTAATCTAGGGCCTGCCCATGACAAACATTTGGTCAAAGATACCGGGGAACGAGTGGATAAATCATTTCGGTGCCAGGTTAGGCACGTTTGACTCGGGACCGACTCGCCCATGGACGGACGCGAAGCAGCGGAGCTGTCATGTTCATGAAGGCTTATCCGAGCATCGTATTTATGGCATAATGGCACCGTTCATATTAGTGCACAGGCTCAAGTATTGTCAATATGGATACATGGAACGGCAAGAACACCAGAGGAACGGGTTCTCATCAGTCAAACATCGGTTGAATATCTTCATGTGGTTTGCAGGATTAACGTTGTGTGACAAATCAAGCATTAATAAGAGCGCAGATTTGAGCCTTAACTGCAGGTCTCAGTTGTCTCGTCCTGCTGATCTTGCTGATCGATCTGCTCAATGATCCTACAGAGGAAGCGGAAAGTCGGCAAGAAACCTGAGAACCACGAGGGCCGCCTCTCCTGCCAAGTTTTCTAGGTTAGTAGACTTCGTTTTAGTGGAACAGATACCATCTCATCTGCTGAAGATCAAATTGACTTCCGTACTATTCTCATCTCAAGTGCATCGATTAGATGCAGCTCAGTGACGTAAAATCTCCTCTGGCACAGCTTACTCCATATCTGATCACACTGCACGAAATAAAGACCGGTCTTGACTTTGCTGACTTCGCTTTTGCGTGGACTTGGCGAACAGACAGCTCTTGGCACAGCCCCAGGATCCGATCCGGGGACGGACAGCGCATCGATCCTATCTGATTTCGGGCGAATGAGGCTCGTTGGCGATGGTCACTAGCGGGTATCATCTTTTGTTCTTTTTCCGCGCTCCCACCGCACAGCGATGAGCTAAGCAGCGCATCTTGGAATACTAGACATCTGGAGACTTACATGTTGGGACTAAATGCAGATCTGGCGTTCTTTTGGCTGGCCCCAAGGATCTGGTACGATGCTTACTTGATGCTTGTGTAGGTCGGGTAGAGGACCTGATTGGTGTTGAGAAAGAGATCTTCCTCTCGCCACCACGTGGCCGCGAGCACTTCGTATCTCTTGGCCCGACAGGCCCATCGATGCTCGTACGTAAGCTTTTGACTCCTCCGTTTTCGTTGCGTTATCAAGAACACCGAGATACAGATTGCACTGGAGGCATGGTTATAAGCAACTTACCGAAATCAGCATTTCAGATTGTCTTGTTGCCAAGTATGTAAATGTACGGGGATGGGAAAGAATGGGAAATTACGTCTATTTTCTTCTATGATATCATATCATGGTCGAAAGCGCAAATGAGGTTCAGCTTTCTGCAGTGGACCCTGTGAGTATAGAAAGCCAATTCTAGTGGGAAATCTAATTCCTCTAAACCTAGCGGCCGTGCGGGATCGTGTCTGAAAGTGCCAGTGGAGCTTCAACGGTCGCCGAGCTGCCTGTTCACCATGATCGAGCAAAGGCCAGTGCTGCTTGCCGTCCTTGCTACTTGGCGCCCGGGGGAATATTCGTGGTTGACCCATGGCCCATGGGTAGGTAAAGTCTCAAACAAGACACTCTAAAAGGTACTACACGTGGAGTGCAAGGATGGGGATTGGGAGTGTTTACATTTCGAAGGGCTCCTTCGGTGGCTTGGGACAGAAATAGAAACATCTTTGCTGCAAGCCACAATCTTGTCTCTCTTTGCTGATTGGCTACGTAATACGCTCTCTGTTTACTCATCCCCCAAAAGGCCAAAACAAGTCTCTGTCAGCTAGCCCCCGCATTGTCTTGCAGCAAGCTCTTTCGATCATGGAGGGCCACAATCGAGTCTGAATGGTTGAGAGGAAATGTCATGCCTTGGTGGACAATAGGCGCCAAGCATTGAGTTTGAAGAGCCCCAAGCATTGGGGTGCTAAAGGGTCCCCGTGAAGAGCTAGCTAGCAGTAGGTTGCTATACTAGTAGTGCCCAACGGCGATCACGAACAGACCATGGGACTATAGCCACCACATCCGTCTTCCGTTCTGCAACATTGCTATAGCGTGGAGAATATGTCTATACGATACATCCCTCTCAATGGTGTTGAAAAGCACCGTCTAGCAAAGACCTAGGATCACAAGAGCTTACAGGCGTGATTCTTCTGAGTGCCTCGTGGCTATTCCGCCTCTCTCTTGAGGTTGCATCTGTGGTGGAGGCGATGGATCTTGGAAAGCTGCAGCAGGGTAGGGAGCTGCTTCCAGAGATTGACTTCCTTGATTGGCCTGGCCTTCAGCGTACGGTACCCGAATTGACAACTTTAGCTGGGCCTTCTCGCCAATGGAGACATGCCCAGGGCGAGTGACGTGTGGCAGGGATGTTACAAGGCCAGCAGGTCACAGATGAAATAAAGAATTATAATAAACGAGAGCGTAGGTATGTGCATTTCGAGGCTATCTCAAACTGGCCAGCCTGTCTGCTTCAGGATCTCGCTGGAAGATTGCGCAGATCCGGACGCGGCCGGACGCTGATCGTCGACCTACATGCCCGCATTGGCCCTCCGACCTGGGAGGCCATAGTAAGAATACAGTCATTTTGTTGACCTGGCGCCGAAATGGAGAAGTGCGGAAAGGATCCGGCCCAGTAAGGAAGAGATCGTCGAGCGTTGCGCAATCGACCTGCTGGGACAACATGAAGTTGCTTGGCGATTGAGATGAAGCTTGGCCATGATAGACCGTGGCGAGCGTGGTTGGCATTTACCGTCTTTCGTACCGTGCTGGAAACGGGGGATAGCAAGTCTAGAGGAGCATCTGGGTGCTTTGTTTCGCCAATTGGTAAATTTTGGCGATTTAGCCGGCGATCCTTTCATTCGCACGGTTCTGTAGGTGCGCCAAGCAGTTTGACAGACGTCTGGCACTAGAAATTTCATGGCTTCCTATGAATGCATGCTGTCTGTCTGCTTTCTACTGGTGAATGTACGGAGTAGGCATGCATGGATACTTTCATATCGATCTCTACAACCATGATAGTTTCACACAACATAAGTTTCTAGAAGCTACATGCCCATGGGTAGAGGTCCCGCTTCCAGAGAGAAGACCAATGCTGCGGCGGCTTTGGTGGGTTGCGGCTCAATAGGCGGAGGATGCTCACCAAAACATTGATACCAAAATTGGCTGCGGCAGTGCGGCGCGAACAAAAAATAGCTGATGTGCATACGGGTAGAGCCACTGACGAACGCCCTTAGGCCCCGCTTCGTACTCGATGAGGTCCAAAATCCACCAGTTCCAGTGGCACGGAGAGTGAAACTGTATGGACAATGTCAGCAAGACCGATCCCATGGGTAGAAGAATAGCTTTGCAGATTCCCTCCAAAATGGGGAACAAGAGGCATCAAGACATGGCTCTCGACGGCCTGCCACCGCCTACATCTTTATTCACACAGTGCACATCTCGTCAGTTAGCTCTATTCTGTGTGAAATTCTCCGAGCCATGGACAGGAAAGGTCAATGCTCTGGGAATCGCGATCTTCCGTCGCCAGTTTATTTTGGGTATGTCGATCTAGTCTAACGTATCCTGTCTCTGCTCTCTAGAGAGCTCATGGATATTGAAGCTGGCAGGCGAGGACCCCCGTCATACTCCTAGCCTGCACTGCACTGCACTGCACCCTGGCTTCGTCGCCCCTCCTACCTTTTTCCTGACAAACACCACGTTTTTTGCCCTGCAGGCAGAGGAACGTGGCAAATGATTGATGAAACAGAAACCTCCTGTCAATGGCTGTTATGCTCAATATCATGCATCTTACTCTGCTGTCACTGCATGTTACATGCAGCACGACGTCTTGTCAGTCACAGAGGGTATGTACTTGGATCCGGGTACCTTTCCCGGTCTCTGTTGCCTCTGCCTGGGTATAATCTGCACCATGAAACCCAGAAATATAGTGTGCAGACCCCATGTTCCTATAGCTCTCCGGCTAAACCGCATTGGACTAAGAAGCTCATTTAGCACTTTCGCTCCTTCGTCTCCTCCGTGACCTCGTCACAGCAATTCTCGCTATCCCACTCTATCCTCTTTCTTGACCCGGCTTACCAGCTTACGGTGGATCTCCGCCCATTTGCCCTCTGGCGGGAACCTGGCTGGACCTGGGCGGGAGTGCCACGCTTTCTCATGGGTAGCAGAGCCGGGCTGCCGTGGTTCGAAACTCGCTGAGGCCAGTCCCTATTCGGTTATTCAGCTCAGCCGTAGGGCCTCCCCTCCCCAGTTGCTATGGCCTCTGTGCAGCTGGTGCTTTCCCAAAACTGGGGGTGGCCATCTCTCTCATCAGCAAATCTAAGGTCGGGGTTATTTTGGGCTGCTAGCCTGGCGGACTAAAGCTCGAGCTGGGCAAGCCTCTGCTCCAACGGTTTGATCCCAAGGAACCGGGATCTTTCTTTCTTACTGTGATTATACTTATCCTACATCGCCCAAGCTCTGTTCCTGCATCTCATCGTTCACAACCACTACTTTCAGATCTTGATATATCCTCATCTTTTGCCCCTCGATCTGTCAGTCAGTCTCGGCACAACATCTCCTCATCATCACTACCATCTCTTTCCTTGGCATTGACTTCTTAGAGCTACTACAAGAACCACCTTCCCACTTGGAAGGCTTATTATAATCAACCATCACCATCAGACGACAGGCTCTGTTGATAACCTTGAATCACATACCGGCAACCCGTCGGCTTATAGCATAATGTCGAATAACGCACAGAACACACAGTCGTCTACGCCGAATCGTTGCGGACGTCCGCAATCGATATCGTACGCGGATCTCATGAAGCCGGATGAGGACTGGAGGAATCTCCCCGACGCTGCAGAGAGGAGGAAGATCCAGAACCGTCTCGCACAGAGGGCATACCGTTAGTCAACCCTGGCTTCTGTTCTCGGCTGCCGCCCCAGTACTTACCATGAATGACTAGGCCGAAATATGCGTGACCGCACGAAAGAGGTCGAGCGTCTCAAGAAACAATTGCAAAAGCTGCAAGAGGCACAAGATCCTGCAAACTCTGACGCCGCCTCCACTACATCCTCAAGCGCAGATACCTCCGGACACGAGTCTTCCGTCTCCGGCCGAAGCACACCATGCAAAGTCGAAAGAGCATTCTCGGCCGACATTGCCTCTCCGCCTCCGACGGTAGCTAGTTCCGTGCCAGAGTGGATGGGGGGATACTTCCCAGCATGGTCTCAACACACTCCACAGGACGAGGACTTGCGCGGATTGGGACTTACCACCGATGGAGAGCACCCGATGAGCTTTGAGCCCGAATCTTACTTCCCTTCTTTGCACGGGTCCGACGATTTCATGACTTCTCCTCCCGGAGCTTTGAGGCACCGGGCCGTCTCAACATCCAATGTGCACATGTCGTCATCTCATCTCAACCAGCACTTGAGGAGCAGCAGCAACCCACCTCTATTTTCGAGGTGTGACAGTCCTTCCTCATCCTGGTCGCACGCCTCGAGAAGCGAGAGATCAGACTCGCTCCAAGTACCGGGCATGTCCGCATCTCCAGCGTCTCTTATGCTTGACCACCACAACCAAAACTCCATGCTGGCACTATCGCCCGCTGCCTTTCATTTGTATACCGACCCAGAACATCTCACTCTCCCGATTCCGGACAACACTTTCTCTCTCGACGACATGACGCCCACCGCCGCTTACCCGACACCGCCCGAGTCCAACCCAAGCGGTTCTTGGTCAGCCTTTGAGGGAAAGCCGCAACAGGGTGGCCGCAGTCCACCAGCGACGACTGGTGCTCCCCTGCTGCACCTTGCAGTCGAGTCCGGGCAGCTCGACACGCTCAGACTCCTCGTGCAGCGATACGATATCTCGATCGACGCCAAAGATAGCGCCGGATACACGGCACTCCAACGTGCCATCATATTGGGACGCACCGACATGGTTTCGGTCCTTTTGGAGCACGGGGCCGATATAAGCGGTAGCCACGGCTTCCCGGTCCGGAACGAGGGAACGGCATGATTGCCAGCCCTACAATCTCGAACTCGATGACTATTCAGTCCCCATTCTCTTTGTCTCGACTCACGAATTTCATTCGGTAGCCTCTGGGTGGATTTGCATTGCACTGTTCTGAATTTTCTGGGGTCAAAACTTGCCTTTACCTTGCTTTATTTCCTTGCCTATCTATAATCTGGGATGCGTGGCGCTTGGTATACAAGGACATTACCTATTCTTTTTCTTTCACAATTTTTTCTCTCAACATTATTTGACATCGGCTGTGTACATAGGTTGGATCTACATTCTGGGAAAGCACGAGGCTACACAGCCCTGGAGGAACAAAAAAATCAATCGCATTTACGAGAGTGGCATTGAGCGACCAGATACACCGAGATACCATTTTTCTACTCCCAACTATGTATTTTATCTTGGAATTGTTCTTTACGAGATACAGTTACAATAGGAATCATTGAAAAAGAAATCATTAGCAATAGCTGGCAGAGCAAAAGACGAAGCGTGATTATCTGGGTGATAACTTAGATACTGCATGATACCATTTTTCTTATTGAAAAAGTTACTTAGTCACAAGGATAAAACTCCATGCACACATATACACCACGCCGATTGGGAAAAAAAAAAATACGCCCTGGCGTGGTCGTGGCCTTCCTCCTTGTGTAAGAGAGAAAGAAGTCAGCACACGCAATCCCAATCCTTCGGCGGTCCTTTTTGCCACTCCGCACTGCTCAGTCTCTCCTCCACATTGGCCCCGCGAGAACCGGGCTGGGAGAGAACGACATCCAACTGGGGCCCGTCGATAAGTACACAGATCCCTTGTAGCAAGGTGCATTGGTCTAGTATTTGAAGGGGACGAGGCATGCAGGTGCATTGCACGAAGGAATTCAAGGTCATCTCGTGGGTAATTGCGCCTGCCTTCGTTCGCAGCGCCGATAGCTTCTTGCTGTCAGGTTGTACTACGCGATGCTGTTCGAAGCTACGTTGTAAATGTACTTGAGATTTTTGTATAACAAGGTCTTCACGTTATGCTGAGGCGCTAAAGTCCAAAGGACGTCTTTGGATGATCTGATGAAGAACTTACCCGTGTTTCGTCGATCTCGGGGCCTTCCGTAAGAAAGAAATCAACCGCGCCGCAGCCGTGTTGAAATAAATCGGTCTATGCACTCTACAGAATTCCTTCGGCTGACTTCGGCCGGGCCTTCAAGCCCCTATGTCTTCGTTTCTCTTTTTACCTAATTGGAGCAGAACAGGATGGAGTGCAGCTCAGATTACGTATCATTCATACCACAAGATGTAAGCCCATGAATCACAGTATAATGTCGAATGCACAAAGTGCAGTAGCTTCCTCGTTGCGCAGCTGGCCGCACTGGTAGCCTATCCGCATGTCGCCGACCACGCAGTGAATAGGTGGCTTGTCAGGTGGCTGGCCAACATGCCCTCCTCGCCTTTTGACCTCTGGGCTATCATGTCAACCGCCAAACCTAAACTGACAGGCGCAATCCGTTCAGCTGCAAAGATCTGTTTCATTTCCTCTTCACAGGGACCGTTCGTGACGCGGCCGTCTCTACATTACCCTGGTGATACCAGGTTCACTTGGTCTTCTTCACCAGTCTTCTTTCCCCCCAGCGCGCTAGGTGACCTATGAATAGTAAATAGCGCCCTGGAAATTACTGGGATCGGCGACCCTGCGAAGGGGATCGAATCCGCCGACCCCACAAACCCCGTCTAAGCTGTTCCGGCTTGGCGGTCAAAATACGCTGAACCGCGATAGAACCCCTGTAGTAAGCCGAGCACTCGAATGCGACTGGTGATTCAAGTTCGGTCAGGGAAGTAAGTAATATGTTGGCCGTCGAGAACAACAAGTTCAGCGCCACTATGCACCAGAGTTGCCACGAGAGAAAAGGTCCGCTGGGCATTAGCTGGCCAGTAGAGGCTGCGTTTGTGTTATACTCCATTGTCTAGTGAATAAGCCACTGGATCCTGCGTGTCAATCAACTTGCCATCTTCTCCAGTGGTAAATGTGCCAGTCGGTCGCAAAGTCGGCTGCAGTGCCGTGTACGCCATGTGGCTGTTGTAAGAGGGACTTTTTGTGTCTCGTGGGAGATGGTTCAGCGTGGCGAACGCATAATGGTGTGTGGGGGCATGAGCTCGAAGAAAAAAGACAAAAAATGACTTAATCAGCTGTGGTGAGAACATAGATGAATTCATCGTCTAAATCGCCTTCAAATATTCATGACATAGCACGTCAGAGAAGTATTAGACGCCGTACAGGGAAGCTAGCAGATGTCTACACCAGTAATACAGGGAAACGCACCTAGTATGCGATTTTACTGCGTACTATATGATAAGTCTGCCGCCAGCCCCACCCGTCACCTATTTTTGACACTGCAGCTCAGATCTCGGTGCTACCATACATCGATTGCTTACCTACAGTACGCCCAGCCCTGTCTTCGGTCTCAGTTTCGGCTGGGGGCTGTGCGACGGGGATCGAGTTGACCTTCCAGAACATGTCCAAGAAGAATGAGACAGAGCCGCAGGCCAGGGAAGGACTGCGGGGACAGAGTAGTAGCCGCCCGCCAAAAGGGAATGGCGACCTGGCTTTTGTCTTACTATACCCTTCATGTAGGCAACGAGTAGGCATATAGGTATCTGAAGCAGGGCATCGCGAGACTTCAATGACGACATAGCTGTGCCCACATAGAGACAGGCTTTTCGTAAGCCGACAGCCTCGTTTTTGAGAGACGTAGCTCTGACCATCAGTTTTTTCCACCATGTAGTAACATGATGGTATTCATGCCTTGTCTTTCTCGCGGCCGGTTGTTACCTACCCGAGCTGGCTATTTTCCGAGGCAGCTGCTTCAGACTGCTCCGCCTGATCGCTCTGAAGCTCGTTCGGGTTGCCAATGAGACTGCTCGTAGCTTACTGTCGTCGTAGCAATAAGCCACTGTGAAAGTGAGGCTTTCACTGAATATTCGAGACAGCTTGAGACGGGTCGCTTCACAAAGCTACCTTACTACTGGACGGGGAACACTGCAGTATATCGAGTTGGCTCTCTATAGCAATCACTACGCTGGTTCCTCACGATGATCACTGTTGCCCAACCCAACGTATGTGTTTTGTCTTACTGTTAGGTGAGATATCTGTCCCCAGACAATGCATACATCGTCTTGATGAACAATATTGCCACTCGAAGCTGTCCCCAGAAAAGATGCTGTCTCAGGCGGAAGTTTGTATCTGATAAGCTGTTGCATTACTATTGAGCTTCATGAGCGTATAGTCCCACCAAGGAACAGTGTACACATGGTCTTTACTCTGTACTGACCATCAGACACCGCTCCATGACAGTAAACTCGGACCATGATCGTGACCAGTGCGTCACTCGGCATGTGAGAGGTTACGAATCGTTAGCAATACATCTAGAGTTATTTGCCTTCTCTCTAACGCCCATTCTAAACACACTTAGACATTCACTTCCAGGAGACCAATTCCATCATTTACTTGGCTCACATTACGTCGAAATCTAACAACTGCAGAAAATCTCATAACCTGCATCAGATCACTATCGACCCCGTCTTTTATCTTCTATCTTTTTCTTCTCTCAAAGATCGATCTTGATTATTCAAGCAAGTACAGACTTCTGCCACCTTTTTGTTATTCGGACATCTTCTCTTCTTAGCTTTCTATCAGGAGTTTGGTGAACTTTATTTCTTAATTTTCCACGTCTTTCTGATTTCCTTTCTATCTTTCTCTCTTACTCGGACTATCACCATGATACCTTCTTCTACTCAAAAGCGAACCTCTGCCCTCCTTAACGCTCAGGCGGCAGGAAAGGCTAAGATCCATGGCATATTTGGCGGCCAGGGAAACAACAAGAATTACTTCGATGAAATCCGTACCATCTTCTCCACACACGAAGCAGCCACCCGTGACTTGATTGAATCGCTCAGTCACACCCTCCAGGTTCTGTCACAAGATGCCCGGGTATCGGAGCAGTATTCCGAAGGCCTCGATGTCATGCGGTGGCTAGAGGAACCCGAGACAACCCCATCAGCTGATTATCTCATCACAGCTCCTATCAGCTTTCCTCTGATTGGACTTCTGCAACTGGCACACTTGAAAGCAATTTGCTCAGATCTGGACGCCAGTCCAGAGGAATTTCCGGCAGTTTTCGAGGCTGTAGCTGGTCACTCGCAAGGTGTTGTAGTGGCGGCAGCTGTATCGACCGCATCAAGCTGGCCCGAATACTTTGCTGCTGCCATCAAGACGGTTACCATTCTTTTCTGGATCGGGGCACGATCTCAGCAGGCCTTCAGCCAGGATCAACTGCCTGAGGAGAAGGCAACACAACTCGAGGCAGATGGCCACGGCAGTCCGACTCCCATGTTGTCCGTCTCCAACATCACTCAACAGTACCTGGTTGCAAGTCTCACAAGGCTTAACCAGTCATTGCCAGAGGCCAACCAAGCTCACGTCAGCCTGGTCAACTCTGCTTCCAACTTTGTGGTCAGCGGCCCGGTCCGGACACTCGCTGCATTGATCCAGTCCATGCGCACAGTTGCAGCCAAGGAGGGACAATCTCAGGCCCGCATCCCGTTCCCGCAGCGGAAGGCATCACCGAACTTCCGTTTCCTCCCAATCACCATTCCTTGTCATTGCCAGCTCCTTGATGCTGCCGTACCGTTGATCGACTCCGACCTACATGATATCAGCATCAAGTCGACAGATCTGAAGATAGCTGTCAACAAGATGCTTAAAGGCACTTCTCTCGCGTCGGCAAAGGAAGACAGCAACTTGGTTCCGGTGCTGACTCGGATGATAACGTCGCAGACCGTGAACTGGGCCGATGTTGATTTCAATGGCGCTACGCATATTGTCGACTTCGGGCCCGGGGCTACGGCGGGCGTGGGGGCATTGACGCACCGAAACGTGATCGGCTCTGGTGCCCGGGTCATTATAGCCGGCAAGACGGAGAAGAGCCAAAGCTCTGAGCTTGGCTCGATCCACGAGCTACTTGACAAGGATGACGCGGAGATCGTTTGGACTCCCAAGTGGTCCGAGGATCACCAGGTGTCCCTGGTCGAGACCTCGTCCGGTACGATGGTGGCCTCCAGGCTTAGCCGGCTCTTGGGGCTCCCTCCATTCTTCGTCGCAGGCATGACGCCGACCACCATCCACCCCAAGTTCGTGGCCGCCGTCATGCACGCTGGTTATCACGTCGAGTTTGCCGCTGGCGGCTACCACAATGCCGAGTCTCTCCGAACGGCCTTGTACAAATTGCGCGACCTGATGCCCGCCGGGCGAGGCATCACCGTCAACGTCATCTACGTCAGCCCCAAGGCCATCGCCTGGCAGATCCCATTCATCCGCCAGCTCCGCGCCGAGGGCTTTCCTCTGACTGGCATGACCGTCGGCGGCGGTGTGCCGTCCCCGGATGTTGCCACGGAGTACATCACCACCCTTGGCCTGGAGCACATCTCCTTCAAGCCCGGCTCCACTGCCTCAATCCGCCAGGTCGTCGAGATTGCGAGGCGCAACCCGAATTTCCCCATCCTGCTACAGTGGACTGGTGGACGTGGCGGAGGACACCACAGCGCCGAGGACTTCCATGCGCCTATCCTGGAGACGTATGCAGAGATCAGAGCTTGCAGCAACATCTCACTCGTCGCGGGCTCTGGGTTTGGGTGCGCCGATGATGTTGTCCCTTACCTTACGGGCAACTGGAGCTTTGCTCATGGTAGAAAGGCCCCGATGCCTTTCGATGGTGCCATGTTCGGAAGCAGAGTCATGACTTGTGCCGAAGCCAAGACTTCTCCAGGTGCCAAGGCCGCCATAGCTGCTGCTGCGGGAGTTGAGGATAAGAAGTGGGAGGTGAGCTTCGCTTTATCAATGTTTCCTTCTTTATGCTAACACAAAATGTCATTAGGGAACTTATAAGGGAGCGACCGGTGGCGTCATCTCTGTCGTCAGTGAGATGGGCGAGCCGATCCATGTCATTGCAACGCGTGGAGCCCTCTTCTGGAATGAGATGGACAAGACTGTCTTCTCCGTCGATAAGAAGAAGCGAGTTCCAGTGCTGGCCGCGAAGAAGGATCACATCATCTCCAAACTCAATGCCGACTTCCAGCGCCCCTGGTTTGGACGCAAAGCCGACGGCACAGTTTGCGATATTGCGCAGATGACGTACAGCGAGATCGCTGATAGAGTCGTCGAGCTCATGACCGCCGGTGGTCGCCGATGGATTGACAAGAGCTACCTGCGCTTTGCTACTGACTTCTTGGGCCGCATTGAAGAAAGATTCTCCGATATAGATTCGGACGCTTCTCTCATCCCAGAGGCGGAGCTTCGAGTAAATCCTATCGCAACGACCAATGCTATACTCAGCTCTCTACCTGCCGCATCGAATACTCTGATCTCATCAGAGGATGTAGACTTCTTCACCCAGATGTGCAGACGTCCCGGGCAGAAGCCAGTCCCATTCATTCCAGCTCTTGACGAGCATTTCGAGACGTGGTTCAAGAAGGACTCTCTGTGGCAATCTGAAGACCTCGAATCTGTGGTTGACCAGGACGCCGGCCGTACATTCATCTTGCACGGCCCAGTGGCTACCCGCCAGGTCAGCAAGGTCGATGAACCCGTCGCCGATGTTCTCAACGGCATCAACGATGGTGTTATCGACCACTTTTCCATGATCTCGGACGATTTCATGCCATACGAGGAGTCGCTCCAGAGCGTTGCATCCAATAATACGAGTACGCAGCAATTGGTCGATGGGCCAATGGACACATCCTCGTTGACTGGCGTCGAGGTTCGCAAACTGCTGTGTCAACAGTCTACCTGGACGTCGGCTCTCTTTAGCTCCCGTTTCGTCGTACGAGGCCATGACTTGGTGGAGAACCCAATCCGAAAGCTCTTCTCAACTTTGAAGGTGGACTCGATCGCGGTTAAGGCAAACTCCGTGTCGTTGTTCGCCGACGACAAGATCATTCTGCTGATCTCCAAAGTCGACAAGCAACTGCAGGTACTCCCTTTCACATACGTCACTAGCGAGAACAAGCCGGTTACAATGGCTCTCAGGTTCGAGTACCGGCCCGAGACCAGCTATGCTCCCATCTGGGAGGTCATGGAAGACCGCAACGAGCGCATCTGCACCATGTACCGCCAGCTGTGGCAGGGCGGTGCCATGTCGCCCAGCAAGTCGCGCTCGTCGCATGACTCGTCGGTGTTCAACGACAGCTTTGTCGTTGATGAGTCCAGGGTCAAGGCTTTCAACCGCGCGATCGGATACTCCAAGGCACACCGCGAGGAAAAGGTTCCAATGGACTTTGCCATCGTCGCGTCCTGGAGCCCTATCTGCAAGGCTCTGCTTCAGGATCCCATCCAAGGTGATGTCCTGAACCTGGTGCACCTGTCGAATGCTTACACGGCCAACGGCAAGGAGAAGTCTCTCCAAATGGGCGAAGAGATTGCTACCCGTGCATTTGTTAGTTCCATTACGATTGAGGATTCTGGAAAGATTGTCGAGGTCGCTTGCGAGCTGCGCCGCGGGTCTCATGGCCCATTGGTGTTGACTGTAAACTCGAGGTTCCTGTTCCGAGGCAGCTACGACGACTTTTCGGCCACCTTTGCTCGCAAGGTCGAAGCTCCTTACGAGTTGCAGATGTCTTCGGAGGCTGACATCGGAGTGCTCGCGTCCAAGAAGTGGTTCCTTTTGGACGATAACAGCAAGCTCGACTACATGAACCTCACCGACTTGACCTTGGAATTCCACCTGCAGACATTCACTAGGTGGGATACTAAGTCGACTTACAAGAGCGTTGATACCTCTGGCAAGGTGTTTGTCAAGTCGGAGGCTGGTGAGCTGACGCGTGTTGGCTTTGTCAAACACCACGCAGGGGAGTCTCGCAACAATGCGGTGCTCTCGTACCTGTCTCGCCGCGGCAGAGTTGTCGATGCCCAGCAGAAACACAAACTTTCCGGCGCTGCCCCCGAAGCGCCCGCACATGTCAGCGAGATCCGCATTCCGGCGTCCAACGAAGCTTACTCGAGAGCATCTGGAGACTTCAATCCCATCCACACTTCGCCACTGTTTGCGCAGCTCGTCGACCTGCCTGGTACCATCACTCATGGTATGTATTGCTCTGCTGCTGTGAGACAGGAGGTCGAGAAGTACACGGCCGGCGGGAACCCCAGTCGTATTAGGAAGTACGATGTCTCCTTCGTGGGCATGGTTCTGCCCACCGATACACTAGAGGTCAGCCTCCGCCACTCTGGTATGCAAAACGGTCTGTTGTCCTACGACATTGCCGTCACGAAGCAGCAAACTGGGGAGAAGGTCTTGGCTGGCACAACACTGATTGCTCAGCCATCAACCACTGTCGTCTTTACGGGACAGGGATCCCAGGAGAAAGGTATGGGCATGGACTTGTACGCATCGTCACCGGTGGCCAAGGCCATCTGGGACAAGGCCGATGCGTACTTCATTGCTCAGTTCGGTCTCAGCATACTTGATATTGTCCGAAACAACCCCAAGGAGATCAAGGTGCACTTTGGCGGCGTCAAGGGACGCATGCTCAGACAGAACTATCTTTCTATGTACTACGAGACGCCGGCCGCGACTGCCCACGGCAAGCCCGAGCGCCGGCCTATATTCCCGAGCATCACCGAGCGCTCGGCGTCGTTTACGCACTCGTCGCCCAAGGGTCTGCTCTTTGCTACGCAGTTTGCACAGCCCGCGCTCACCATCATGGAGATGGCCGCCTTCAAGGACATGCAGTCCAGCGGCGTCGTCGATACCAACTGTCAGTTCGCGGGCCACTCTCTCGGGGAGTACTCCGCCTTGGCATCGATTGTCGACTTCATGCCCTTTGAGAACCTTCTCCACGTTGTCTTCTGCCGTGGCATGACCATGCAGGGAGCGGTTGAACGTGATAGCAAGGGACGTAGTGCATTTTCCATGGTGGCAGTGGACCCGAGCCGAGTGAGAAAAGGTAAGAATACTTTCATTTTCGTCTTGCTATTCTGCACGGAGATACTAACACTTGACTACAGAATTGACCGACTCGGCCCTGCGCGAGCTGATCGTCAACATCCAAGCCAAAACCGGCCTCTTCATCGAGATCGTGAACCTGAACATCCGCAACGGCCAGTACGTCTGCGCGGGCGAGCTGCGGGCCCTGGACCTGCTCCAAAAAGTGTGCGACGACATCAAGGCGCTGCCGTCCTTTGCGTCGCCGGCGCAGCAGTCGCTGGCGGCGATCGCGGCGCGGGCGCCCGGCTACGACGGCGTGACGCCGCAGGAGGTCCGCCTGGCGCGCGGCGCGGCGACGGTGCCGCTGGCCGGCGTCGACGTGCCGTTCCACAGCTCGTTCCTGCGCCCGCGCATGGAGGCGTTCCGGCGCGTGCTGCTCGACAGCCTGGACGCGTCGCGGCTCCGGCCCGAGCGCCTCGTCGGCAAGTACGTGCCCAACGTCACGGGCACGCCGTTCGCCATCGACCGCGGCTACTTTGAGAGCGTGCTCGACATCACCAAGTCGGAGCGCGTCCGCGCCGTCCTGGACAACTGGGACGACTGGATGGCCAGGGCCGAGAGGCAGAGGGTCGCCGTCGCCGCTTAGGGCTTCTTCACAGGGTATGGAGGCATGAATATGATGATGGAAAAATTTGTGTAAAATTTATTATAGGACAAGGGCGGCGTTGGATATTTCGGCGTTTGATTTTCTTCTTTGCATTTCTTTATTGTTTTTGCGTTTCATTTACTTGTCTCTGTACACTTTATCTCTTTTCCTCAATACACTACAAAATATCCTCAACATGATCAAAATCAACAACAGCTTTGACTCGTTCTCGATTTGCCATGGTGATCTATCACGGACCTTGCAGGTCCTGCGGAGCAACGAATAACATAAAGATGGTGTTGAAAGTGTTGGGCCTGCCTGTGGTCGCATCGTAAGCAAAGCAAGTCTCCAGCCCACTAACAAAGAGTCTTTAGGTCTGCACTGCCCATAATTTGTGGCTACTGTGCTACGCCACCAGTGTATGGTCTGTCGTTCCATACAAGCCATCATGCAATTGATTGCCAGTCCCAACAGCTTCAAAAGCTCCCTGGCGTCATGATTCATTGCCTAGGTAACTCGTACGCTGCCACCAAAATTCGCTAGATCCTGATTGCTTTGAAATGCTCCGATGAAGCACGAGTGAGAGTAAGCTGGCAATAGCTGAAATCAGCAAGTGGTGCACCGCTATAGAGAAACGCTAACCACCAACATCAGACCGGCGTCCTCAAAAGTCACCAGCAGGGGGGGGGGGGGGGGATGCACTGCGCAAAGTCAATTGATTGCAGACAAGAAAGGAAAAACGTATAAGCATTCATGTTCCTCTGCAATTTCTCCCCAAAGGTGTTGTATCTTAGTTTGGTCTGAGAACCCTGGGAAAGAGCGATTGCGGCATAGGTCACAGTAAGCAGGAAGCTGCGCCCGGGGGGTTGAAGCACAGCTACTGCACTTGCCAGTCCCCAGAATACACCAAAATTGGCTGGTCATCGGCGCGTCTCCACTCGTCCCGTTTTCTCGCCTCCCACTTTTGCTCACCCAGCACAATTCGTCTTCCTCTCCCAACCCAGAACGCATCGACGACATCCATATTCTGCAGCTGCGCACTAGGGACGCTTATTCTCTAGTGGCCCAAAATCCTATCAGCCTTACTGTGAAGTAGACGAAACCGGCTCGCGTTTCTATTCGTCCACATCGGCCGTGACTGTCTTCTCCCACAGAAGCCTGCCATCTTGCTTTGCTGCCTTTGCAGACTCGCCTAATTTTAGGACCGCGTGTGCTCTCGAGAACCGCGATTCCAGACCCCCGCCCACCCGCCATGTGGCATCAAGGGCCCAGCGGAAGGAATAGATGGCATAGTGAGCTTGGGCGCATTACGATATCCGCTCTTAGTGTTTCTCGTCACGCCATGGCCCTCTTGTAGGATGGGCCGGAGCCATGGCCGGACGCGGCTCCATGGCAACCCCATGCCATATACTTCGAGCCGAAGAAGTTTTTGAACATAGATAACAGTCCAGGTCTCCTTCTGAGATGCCAGTTGAATTGTAGCATTCTCACCATATAGCTATTTTTTGTAGCTTCACCTGTCCCTCCAGCCGTTCTTTTCTACAGCTTTGGTCTTTACACTCTTGACCACTTGGACTCCGACCTCACGATACATCCTCTTGACTACCGGAAACTTCACAACCTACAACCACCTCATTCGATAATAGCTGTATACATATCTACTAATCACATATTGACTAACATCACGACAATATTTCCCGATTCTTGACATACTGACAACAGTTTTGATACTAACAAATAGTCAAATTTTCACCATTTCCAGCTACAATCCATATCAACTTCGAAACCACAAAAGAACAGCTACAGACATTCTATTGTATGTCGCTTATACTCTTCGGGAGACTTCTGAAGCTAACGATGGACCCAAAAAGATAGCAATCACCGCCAACATGCCGGGCAACACTTTCACCTCAACTCAAGCGGCCTCTTGGAGCAAGTACTTGGAAGACGCTCCGCCGCCCGCGTTTCCTCGCCGCCTCGACTTGTCTATTACTCCAGCCCCTGATTCTCTGTTGCGACGCAAGATCGCCCTTCCCAAGAAGCGGACCACCAAAGTCCCAGTCGAAACTCTGATTCAAGTCGCCTGGTCTCTCGTCAATGTCTATTACTCCGATGCTGCGGACGTTGTGTTCGGCCTGGCCGTCATGAACGAGGTTGACGATGCCGAACTCGACGATTCCGTCACCGCTATCCCCTCTCGCTTCTGCATGCAGCCTGAGCAGACTCTTGCTGCCTGCCTCAAGGATATTGAGGCCCGGGATGTTCCTCTG
This sequence comes from Pestalotiopsis sp. JCM 9685, assembly GCA_001599175.1. Taxonomy (NCBI): domain Eukaryota; kingdom Fungi; phylum Ascomycota; class Sordariomycetes; order Amphisphaeriales; family Sporocadaceae; genus Pestalotiopsis; species Pestalotiopsis sp. JCM 9685. The sequence continues at coordinate 5,649,695 of BCGF01000004.1, forward strand.
ATTGGCTCGGAAGGGACAACTCTGGACGATATCGCCAATCTTGGTACCGACATGAGTAATGCTACCAAATTCGACAACCAGCTGGTCATTTGTGGTGATGCCATGAGTTCCGGATCCGTTCAGCTTGATCGCGCGCTGAACATCGAGTGCACTTTGACCCGCACCGGTGTCATGGCCCAGGCTTTCTACGACGAAACCATCGTCAACCGTATCGAGATGCAGCGCATTCTTGGAACCTTTGAGCACGTTTTGCAGCAACTCTGTGAGCCATCCAGCATGATCAAGTCCCTGGCGGAAATCAGCCCCATCAGTGTTCAGGATCTTGCCCAGGTCAATGAGTGGAACAAGGACATTCCCCAAGCCGCCAATGATTTGATGCAGAATATGGTCCGGGTTCGTATCGAACAGACGCCTGATGCAGAGGCAATCTGCGCTCAGGATGTCTCCATTTCGTACAAGGAGCTGGATCAAATGGCTGACAAGTTCGCCCATTACTTGGCTGCAAAGGGCGTTCAGCCTGGAACTATCGTTCCCTTCATGAGCGAAAAGAACCCTCTAGTGATTCCGGTTTTGTTGGCGATCATTAGAAGCGGCGGCGCTTTCGTGCCCTACGATCCTGCTCACCAGTGGCAGGACACAGCCGGCCTCCTTGAGGCTTGTGAAGCCAAATTTGTGGTTTGTTCGCCTGACCACAAGCAACGATTCGATGACCACGGTGTAGACGCTGTTGTTTTCGACATGGCGTTCTTCGATCAACTCCCTGATCATGGTCATATCACAAGCAGTGTCACCCCTCAGGATCCTGGCTACGTGATTTTCACGAGTGGCTCTACAGGCAAACCCAAGGGTATAGTCTGTTCCCACAGCGCCTGGTGCACCAACACGCTGGCCCACGGTCCTCGAGAGTTCTGCGACGCCGAGACTCGACACTTGCAATTCTCCGCCTACACTTTCGATATTAGCATCACCGATATCTTCACTACCCTTGCTTTTGGTGGCACTGTTTGTGTCCCTTCCGACCACGAGAAGATGAACGAGTTGCCCGCCGTCATCAACCGCATGTCCGTCAACCACTGCACCATGACGCCGACCGTAGCACAATTCTTGACTCCGGACCTCGTTCCTACCCTCAAGACGTTGATCACTGGCGGGGAGGCCATGCCGGCTGAGTTTATCACTATGTGGAGCGACAAGGTCCACCTGATCAACTCGTATGGTCCCGCAGAGACGACATCCCGTGTGAGCAGCTCACTCAAGAGTCCTGGAGATAAGGGCAGTGTCATTGGCACCAACATGGGCGCGGCTCTTTGGGTCACTCAGAGCAATGATCCGGAAAGGCTCCTGCCCATTGGCGCGATCGGCGAGCTCATCGCAGAAGGAAACGTCCTTGCGGATGGTTACCTTAAGAACGAAGAGAAGACCCGCGAGGCCTTCATTGACGCACCAAAGTGGCTGAAGGAATCATACCCTGAGCGAGGAAACCAAAAGGTGTACAGAACAGGCGATCTTGTTCAGCAACAAGCCGATGGCTCCTATGCATTCATTGGGAGACGGGACACGCAAATTGTAAGCACATGACGATTCGAACACTGTTACCGGTGGAACTCTACTAATAGGTTTCAGAAAATTCACGGTGTCCGTCTGGAAGCTGGCCACATTGAAGTCAAGATCAAGGAAGAGCTTCCAGATAATGCTGAAATTGTTGTCGACAAGATCCTGGTTGGGGAAGATCGCCCAAAGCAAATGCTTGCGGCCTTCATTACACTGCCTGACCTCACCGCGCCCGGCGAAGCTAACGGAACAGAGCTTTTGCCTGCAGATGCTGCACTCCGCGATGTTGTCTCAAAGCTCCACCAAACTCTTCTTGCTCAACTTCCTTCTTACATGGTCCCGAATTTCATTCTGCCCCTGCGCGCTATTCCTTTGGGAACAACCGGCAAGATCAACCGAAGAGGCTTGCAATCTTTCGCCCGCGGCCTCCCGATAGATGCGCTCAACCAGTACAATGGTGCGTCTGCGACCGGGTTCGGAGAGAGACCACGTGGTGATGTCGAGATTGCCCTGAGCAACCTATGGGCAGATATCCTGCAGGTCTCTATCGACTCCATCAGCCGCGAAGACAGCTTTTTCGCCCTTGGTGGCGATTCAGTGCAAGCCATGAAGCTGGTGTCTGAAGCTGCGGCGACGGATCTGCACTTCTCCGTTGCTGATGTCTTCCAATATTCAATCCTCTCGGATCTGGCCCAATTCCTTGAGGGACCATCCGCCACCCACGAACCGATCGTTGTCGAGGAAATTGACGAATTCGAACTCATCGGAGGCCCCAACAAATTCAGGACGCTTCGTGAGCAGCTCTCCAAGGTCCACAAGATTCCTGTCAACCGTGTCGAAGACATTTACCCCTGCCTTCCTATGCAAGAGGGTATGATGGCGGAGACCATCGGATCTCCAGAAGCTTATATCCTGCAAGAGGTGCTCAAGCTGTCCAACAAAGTTGAGCTTGCCAAGCTTGAAGAATCTCTTGAGGCACTTGTGGAAGCTTACCCGATCATGAGAACCCGAATCATCACATTGAAGCAGCTTGGCGCGTGCCAAGTTGTCATGACAGATGACGAGCCAGTCGACATTGAGTACGATGATGATTTGTCCTCATTCCTGATTAGAGACAAGAAGAACCACATGGGCTACGGAGACACCCTCAGTCGATTCGCTATTATCCAAGAGCCGACTGGTGATCGATACCTAGTCTGGACCGTGCACCATGCTGTCACTGACGGACACATGCATCAGGACATCCTGGGACGCCTTGAACGGGCCTACCGCGATGAAGATCTCCCACAAACGCTATCATTCAACCAAGTTGTCAAGCTACACTCTGGAAAGCCAATGGAAGATTCGCATGCCTTCTGGAGTAACCAGTTCTCCAAATGGGATGGTGTACACTACCCCGAATGCGACGAGACCTACGAGCCTGTCATTACTGACTACGTGAGTCGCCAAGTCAAGTTGCCCAAGGAAGCATCAGGCTTCACATCGTCTATCCTCCTTCGCGCAGCTTGGGCTCTTGTGCTCGCCCAGCTGAGCAACCAGACCGACGTCATTATGGGAATCACCCAATCTGGTCGCGACATTCCCCTGCCTGGTGTTCATGAGGCCTTGGGCCCATGTCTGGCAACCATCCCCTTGCGTGTCTTGATTGATATGGAACAGTCAGTTGCAAAGTTCCTGAATAAGTTGCAGTCACAGTACATCGACATCATTCAGTACCAACATACGGGCCTGCAGCATATCCGCAAGGCCAGTGCTGAAAGTGCCGCAGCCATTGGTTTCCACAATCTACTTGTTGTGCAGCCCGTGACGAGGAACAGTTCCAAGCTCTTCGTCCCCGACGAATCACGCAATGCTGGAGACGAGCTCAACTTTGGACTACTCGTCGAATGCAACCTCTCCTATGGCGAGGTTAACATCCGTGCGGGTTTTGACAAAACATTGATGTCCGCAGTTGATGCGGACTTGCTCGTACAACGACTCGAGCACGTTTTCTATCAGCTCAGCAGCAAGGCCAGCAGAGAGATTCCTCTCAAGGGACTTTCCATTGTCAGTCCTGCTGACATGAAGATTCTCGAGAAATTCAATCCCGAGGTCGAGCCCATGGAACAATGTATGCATTGGCTGATTGAAGAGCAAGCTCGACTTCAGCCAAATGCCATGATGATTGACTCATGGGACGGTCAGCTCACTTATGGCGAAGCAAACGAGTACTCTGATAGACTGGCCGGCGTCCTCATTGGCCTCGGTGTCGGTCCAGAAGTGATGGTTCCTTTTGCATTCGAAAAGTCGGCCTGGGGCGTTATCGCCATCCATGCTATTATGAAGGCCGGAGGTGCTTGCGTCGCCATGGACATGTCACACCCCCGAGCACGGCACGAAAAGATCGTCGCTGATACGGAGGCCAGGGTCATTGTTGCCTCCAAGTCCCATGCCGAAAACATCGATTACGTTCCCCACGTAATTGCCTTAGACCGACAAGCATTGGATAGGATGCCCCGAAGACCTGCCTCGGCACGCACGGAGGTGTCGCCCAACAACACTGCCTGGGTTGTGTACTCTTCAGGCTCCACTGGAACTCCCAAAGGATCCATTCTCGAGCACCGGTCCCTCTGCACCACCTCTCGAATCAACTCTGGGCTTTTGACGTGCAACTCATCGACTCGTGCCATCCACTTTTCGTCCTACTCTTTTGACGTTTGCATCGAGGAGACCAGCATCATTCCCATGTATGGTGGTTGCATTGTCATCCCAAGCGAAGAGGATCGTCTCAACGATCTTCCTGGAGTCATGGAACGTATGAGAGTCAACTGGGCTGATTTGACACCAACTGTTGTTCGCATGCTGAACCCCGAGAACTGCCCTTATCTTGATGTCATGGCTCTCGGAGGTGAAGCGCTCACCCAAGACATCATCAACACATGGGACAGAAAGCCTGGCTTTCGTCTGTTCAACACCTACGGCCCATCCGAGTGCAGTATTCAGTGCACATCTAGCGAGCCCATGCAGACTTTGAAGACGGGTGCCGTTGGTGGGAATGTTGGAATTCCCCGAAACTGTAAAGTTTGGATTGTTGACCCCGAATCGTTGCGCCCGCTGCCAGCTGGAAGTGTGGGAGAGATTCTCATTGAGGGTCCTCTTGTCGCTCGAGGCTACTTGAAGGAGGAGGCCAAGACCAAGGCGGCTTTCCTCGATAACCTGTCTTGGGCTCCTGGTCGGCGATTCTACAAGACTGGCGATCTCTTCTCCTTCAACATGGACGGTACGCTCAATTGCCTTGGCCGAAGCGACAGTCAAGTCAAGATCTATGGCCAAAGAATCGAGCTTGGAGAGATTGAGTTCAACGTCAAGAAGCACTTGAGCGATCCCGACTCTTCTCAGGTCGTTGTTGAGTGTTTTGCACCCAACGGAGAGCCAGGGCGCAAGCTTTTGGCGGCTTTCGTGCAACTCATTCCCAACAATGCTACGGACATGGAAATAATGGAGATGTCAGATTTCCTTCGGGAACAGCTGTCAGAGGTTAAGAAAAAGGTGGGCGAAGAGGTTCCAAAGTACATGGTTCCCTCGCTTTTCATTCCCGTCATAAGTTTGCCATCAAATGCTTCTGGCAAGACCGACCGCAAGAAGCTTCGTGGAGAGGCCGCTGGCTTCAACCAACAGCAGCTTGCTACTTACTCGCTGTCACAGGCAGCAGAACCCTCTGCCAAGGTTGCCTTGTCATCTGTCGTGGAACAGGCACTTGCCGGCCTGTGGGCTGATGTTCTTCACATTGATCTGGCTCAAGACCCCATTGGCGCCAATGATAGTTTCTTGGAGCGTTCTGGAGATTCCATCACAGCAATGCAGCTCGTCGGAAAGGCCCGTGCTGCTGGTCTCGCCTTGTCAGTTCCCGTCATCATGAAGTCCCCCCGACTGGCGGACATGGCACTCGCAGCCAAGCGTATCGACGGAGTTGAGCTCAAGGTTCCCGACCTTCCTGTTGCTCAGATTCCCAAGCCAGAATCTTCGACACCAGTCTCCAAGTCAATTGCGTCTGATCAGGCGAACAAGGCTGCGGTATCAGCTTCCACGTCAAGAACTGAGGTTGTCAAGGCGACCAAAGCAAATGTGTTGGCAAAAGCCTCAGCTATCCCTCCACGGCCTCGAATGATCTCCAAAGCTGCATTATCATCACAGCACTGGGAGATGCTACGCGAGGCTTATCACATTCACCAAGATGCAATCGAGGATATCTACCCCACTACGCCCCTCCAGGAAGGTTTAGTCGCTTTGACGGCGACTGATGGTTCCAGCTACGTCTTGCGAGACATATATGAGCTGCCTCACAATGTCGATACTGCCAAATTCCAGAGGGCTTGGAATGTTGTCGCTCGCAGAGATAGTATCTTGCGGACGAGGGTTGTTTTCCTCGAGGGACTTGGCTCTTGTCAAGTTGTCATGAACGAAGATCTCCAATGGCAGTCCGCCAGGAATATGGAGACCTACCTGGAACAGGACAGATCTGAGGCAATGGGCTACGGCACTCCCCTGGCTCGTTATGCAATCATTGACAATGGAAAGAACAGAAAGTTCGTTTGGACTGTGCAGTAAGTTGAGCCCTCTCCTAATTTTCCCCCCTTTTCTTGGGGAGTTATCGCTGACAAGAATATCAGTCACGCTTTGTACGATGGCTTTTCCATGGGCCTCACTTTCGCTGGAGTTGATGCGGCTTACAACAATCATGCTGCTCCTCACTCGCGGCCTTTCCGCGATTTCATTGAATGTCTGCAGAACATTGAGCCCGACACTTCCAACGCGTTTTGGGAAGGCCAGCTCAAAGATTTGGAGACTGCACCATTCCCGCAAGCGCCTACAGGTCATCACTGCCAGGCGGATAACACAGTGTCGTACGCCATTCCTTTCACCGTGGAACGCAAGGCTGGAGTCACAATCGCGACACTCCTCAAGGCCGCTTGGTCGATTGCAGTCTCTAGACTGTCAGACTCGGCTGACGTCGTCTTCGGTGTCACACAATTCGGTCGCGATCTGGATCTAGAAGACATCGATACCATCAATGGCCCCACAATCACCACTGTGCCGGTACGCATCAGCGTTGACCCTCAGACCACTGTCAAGGAATTCCTTGTTGGCGTCCAGAACCAGGGCATTGATATGATTCCGTTCTCGCACGCTGGTCTGCAGAACATCAAGAAGATAAGCGACGCAACACGTGCTAGCTGCGACTTTCAAAATTTGCTTGTCATCCAGCCTGCTGAGGAGGAGGAGGACTCAATTCTTTTCAAGAAGCATGTGAACGCTACTACCTCCAGTTACCTGAGTGGTTTTGGTCTCGTCGTTGAGTGTGCGCTGGGCGCTGGTGAAGTCGTTTTCTCGGCGCACCATGACTCTGCCGTTATCACTGCGCCGCAAGTGGAGCGACTGCTTCACCAATTTGAGCACCTTCTCAACCAGCTTCAGGTACAAACTGGAAAGATCAGCAATGTCGACATGTTTTCCGCAGCCGATCGTGCAGATATCACCGCTTGGAACAGTAATTACCCCAAGGTCATCCAAAAGACAATGTCCGATATCATTATGCAGCAAGCAGCAACTACACCATCGGCTCCTGCAATTGCCTCTAGGGCAGTCAACCTGACCTACAAGGAGATGGATGAACTGACCAATCATCTCGCACATCAGCTTCAGTCTCTTGGAGTGGGCCCCGAGAAGATTGTCCCAATCTGTCTTGAGAGAAGCCCTGAGGCAATCTTGTCAATGATTGCGATTCAGAAGGCTGGAGGAGCTTTCGTCCCTCTCAACCCGACCGATCCGACCGACCGACTACTAGACTTGATCGATCAAGTCGAAGCCAATGTTGTTGTCTTCTCTGAACAAACCCGTCACTTGGCGACCAACTTGGCCAGCAGTGGGATTTCGCCGGTTGTTCTCCCTGAGCACATCACCGGATGGGGTCCTCTGAGATCCAGTCCTGTCTTGTCTGGTGCCAACTCGTCCAATCTCGCGTATGCTTTGTTTACATCTGGCTCCACCGGTCGACCTAAAGCAGTCATGATTCACCATCAGTCGGTCACATCAAGTACTTACGGCCACGGTGTTGAGATGGGTTTCGCAGACTACCCTCGCCGGACTCTTCAATTTGCAACTTACACCTTCGATGCGTGTATTGCTGAGATCTTTACTGCACTTCAATTTGGTGGCTGCATCTGCATCCCCACTGAGCATGAGCGGATGAACAACCTTGCCAAGTTTATTCGGGACTTCCGATGCGACTGGGCCTTCTTTACACCATCATTCGTCAGGCTCCTGAAGCCGGAAGAAATCCCTTGCCTCAAGACTGTTGTCCTTGGAGGCGAGGCCTTGAACCAAGAGTGTGTCGATGTCTGGGGAGATGCGGCTCATCTGATGAACGGTTATGGTCCCACAGAGACGTGCGTCTTCACGGTTACGCGTACAGTTCCAGGTCCGAAGAGCTCACAGAAAGCTTATCCAGCGGCGACAATCGGCCACCCTGTCAGTTCAATTGGCTGGGTTGTGGATCCCAACAACTACAACTCGCTCACGCCAGTCGGCTGTCCCGGTGAGCTGCTGATTCAGGGACCCAACGTTGCAAGAGGCTACCTGAAGAATCCTGAAAAGACTGCCGAGTCATTTGTCTCGAGCCCGAAGTGGCTGAGGGCTTTTGGTCACACCAAATCCCAGCTGCTGTACCGAACTGGTGATCTCGTTAGACAAGACGTCGAAACCGGCATGTTGACATACCTGGGAAGAATCGATGGCCAGGTCAAGATCAATGGTCAAAGATTGGAGCTTGGTGAGATTGAGACTCGGCTGAAGGCGCAGGGAGCCAATGTCGAGTCGTCTGTTGTGCTTGCTGGCAAGACCAAGGCCGACAAGAAGCAGACGCTGGCCGCCTTTGTTAAATTCACCGATGCTCCTGGAAAAGCGCAGAGTATTATGATGGAGATGAACGAGTCCATGCGGTTGAGGATGAGAGAGCTCGAGAGTGCCATGCACGCCTCCATGCCCAAATACATGGTCCCCTCTCTCTGGATTCCAGTCAACCACATGCCAATCATGGCCGCTAGTGGCAAGACCGATCGCAAGACTCTAATTTCGCTCTTCAAGAACATGGACTACGACCAGGTTGCCATGTACAATCTCGACGCTGATGGGGAGACTGGCGAGGTCCGCGAAGCCTCGACTGACATGGAGAAGACTATCCTGGAACTTGTGGCTCGTACACTCGGTCGCGATCCATCCACCATCCATGCCAATGACAGCTTCCTTCGAGTCGGTGGTGACAGTATCTCTGCTATCTCTCTGGTGTCCAACGCCCGTGCCCTTGGCATTTCACTCTCTACCGAGCAGATTTTCCGTCAACCTCGTCTCTGTGACATGGCGGCAAATGCTGTGAAGGAGAGTGAAACGACTTCGGAGAGTACAAGAGTCATTGAGCCCTTCTCCCTTCTTCCGGAGGGGAAGAAGCCAGAGCTCCTAGCTCTTATCAAGCAAGAGTACGGTATTAAAGAACATACCATTGCAGATATCATGCCAACTACGCCACTTCAAGAAGGCCTCATCACACTTACCATCAAGGACAAGGAAGCATATGTTCTCCGGGAGATCTACCGTTTGCCATCAAAATTGGACATTCCTCGATTCAAAGCTGCTTGGGAAGCAGTCGTTCGGGATGCTGCGGCTCTTCGGACACGACTCGTCAACCTCGCTGACCACGGATCTTTCCAAGTGGTAATGGAGCAGTCGATCGACTGGCATACACCTCAGCGTGTGCAAGACTACATCAACTCTGACAAGGAGGAACCTTTTGGTTATGGTGTTCCGCTTGCCAGATTTGCCCTCATCGAGACCGACTACACTGGATGCTACTTTGTGTGGTCTATCCACCACGCTCTCTACGATGGCTGGAGCAAAGGCATTATCATGAGACAGGTAGAGGAGGCATACCGCAGCTCCTCTCCCCAACCGACAGCGACCAAGACTCCTCCTTTCAACCACTTCATTGACTTCCTCCAAAAGACCGACCCATCCGAAACCAAGGACTTCTGGAAAGCCCAGTTTGCTGGTATGGAAGCCCAATCTTACCCGCGATTGCCGTCCGCATCCTTCAACCCAGTCCTTGACAGCACATTGACCATCAATCTTCCCCTGGCGCGCAAGATCGGATCCTCTTTCACGACTGGCACAATCCTTAAGGCTGCCTGGGGAATGGTGCTGGGTCGGTACACCGGAGCAGCCGATGCTCTCTATGGCTGCATTCAAGCTGGTCGAAACGTACCCATCGATGGTATCTCTGACATCATCGGACCTACCATCACCACTGTGCCTCTCCGAATTAAGCTTGATGGTGAGCTCAGTGTCGCCAAGTTTTTGCAGGCTGTTCAGGATCAATCAACCGACATGATCAAGTATGAGCACAGTGGCCTGCAGAACATTGCCAAGATGAGCACCGAGTGTCGTGAGGCCTGTGCTTTCACCAACATCATGGTCATTCAGCCAGGCAACCAAAATGAGGCGGACTTTGTCGGTGCACAGAGAATCGAAGACCAGGACAAGGGCTTCCTTCGCTTCGGCATGGGTCTGGAATGTACCCTGAGATCAAACTTGATCGAGATTACCGGCGGGTACGACCAACGACTCATGTCGGAAGCCCAGATGCGAAGGCTCCTCAACCAGTTCAAGGCCGCGATATGTCAACTCAACGATGAACCCGAGCAGATCATCAATGAGGTCAGCTTGGTCAGTTCTGAGGACACGGCTGAGATGGCTAGCATGAACGAAATCGTGCCAGACGACATTCATGAATGCACGCACGATGTGATTCATCAAACAGCTTTGGCACGCTCCGATGCCATGGCTGTCAATGCTTGGGATGTTGACTTCAAGTATTCCGAGTTGGACCAGTTGTCCACCAAGCTGGCGAATCACCTTCGTTCATATGGTGTTGGTCCCGAAAATATCGTCCCGCTCTGCTTTGAGAAGAGCGGATGGGCTGTGGTGGCTATGCTGGGTGTCATGAAGGCTGGCGCTGCTTTTGTCTTCTTGGACCCTGCCTACCCCATGGCCCGCTTGGACGAGATCGTGTCGCAGGTCGAGGCCAAGATTGTCCTCACATCGCTCGATCAGGCACCTATCTGGAAGACATCCAAGATTCCGGTGGATGTCGTTGACAATGTCTCGATTGAATCGCTGCCTTCTGTGCCATACCGTGCCGACACTGGAGTCAGCCCTTCGAACGCGTTGTATCTCATCTTCACTTCTGGTAGCACAGGAAAGCCGAAGGGATGCGTGATCGAGCACCATTCATTCCTCACCTGTGCCAGGGCCCAAGCATCGCGTTCAAAGATGACCCCAGCGAGCAGAATCTTGCAAGGCGCTTCTTACAGTTTCGATGTGTCCATCATGGAGATGCTTACCGCCTTGACCGTCGGTGCTTGTGTCTGCGTGCCGAACGAGCGCATCAAGAAGCGAAGTGTGGTTGATGTGATCAATGACTTCCGCATCACATGGGCATTCTTGACACCGTCTGTGGTCAAGTTCATCAAGCCTTCCGACATCCCCCACCTCAAGACGCTCATTCTGGGAGGTGAAGCACTGACCACGCAGAACATTCAAACCTGGGCTGGGCATGTCAACTTGAACAACGGCTACGGACCGACAGAGTGCACAATTGCGGCCACAGCCAATACTATCACTGACCCTAACGAGGACCCAGCGAACATTGGCAAAGCGTTGGGCGGTATATGCTGGATCACGGATGCCGACGACCACAACAAGCTCGCTCCTTTGGGCACAATCGGAGAGGTAAGTCCTTGGTCTACATATTCAAGTCCAATTTGGGGTGCTTGAATGCTAACATTGCAAAGCTTCTTATCGAGGGCAACATTGTGGCCCGTGGTTACCTGAACAACCCCGAGAAGACCAACGAAGTCTTCATCGAGAACCCGACATGGACTCATTCTCCCAGCGGCAAGCTCAGAAGATTCTACAAGACTGGCGATCTTGCCTACTTCAACACTGACGGATCAATCATGTTCATGGGTCGCAAAGATACACAAGTCAAGGTCCGCGGCCAGCGCATGGAGCTTGGCGAGATCGAGACGCACCTCACGCTCAACAAGAACATTCAGCACGCCATGGTCATGTATCCCAAGACCGGTCCCTGCAAGCGCCAACTTGTAGGTCTCGTGTCTATTGCCAAGCTTGGCGCTACGACCAACTCCAACGCGGCTGTCGAACTCATCAGCTCCGACGACACGGCCACTGCATCGGCAGAGCTAGGCGATATCAGCAGGAAGCTTTCGGCTCTTGTACCAACCTACATGGTTCCATCAGTATGGATCATTGTGCAGAGCTTCCCTCTCCTGGTCTCGGGCAAGCTCAACCGGAAGAGGGTTGAGCAATGGTTGACGACGATGGATCAAGCCACTCACCAGAGAATCTGTGGTATTGGCGAGACTATCCGAGTCCAGGCACCCTCAAACGAAGTTGAGGAACAGATTCATCAAGTCTGGGTTGCGGTGCTGAAGCTACCTGCCGAGGAAATCGGCGTCATGCAGGACTTTGCTACTCTTGGTGGCGACAGTATTCTCGGAATGCAAATCGTCTCCAAGCTCCGGGCGCTGGGTTATCAAATTACGATGACGGACGTTGCCAATGGCCGTACCATTACCCAATTGGCTGCACGCATTGCCAGAGGAGGAAAGGTTGCCGTTGTTCCCGCTGCGCCAGTCGTCGATGTTGAGAACGAACTCTTTGACTTGACCCCGATTCAGCAATACTATGCGAACTTCACTCTCAAGGATGACTACCTCTCCAAGCAGACCAACATGAGGTTCAACCACACCTTCCGCATGGGAATCAAGACGCCCATCAAGGGAGCCTCAGTCAAGGCTTCCCTGGAAGCACTGGTCAAACGGCACTCTATGCTTCGTGCTCGCTTCCAGAAGGACAGTTCTGCCGCTTGTGGCTGGAGACAATACATTTCCTCTGAAGTTGAGACTTCCTACCAGTTTACTGCTTGGGATGACGCTAGCGTGGAGGAAGTCCTGCCCATCATCGAACAGAATCGCACGGGACTCGATATTGAGAAGGGACCGCTCGTGGCTGTTGATTTTGTGACAAACGGCAAGGAGCAGCTGTTCTACATTGTTGCTCACCACTTGGTGGTCGATCTGGTCTCTTGGAACAACATTCTGCGTGATCTAGAGGACCACATGCGCACCGGCCATTTTGTTGCCGAGCGGCCTTACCCATTCATGGCTTGGGCCAAGCAGGAGAAGGAGTACGCACTCAAGAACTTCTCTCCTGAGAAGGCGCTTCCGCTTCGCATTCCCAAAGCCGACTTTAGCTACTGGGATATGCAAGATCGTGTCAACATCATTCGTGATGTCGCTCGCCATGAGATTATCCTCACAGAGCGCGACACGGCATCACTCTTGACGAACTGTCCCAAGGCCTACGGTGCTGAGCCCATGGATTTCCTTTGCTCGGCCCTCTCGCATTCGTTCAACTATACTTTCCGCGATCGCGCGGCGCCAGCCATCTTCCGGTACAGCCACGGTCGCGAGCAGATCGGCAACGCGGACCCAAGCGGCACTGTCGGGTGGTTTACCACGCTCTCGCCTGTCCACATTCCCATCAACAACAAGGACGACAGTGTTTCCGTACTACGGCGAACGGTGGAAGCACGCAAGAAGATCCCAATGAACGGTCTCGGCTACTTTGCATCGCGCTACTACCACCCGGCGGGCGCAAAGGCCTTTGCCGGACAGCTCGAGGATATGGAAGTGTCGATCAACTACCTCGGTCTAACGGACAATCAACAGCGAAGCGACTCGACGTCCATCTTTGATATGGAGGGCTCGATCGAGAATGGCTTGGGCGCGGAAGGCCAGGAGGTCAAGGGCTTCAGCTTGTTCGCACTCAACGCCGAGGTCAAGAGCGGAAAGCTGCACATCTACTGCGCCTGGAACAAGAACATGCGTGGTCAGGATGCAATCCTGCAGTGGTTCAAGACGTATGAGCGGGCACTCAAGGACGTCGCATACAGAGCCAAGAAGAGCACATCATCGACAAGAAGGCACAGCAAGCAGGGCAACTCGGGCAGCTCTCACACCCACCTGCGCCCGGTTGCGCCAAACCAAAAGACGCCCAGCCGCCGCCCGCGTTCGAGGAGGTTCAACTCGCTGGAGCGGAGGCTGTCGATTCCCAGACTGGTCTAATGCAAGATCTAATAAGGCTTCGATGGCTAGTCGCGGCAACGCGGTTGTGGTGTGATTATTGTGTATTGGTCTTTCTTCTGCTTTCTTTCCTGTTGGGTTCTGGCTTTTAGCGCAGCATGGCGTTGGGGATTTTTGAAAATACCCGGTGTTGGGGCAACAGCATATAGACAACATGCCTTCATCAAGGCACATTTCCTTACTTCGTGTAGATAATTTCAACCTGTTCAAATCATGAGACCTTTTAGTCGAGATTATGTGATTATCGATGAATAGTGCGTGGCAGTCAATTGAAGCCATTGCGTTGCTACCTGCGAAGAAGTCATGCAAACGTGTTATAGCTCATGTCGCGATTCAAGTAGCGGGCATTTGCTCTTGAAGTACGAGGTACGGCTCTCAGAATGGCCTCTGTATGCGGCTGAAGCCATCTTCTATACTACAGAAGGACCGTCGGTAGGGGTTTTCTTTCATTTCGTGTCTTGTCTATTGGACGTCAAATTTTTCAGCCTCTTTCCCCTCAAACTATCCCTTTTCGCCCGCGGAAGCGGCTGAACGGCGCTCCCTTTCGGGGTGGGAACGGTACTTCCCGAGCTAGCACACCATTCCGTCGCTATCTAGGTACGCTGCTAGCAACACTATACTGGAGATGGACCGCGACTCGATTGCTGAGTATGGGATAGATCGCGCGTGGGCATTGACGGGTGTCTTGGCGAACAGACATTGATCAGAGCCAGGGAATAAGAACAAGAGCGTTTTGGTCTCTCAAGTGCCGAAGACCATAAGAGCTGGACAGAATATCCCCGGAGAGGGCGTCGATGGACTGGCTTCAGCTTTAGGTTATTTCTTGTCTGTGCTTGCGCTAAAAGCCTGCCTGTGTCTCCTAAACTACCTCGTACTTGGGTGACGGAGTACTTTGTCTGACTACCTATTGCTGACGGAGGATACCGTACGGAGCACCCCCTTCAACAGTCTCGACACATTTTGCTTACTTGAATGTATTTCTGTTATGTTCATCGGACCTGTAAATGTGATATTGGCTACCGCATGGAAATTCACTGATAGATGACCGACCACAGGGGTCTGTGCCCCCCCCGTAAATGCTAATATTCCTAGCCTAAGATTTCCTCCATCACCGTGACCTTTTCCATACCTAATAAGAATCCGATGCCATCATCACCACCATCCATTCATTGCTCCCAGATGCTTGTCGAGCTCGAGCCAGTGATCCTACTGTGTGGTTGCAGACAGCCGGGGTATTTTCTTCCAAAAGCCAATTGTGCGACGTGCAATCCACAAGGCAGTCGATAGATCGTACTGATCACTAATTCTGATCCATGTCACCGCTAGTATCTTAGATCTCTGGGTCTGTCGGCAAATTTATTGTGCAATATGGAGACAAGATCGGCGGGTTGGGTGGGTGTCTTCTGCTCTTGCCGAGCCTGTCCGTCCATTTGGGTCTGCAGATCAGATCTCGGTGAGGAAGGTCAAGGGAGGAGAGACTGGGAGAGACCGTCACACCTGTGCCTGTGCCTCTCGACGCTGTCTCCAAGCTGTCTTGCTTGATGATGCCTGTGCCTACCTACCTACACTATCGTTTTCTTCCAAGGTGTCACCTTCACCTGACCGGGTCCCTGCGAGGTGCACGTCCGGGCTATTGCGCGACCCAGCTCGTGACGTTCCTATTTGCTCACTATGCTGAGACTCGAGAGGAATCTTCAGGAGTGACAGCTTTGACAGCAGTCCAATCGGGGGAAGAGCACAAAAGCATTGATGCACTCACCAGTCGCCTACTCACCGGTTACCTGGTAGCTGGGACGAGGGACGTGCAGTCATAGGCAGTGTGCCCTTGTCTCAGAGAAAAAGTTATGTCTTAGTGTAGTGTGAACTTTATCAAAACTGATGCCACCTGCGTAACTCGTACTTGATGGGCGTCCTGATGTTTATAGAAGTCGCACCGTCGTGAGAACTTGTGCCAGCGCGACAGGGCTGAACTTCTCAAACAAGCCACCCGTCACAAAGCTGTCTCGGGGACTCTTCCATTGCTGGCTTATCACGTTGCAGTTCATCTTACCCTTTGTTCTACGGCTTACGCTGGTCAGCGTAGTTGGCGTATAGTCGCCAGGCAAGTGTATAACGGTACCCGTACTTTCGAGAGCTTGGGGCCTTGGGCTTGGTGCCGAACTAGTCGTGAGCAACTAGGACGTTTCGTCGGATTGTTTCTCAGTCACTACTCCAGATTCAGAATCCCAGACGGCCCACCCAGGCGACCGGACGACATCTGCCATGGCACTATCCGGCGCACACGAACACCAAGAGGTCTTTGCTCTCGTCAATAGCAGCGCGATCGACCCTATCCCTTGCCTTGCTCGGTAACAGAGTGCTGGCATCGTCATGGAGCCGAATCTCAAACCTCGCAAGCTGCTGGCTGATGCCGGGGCCATCCCGGGTCGAGCACTCCCGTCATAGTGATACCCACCTGTCCCAGGTAGATCATAGATGTTCATGGCGAATGTCCATGCTGATTCTTTCCAACCTATCAGACTTTTAAAGAAAGGCCATGAACATCCGCCAGTCTTGAGAACTTCTGGGGGCTTCTTCTGTTTCTTTGCCTCGCCGTCTCTCGTGTCCGGTCCAACTCACACTCTTTACAGCAAAAGGTTCATCCGTCATTAACTCATCATGGACCTGTACTCGTTCCCGCCGATGCCGCCCAACTGGGACGCGGTCGGACGCTTCTACGTTGCCTTTTGTGCGACGTGGACGACGCTCCTCATCGCCGGCATGGCCTTTCTCGTGGCGAACCGACGAAACCCCATCATCCGGGTCCGCGGCCTCGGCCTGTCACTCACTTCGATATGTTTCTTGCACTGCTACTGGATCCTCGCCCAGGTCGTCTACCCGATCGGCCAGTCGCTGCCCGTCGTCCTGGCCTACGACATCCAGTATTTCTTCATGGGCCTCTGGTTCCCTCTGGGCATCGCCCTCTTCCACGCCTCCAACACCCGCTTCCTGCACGTCGCCGAGATGCAGAAGCAGTTCACCCTCGCCCGCTACCAGAGGCGCTACCACGGCTGCAACGGCGCCTCGACCTCGTGGCTCTGCCGCCTGCGGTGCATGGAGTACCAGACGCGGATCCTTGTCTATATCTTTCTCGGCATGATCGTCCAGGTCCTTCTCACCGTGGGCATGTGGTTCGCCTGCAAGAAGTACCATCCCACATTTGGTATCCCCGGGACGGAGCTGCACGGCAGCAACATCATGGAGGAGCAGCTGGTCGACCTGGGCCGTGGCTGGGAATGGTGGCCATCGGTGCTATGGCAGTTTATTTGGACATGGATGGTATGTTTGTCTTCGGAATTCGAGTATCGACTGCCCCAAGGACTTGCTCGGAGTCGTTGCTGTCGATATATGCACCTGTGCGCCGTGGCTGACACTATTTGCAGGTGGCTCCCTACCTCATCTGGAAGGCCTGGGGAATTCGTGATACTCTGGGCTGGAGAATGCAGACCATTGGATGCTGCCTGTCAAAGTAAGGATTCCTTCCGACTGGGCGGGCCCAGAACTGTGCCACGCGGGTTTTCCCCCCTGCCCATCTTATACTGGTTGGCTGACCCTTTAACTGTTCTAGCCTCCATGCCACGCCTCTATTTTTAGCCGCATCCTATGCCCCTGCGTTCGCCCCTGTCAACAAGTACTTTGCGCCCAGTGAATGGTGAGTTTTACGATTGTTCTTCAGCTTCGCTTGCGCCCGCATATATGGGCGTTCTTCATGTGCTGCGTGTGTTGGCTGTGTGTGTGTGTGGCGTTTGGTTCTGTGCGTGACAATAGCTATTAGGCTGCTGACACGGGGATCTTTGTTCATCTAGGATTCACCTGTCGATCATGTTCTTCGAGATCTTCACCGTCTTCGTCCCGTGCTACCTCGTCGTCCGCCAGAACATCCAGATCAAGAGGGCCGTCGCCGCCAACACCAAGTGGGAGAACTCGTCGCAGATGACGCAGACGACGCTCGTGGGCTCGCCGTCGCTGAGCATCCCGGCCGACTGGAAAAAGGCCATGTCGGACTCGGACCTGGAGAAGGGCGACTCCAACGAGACGCTCGCCTACAACGGCCACAGCAACCGGGACAGCAGCGGCGACTGCCTGCTCACCATGCAGGCCCTCAACCGCGTGCTCAGCGACAACCCCGTCGCGCTGCAGGAGTTCTCGGCCCTGCGCGACTTCTCGGGCGAGAACATTGCCTTTTTGACCAGGCTCGCCACCTGGAAGGAGTCGTGGCCCCAGCAGCACGCCGCCGCTTGCTCCGAGGACGAGCTGCGCGACGCCTTTGCCAGTGCTCTCGCCATCTACACGGATCTCATCAGCCCTCGCGACGCCGAGTTCCCCATCAACCTGTCGTCGCAGGAGCTCCGGGACCTCGAGGCCGTCTTCGAGGGACCCGCCCGCATCATCTGCGGTGAGGCCCGCGTCAACACGGCGCTGCCGTTCGAGCGGGCGTCGTCGAACAAGGGCCCGTCGTCATCGTCCGGGGCGTCGTCGTCGTCGCCGGACCGGGGCCTGAGCAGCCGGGACAGCAACGACACGTCATCGGGGTCGTCGCGGATCGAGTTCGGCGACGTGGTCGACCGGGTGCGGTACATGGGCGACATCTCGGAGGGGTTCACGCCGCGCGTCTTCGACGCGGCCGAGCGCAACGTCAAGTACCTGGTGCTGACCAACACGTGGCCCAAGTTCGTGCACGAGACGCAGCGGCGGCAGTCGTTCGAGAGCGAGCGGTCCGACGCCACCGACGCCTCCGAGTCGTCCATCGTCACCCGCGTCGCCAGCGTCATGAGGTCTTTCCTATGATCTCTGGATTGAAAAAAAGGAGGGTTCTTCTCATTCTTAATACAACGCCAGTCAATGGCCTTCTTCTGACTACAATCATTAACGTTGATTCTCTTCTTCATGATACCCACGCGCTACAGATAGCTCTTCAATATACTTTCTTCTACCCTCCTCCAGATATATATACTTGACTTATTTCATCATCCTCTGACAATGTGAAACATGGTATAATAAATTGAAAACAGAAATTCTGGCGCGGAGGACTCTTCGTTAAGAATAGAAGACCATGAGTGCCGCAATGAATGCAATCCAAGAAGTCCCGCTGCCTACTCCATACAATGCGCAACATACTCCAGTCCCGCCTTCACGACAGCCTCGACTTCTTTCCCATCAACCATCTTCCCATCGTGGCCACTCGACGTACACTCTGCATCATCGACCAGCAGCCCCGACTCCCGAAGGACCTGCCCCGGCATAACCGTCGCACGACCAGCCTTGAACACAAACCTCGTCACCAGCACCGCATACACACTCCTCCTGAGCTTATCCTCCGCGCCCTTGGCAAACAACGCCTGCGGCCCACCCCTCCCCTCGACCGCAAACGGCACCCGGGCGCCGGGCTTGAGAAAATACGTAACCACGTAAAACGACCTGCCGGTCCAGCCCAGCACGCGCGACGACACGTCGTACGCGGCGTAGGGCCGGACCTCGCGCAGGAAGCGGGCCTGGGCGCCGGCGAGGACGAAGTTGGCGGGGCCGAGCGCGGCGAGACCGTTACTGAGTAGAGACGCCAGCAGCCGCGTGCGGTTGACGTCGGCGTCGGCGAAGAAGGTGCTGTTGGACTTGTGCATGTTGATGTCGAGGTCGGCGGCGACGGCGCGCTGGGACGGGGTGACGTGGTGCTGGAACAGAAGGGGCGAGGCAGACGCGGAGGACGACGATGGGACGAAGGGGGGAGGGGAAGGATCGGCTCTGCGTTTGGCGGCCTTGTTCCACGGCGGGAGTCTGGGTTTGAGCAGCCGCAGGACGGCGGGCAGGATTCGCAGGGTCGATACCAGCGGGAGGGCTTTGTAGTTTGCTGCTGCGATGCCGAAGAGCAGGCCTAGGCGGAGGAGAGAGCCGTAGGAGAGGGCTTGGAAGCCCTCGATGAGTTGGTTGAACATGGCTTCCTCCAGGCCAGTGAAACAAGCTGAATTATTGAATGTCTGTGGAATTTGCGTCGAAGAGAGGATAGTTTCTCACGGTCGGTGTGTCGTGAAGTGTCCACCAGAATTGACCGAAATAGTAACGAAAAGCAAGAAGAATCAGGTGGAAGAAATCTAGACTGCCTTCTGAATTATTAAAGAGTGCATGAGAAGATATTCCAGGAAGAAGGAGTAGAGAAGAGTAAGAGAAATCAATGGCTGTCAGCGTTCTTTTCGTATAGATCCAAAAGCCGAGTAATGGATGGGTATGATCTTGGCAATATCGCCTACTTTTTCGAGGCGGCTGCAGTCAATCAAGCCTCTATTCTTCCGGCGGGCAAATTCAGTCGTACTGACAATACCGTCGTCCAGAGAAACAAGACGGTTGTGCATTGTGGGTTGATGCGATCTTAAAAGACGTCCACTGAAGAATCCCAAAATAGATTATGTGCAGAAAGTGCAAGTAAGCACTCTATTAGCTTCTGTATATGGAGCAACTGATCTGCAGCACTGTCCCGGTAATCGGGTTACCACAAATCGTACAGTAAAAGAGCCCCGTGATCTGCCAGTCCTCCGCTGCCACGCGAAATAACGAGAGCAAAAAAAAAAAGCTTCCATCACTGGTATATCGAAGAAATCAAGCTGTCTTATGCTTGATACTGTCAGAAAGAAACTAAATCTGTTTGCAGCTTAGTGGATGAAAAGTAGACCGGGTAGTTTTCTCTCAACAGTAAGCTCAGCTGGAGTCATGGGCAAATAGTGAGGCGGCCGAACTAGAGCAGAGCCCCCCGACATGTTTTTAGTGGGTAGCAGGGCCCAAATAGGAAATCGTTATAGAACACAATTGGCTATTGGGTGGCCAATACGGATACTACATTGTACTTCCAGTCACAATAGTATCACTATGGCCACGAGGGCCGAGTAACAGGGGATGATAGTACGCACGTGGCTGGGTAGGCATCTTGACGTAGACTTACTGACTTCGAGGTTGTTTGCCCCATACTCTGGTGCTGTGAATGAACTTCTATACCGAACGCGTCTCCGGAAAGACGTTCCATGGTCCCCTAGTCGGTGATCACCGCAGCTGAAGACGCACATATCTCTATAGTCTGCTTTGGTTAACTCTGTAAGCATTGTCTGTGCTCGTTTGCCTCACTTTTTCCATCGTGGTTACCAAGTCGCGCGGCTTTGCTAGCATCGCCAGACAGTAAGCATGGTTGTCTTTGGACGTGTTTTTGCGCTCTGCAGAACCGGTCGTGGCAAAAGCTGTTCTGCTTTGAGAACGTGCTGATCATGGCCTGGCGTGCTTGGTTCTAGAATGGGGTTAGAGATGTTGCGCGTTCAAGAAACGGGTCTCGCCAGAATTACTAGCATTGTCCACTTGAGAACTGGGTTGATTCGCGGCGTTCCGATCGACAAAAAGAGGGCGTTGCCGTCTCTTTCAGTCGAAACTTCTCGTCTATCCTCTGCAGTCACCAAAGCATCTCTTCATCATAGAGACCCAGAGTATAGCGGAAGCATTCCCACCTGGTATCTTTTCCTTTCCTTCTCGTCACCATGTGGCCCATGTCCAATGCCCTCTACCCGGGCCTCAAAGATCCCGCAGAGCAGCAGCGTCCGGGCACATCAGACACCAACCAGAGCTGGTTCACTTACGGCACCCGTCGATACAGCGCCTCCAACTACTCTCGAAAAGCCTGGTCCACTCGACGGAGTGCACGCACCGGTCGAACGGGCGAGACAGAGGGAGGAGAAGACCTGCGAGATCTGCTGAGACAGAGTCAGAAGGCACACGCGATCCTCCGCGGCAACGAAGAGGAGGATATTGGTAGGCAAGGGTTCCCCGACGCGGACTCGGACGTGATCCCCTTTGACGAGCCGTCATGGAAGAAGCCTCTATGGCGGAGTCTGTCCAAGAGGACCAACGCCACCGGCGCGACCAGCGTCAGCGTCGTGACCGGAGAGTCCTCGCAGGCACATAGTGCTGAGCCGGCGGTCGCGAGCTCGTCTGACGACTACCGCGGAAGACGGTCATCCTCTAGACATCCACCACCTGTACGCACAGTCCGTAGCAAGCGCATCCCCAGCGTGGCCTCGCGTATGGACCCTGATGACCCCGAGCCTGATCCGGTCCCTGCCTACCAGGAAGTCGAGGTCGGTCGGGCAATGCCTCCGCCGCCTCCTCTGGCAGTCAAGGGCCATGCTCCGACACAGAGGTACAGCGGATTGAGAAACGACTTTGAGTCCAGTCTGTCGCGGCTGGACCTGATCTCGAGCCCTTCGATCAGCACCATGAGCTTCACCGGCATGGGCAACAACGATGCGGGCATCAGCTTCGCCAAGGTTGACTACGATGCCCAGGATGAGACGGCCCACCATGCTCAGGACAGCCAGAGCCCGCAAGCTGTCACCTTTGCCAACAATCCGTTCTCCAACAACCCGTTCCATGCCCGAGCAGCTGAGCGAGAGCCCGTCAGCCCACTCAGCCCAAACAGAAACTCGGTCCTGAGACAGTCGTACAGAAACTCGGGTATGTTTGGGCAGCCGAGGAATGTGACCTTCTCCAGCTTCGACGAGGTGGCCATCACCAGCAACACGGATTCTCAGTCCATGACAGCCCCGACGGTCGACACCTGGGACCGGCTCGAGGGCATCTCCGAGAAGCCCGCCCCGCCTCCCGCGGAAGACGAGCTGCCTCCACCGCCCGCGAACGCCTACCTCTACGGTCTACCCCTGGCGGCCGTCATCTTCGCCCTGTCCCTCGCCGTCTTTCTGGTCGCCATGGACGTCAACGTCATCGCCACTGCGGTCCCCCACATCACGGCCGAGTTCTCGAGCCTCGACGACGTGGGCTGGTACGGCAGCGCGTTCCTCATGACGGCCTGCGCGTTCCAGATCCTGTTCGGCCGCATCTACACCATCTTCCCCGCCAAGCTGACGTTCCTGGGCGCCATCGGCATCTTCATGGGCGGCTCCGTGGTCGCCGCGGTTGCGCCCAACTCGACCGTCTTCATCGTCGGGCGGGCCATCCAGGGCATGGGCACGAGCGGCATCCTGTCGGGCGGCCTGATCATCATCTCCCAGGTCGTGCCCCTCCAGATGCGGTCCGTCCTGGGCGGCGTCATCGGGGCCATGGAGGGCGTCGCCATGATCTCGGCCCCCATCATCGGCGGCACGCTGACCGACAAGCTCAACTGGCGGTGGTGCTTTTACATCAACCTGCCCATCGGCGGGTTCGTCCTCGTCGCCGTCTTCTTCTTTCTGCGCATTCCCGATCACATGCGCCCCCAGAAGGCCGTCAAGCGGACCTGGCTCCAGACCGCCCGTGATCTCGATCTCATCGGGGCCGCGTTGATCATACCGCCCATCGTCTGCATCCTGCTGGCCCTCCAGTACGGTGGTGAGTTTTTCTAAAAGTCCTCGAGTAACCGTATCATAACTAATCCCGTCCAGGCTCGAAATACGCTTGGGATGACATGGGAGTCATTTTGCTCTTTGTCCTCGGGTTTACCTTGTTCCTCGTTTTTGCCTACTCCCAGCACGTCAACGCCGACGTGGCCATGGTTCCCTTCCGCATCATCAAGAAGCGCTCGATTCTCGCAGGCTTCTGGTACATTCTGTGCACCGCATCAGCCCTCGTCGTCATGACCTATTTCGTAAGCCTAGTTGCTCATTCGCGATGAACAGAGCGCTGACTACATGTAGCTCCCTCTCTGGTTCCAGTTGGTTCTGAACGCGACATCTACGCAGTCCGGCCTGCGCTTGCTGCCGGTGCTCATCGGCGTCATCGTCTCAGTGCTCCTCAGCGGTGCGCTCGTTTCCGGCCTCGGTTACTACACTCCATTCATGATCATTGGGTCCATCCTCATGTCTGTCGGCATCGGCATGATGTCCACGATCGGCCCCGACACGTCCAACACTCTTCTCCTCATCTTTCCCGCCATATTCGGAGCGGGTGTAGGTATAGGATTCCAGCAGCCCCTCATTGGAGCGCAGGCCGTCCTGTCTAAAGAGTAAGCATACCCGTTCTACCGCTTGTCCTGTCATCTTCAAATGTACCGATCACTAATTCACGCCTGCCAACAGGGACATCCCCACGGGAACGTCAATCATCGTGTTCGGGCAGACCATCGGCGCGGCCATCGTGCTGTCGGCGGGCGAGTCCGTGTTCCAGAACCAGCTCAAGAACAACATCGAGTCGTACCTGGGCATCGTGGTGGCGGACGCGCACAGCCTCATGACCGAGGGCACGGCGCAGCTCGAGGCGACGCTGACGCCGGCGCAGCTGCCCGTGCTGCGCGACGCCGTGAGCAAGTCGCTGACCCAGACCTTCTACGTCGCCCTCGCCATGGCCGGCCTGTCCATGCTCGGCTCCCTCGCCATGGAGTGGAAGTCGGTCAAGAAGATCGCCAAGGAGCAGGAGGCCGAGGCCGAGGCCGAGGGCCGGGCGGCGGCTTCCCAGGGCCACAAGGCGGTTTAGATCAGGGCAGAGTGACGATGAGGATGAATGAGAGATGAGCGAAGGTTATTTCATAATGTATTGCTGGTTTGGGATTGGGAGGAAGTTGGTGCTTTATTCTTCGTCATCTTGTATAACTTTTTACTTTACTTTTCTTTTTTTACACGGGGACGGAGGAGCAGTCCGAGGACCGAAAATATAATGTTCATTTGTTTGCTGCAATATTAATGTTACCTTGTTTTAATATGGGCTCTAGACTTGGAAGTGAAAAAATGATGAGAGATGGTAAAGTTGAGAGGGGCGCCAAGAACCACCGACTTTGGACCTTTTCCCATCACCACAAACAAACCTTGGTCCTTGGAATGTATCTCGGTTAGGTGCCACTGACGAACTGAACCCCCACCAATCGCCGTTGGGAATCCCCTGACGCCGTTCGCTTAAGGTTATATTAAGCCACTGGGAACCCCTGAAAGTCGAGTCAAGTCCGGGGCCAAGACCAACGAGACCCCTGGATGATACAGAGTACCTACGTCACAGTTCCAAGATCTTGAATTCTGGCATCAGTCCGAGAAATGGCTGCACGATCAAAACATGTGCTTCAGAAGGCCCGAAGGTATAAAGAAGCTTTTCAATACCTGTTGTCATATTATAAACACGAAGATTCGTAGATAGAATTGCAATAACTCCCGTCATCATAACAGTACAAGTTCATCTTATCTCCTCGCCCGTCACCAATTGGCTACTGCGCTGTACCTGGGGCCACTATTGTACACGCCAGCCCTAGCGGAGAAGGAAACACGGAAACAATGTTCGTCCCAACTTTAAAAAGAGCCGTTCCGGTCCTTCTCCTCGCCTCAGTCGCATCTTCATCGGCGACATTACAGGCGCGGACGACCATCGTGGTGACGGTGGGCCCGACGATCCCCACGGACGCGCCCGAGTTCGTGTCCGAGGACGCCTTCACGTCGGCGGTGCTCAACAGCACCAACGTCTACCGGGCCGAGCACAACGCGTCGGACGTGACGTGGAACGCGACGCTCGAGAGCTACGCCTCCGACTACCTGGACTCGTCCGACTGCGCGTTCGCCCACAGCGGCGGGCCCTACGGCGAGAACCTGGCCATCGGCTGCGCCAACGCCACGTCGTGCGTCGAGGCCTGGGGCGACGAGCGCAAGGACTACGACTTCTCCGACCCCCAGTTCTCCGAGGAGACGGGCCACTTCACCCAGCTGGTGTGGAAGAACACCACCGACGTCGGCTGCAGCCGCAAGCTGTGCGGCGACTCGGGCTGGTACCTGGCCTGCGAGTACTGGCCGCGCGGTAACGTCGGGGACGAGTACGCCGAGGAGGTCGGGGCCGAGGAGGGCAGCGACGCCGTGAGGTATAGGCCGCATGTGGCGGCTATGCTTGCCGTCGCGCTCGCGTTCATCTGCATGATTTAGACGATGAACGGAGCAGGATTGTTTTATGCTTGGGTGTAAGCGGCGTTTCTGGATATCATATGGGGACTTCATCTTACCATGTACGACGAAATGTATGAACATCATATATCATGAATTATATTACTAAAACTAACATTATTCGTTTCCCGTCATGTTATACGTTTCCTGTTTTATACCACGAATGTACTCTCGAACATCTTGTGCCTCTTGGCTGACGACGACGACGACGACGACGACGACGACGACGACGACGACGACGACGACGACGACGACGACGACGACGACGACGACGACGACGACGACGACGACGACGACGACGACGACGACGACGACGACGACGACGACGACGACGACGACGACGACGACGACGACGACGACGACTGCGTCACGTTGCCCACGACGGTGCCGTTCTCGTTCTCGTACTCGGCCCACGCGCTGGCAACGGACCAGACGGCGACGCTGACCTCGGCGCCGGCGGGCAGGTCGCGTGCGGCCACAGTAGCCGTGGTCAGCGGCTGCGTGGGGAAGAAGAGGACGGTGCCGGCGTGCACGCCGCCGTCGACGAAGAACTCGGCGATGCTGCGGTCGACGAGCGCCTGCACGCCCCAGCTGGCCAGCGCCTCGCCCGTGCCGTCGCTGTACACGTCGGCGGCGGAGAACTTGTCCGTGAAGAAGACGTTGTCGAAGCCGCGCACCAGGCCGCGGTCCACGAAGAAGGGCGTGTCGCCGCCGAAGAAGAAGCCGGCGCGCAGGGCCTCGCCCGACGCCGGCGACGCGAACGTCAGGTTGAGCGTCGAGTACGACGTCAGCAGCGTCGTGTTGAGGCCCGTCACATTGGCCTCAACGTAGACGGCGTTGGAGGCCACGGACGCGTAGTCGACGGCCACGGTGCCGTTGCCCATGGTCGTCTCGTTGAGCGGCGCATCCAGCACCGGGCTCGGGTCGTACAGCTCGTTGACGACGACCCAGCCGATGCGCGTCGCGTTGGTCAGGTAGTTGGCGCGCGGCGCCGTCATGGCGCTGCGCCAGCCCTCGAGGTTGCCCGTCGGCACCGTCTGCGCGTACTGCCAGTTGGACGCCCAGCCGAGGTTGACGGCGTTCTGGTCCTCGGGCACGCCGTAGAAGTACTGCGCGGCGTAGTTGTCCTTGGCGAAGTCGGTCAGGCGCGTGGCGTCGTCGAGGGTGGCAAAGTGCGTGCCGTTGAAGTCGCCGGGGAAGTACTCGGTGATGGAGCCGCCGAGGGGCGCGCCGGGCTGCACGGAGATCGCCATGACGTACTTGGAGTCCACGATGTTGTACTCGTCGTCGCGGACGGGCATCTTGACGAGGTTGGGGCACTCGTACTGGGCGCCCAGCAGGCCGTGGTGGGAAAAGTTGGACGCGTGCGTCCACTCCTTGAGGTCCGGGCTCGTGAAGATGCCCACGACGAACTCCTGCGACCACGCCACGACGGCGACCCAGTGGTCCTCGTACCAGATGACCTTGGGGTCGCGGAACTGGCTGCTCGTGCTGTTGATGACCGGGTTTCCGTCATAGTACTCGAAAGTGTATCCGCCGTCGTGCGAATAGGCAATGGCCTGAGTTTGGGGACCGGCAGAACCGTCTTCGTAGTAACGGGCCAGTGTGAAGATGGCGACCACGCCGTTGTCTTGGTCAGGGAAGAATCCAGAGGTATTGTTGACATCGACTACCGCAGAGCCGGAAAACACATACACGGTCTCCTCTGGCGGAAACAGTGCAATGGGCTGGTTGACCCAGTGGTACAGGTCTTCAGAGGTTGCATGACCCCAGTGTTGGTTGCCGGCGACGTCGCCGGTTGGGTTGTATTGGTAGTATATGTGCCAGGTACCGTTGGCATCGACAAACATGCCATTGGGGTCGTTCATGAAATGTTGCGGCGGCGAGAAGTGAACCTGGGGTCGTTCATGAAATGTTGCGGCGGCGAGAAGTGAACCTGGGGCCGGAGACCGCCAGTATAGTTACCCGGGATTGGCACGCCCGTCGGAACGGCAGGGTTGACATAGGTTGCGACATTCTGGCAGCTCACTCCCACGAGGAGGGCCGCGTAGGCCAGTGACTTGAACATGATGGTGGCTGACTTGTCTATTGGCAACTCGTCTTCCCAGGTTACCCCAAAATTTGATAGACTATAAAAGTGCAGCTACAAGAAAACCTTCATCTCTGGAGCAGGTACAACGTGAGCTTTATATACTCCAAGGCCCATAGACTCCGCCATAGGATGGGCACAACACGATGGAGCTTTGATCTCATCATGATGGACTCTGCTGAGGCCCAGCCTGCTGGACCTCGGGCATGCCCAGGCTCTCTTGTGACGAAAGCGCCGAATATTCTCGCGACCGCTCAAAACTCTATTCGCCAATTCTGCATTCTCGGGCCACCCGAAGACCAGGATCAAGGCTAGATGAGGAGAGCTGGCTCAGCTCAAGCCATCTCGTCCCGTTCTAGCGATGACAAGGGCACGTTCCTTGAACCATAATATAGCAGGAGACAGGAAAAGGTGCGTGGGCAAGCAACCAAACGGCGTTAGTATCGAAAAAAGTCGCACCGGTCGTGCTTGTCTGCTTGTCACAGACTGTGTACAGATCAAAGGATAAGCCAAGCCCCGGAATGGATACCCCATATTGCATTCAGAACCTCGTCTGGGGCGAGCGACCCCAGTTTTGGGCTCATAACGTCGTCGACCTCGGAGCGAGGTCGAACATTATCCACTGCGGCTACGGCACTCGTCGTACAATAATGGCAGCAGAAAGCCGGAAAAGAGGGAAAACGGGCAAGGGAGAAGAGACGTCGGGACGACAAACATCACTTTTTGCGGGGAAATAGCGCGGGGCTAGAGTTTAGCTTCAGCCATTCCCCGGGATTGTCCGCCAAATCGTGCTGTCGTAATTGGGACCATCTGCAAAAGACGGGCCGATTATAATGACTCGAGGCTTGGGCGTGGTATGATGATTTCTTATTGAGGCCTTTTTCTTTGTCAATTATTTCTTACCAAGACGGTCTACTTGGGTTGGTAGTGATCTTTTTGTCATGGATCTTGGCGGATAGTACGTCATGTTACAGTAAATTGCCAGCTGAGTTGTCAATAAGGTGAATCATCGGTATGCAATGCTGCCACCATGTTAAGACAGCATGGACTATACGGCAAACGGGAAATGTCTGATTTGAATGTGGTTATAGAAGCCATTGAAATGTACTAGGTTAGAATGTAATGTCAAAGTCTGAAAATATAGTCTGAGCCGTTTTGGTCAACTAAGCATACAAGAGAGCTTGAATTCAACGCTTTCGGCAAGTATATGCGCTCATTACTTCCCAAAAACGAGGCACACATCGAGTTTAAAGCTTTGAAGCCTCAAACATCCCAATCTAGACACTTGGGAGGTGGAAAATTGCGGAAATCAGATGTGGATTTCTGGCTCTGGGCAGCAGGGATCGCAGAGGTTGCCTTTCGCCAAGTTGAAGATATGCGCTACTTTGCAGAGCATGTCTAGCTTTGGCACGGTTTGGTTGGACTTTGAGTTTGCAAGGCGGCATGGGCTTCTCGAAAAACGACTCTTGGGTAAAATTATCACGCTCAATATATTGAAGTCTCTCGAGTTCAAGGATCGTCCATACAACATACACAGACCGCCTCGCCGTTGTATAACGTCCCATGCGACTTACAACTACAAAGTCAGAGCTTGCTGGCCGGCCGGTACATCAAACGGGCCGTTCTCAGCAAGCGGGAAATTAGGCGTCCCGTCCTCGTTCCAGGTGAACTTCTGGATCCGCGTCGTCCGGTACAGGTCCCCGGCCGGGTTCGGCGTCGTCTGCGCGTGGTAGACGATGTAGTCCTCGGCGCCGTCGGGCGACGCGGTGAAGCTGGCGTGCCCGGTGCCGTAGACGCCGGCCTGGGTGTTCTGGTGGAAGACGCAGCCGTCCGTGTGCTTCTTCCAGGACTGGTACTCCATCGGGTCGTTGCCCACCAGCTCCAGCATCCCCAGGCAGTAGAAGGGCGTGTTGACCCGCGCCGCCGAGTAGATGACAAAGTTCTGCCCCGTCTTGGGGTTGGTGAGCTGCTGTGGGCCCTCGTTGGTCGCGAGCCGGCCGGGGTGGCCGTATGGCACCTGCTCCCACGGCTGGTTGGGTACGCTAATCTATATTTGATGCGTGAGTTTTGTTTGCTCAGTGTATATGAATGTATTTGTGGCTTATACTCACCATTCGTCGGTCGCTGAAATTCGACGACACGGTCCACGGATCAGACAGTGTCGTGATGCACAGGTTCGCGGGCCAGGCGGAATACGCATTCTCCCAGCAGGAGTATATGTGATACAGCTTCCCATCGAACGAAAAATAAGTCCCGTCAATGGCGAATTGATCGTACGTGTTGAGCATACTCTTCAGGGTAAAGTCGGCCGTCCACGGATCCGATCCGCTGCCCTCCAACACAAACATTCGGTGGTTCACCGCTGGGCAGTTGAATTGGCACAAGGCATCTTGCAATGGAGGTGGATTGTCCGCGTCAGGTGTCGCGGTGAATATTCTGCGGAACAATTGTCAGCGCAAAACACAGCACAGCCTTTTTGATGCAATATCTACTCACATGTACCAGGTTCCGGAGATGTTGTGAATTTCCGGTGCCCAGAGCGAAGTCGACCACGGCTGTCCCTTGTCCACAACAGGATCCGGTGTGAAGACGGCTCTGGTCTCAATCTCGTCCCAATTGTCGGTAAGGTACCGGCTACGCCGCAACGTAACGTTGTCGTTGGTGTAGGTGAACAAGTACCAGTCTCCGTCGTCGGCGGTATACCTAGTAATGAAAGGGTCGCCGACATTGACAGTCATGACGGGATTCGAATAGGTCGCGTTCGTGGTCTTGTTTGTGCCCACGCTGGCGGGATCCCACGAGACTCCCGAGTTTCCCAGGTTTGGGTCAAACTGCTGAGCGCTTGCGACCTGGTTCAACCCCAGGCTGCAAGCCAGAGCGATGCATGTTCCGAATCCTCTCGTTCCGAGCATCATGATGACTTGTCACTGCGAAAAGGTACTGGATATACAAACATGGACAGAACTTATAGTCCATTTTGGGCGGCAGATCTACACTTTATACGATTCTTCCTACTGATTCTCTTATTACCTGGCATATGTACATCATTGCTTGGCCATGTATAATGACGCCCCGAGAGAAGTGGCAGAACCGCAAGGAACCACAAGTTCGGTGTAAAGTTCCAAGATCGGGTCAGTCGCATAGAACGACAGTGAGCACTACAGCAGCTTTACCCCGCGAAACCCCGCATATTCCACAAGGATGCAGCTGGGGAACTTGATCTCCCCTAGTTCTCAGGGAGATAATTCATTGGTTTCTCGACAGGATTATAAGTCGATCATGTCCTTGGATCGGCCGTCTTTTGTGATGGGTCAGTATGCAGGTGCATCCAGTCTGATAATCAAGTGGCTGGGGACGTTTGAGTTGGGGTCGTTGGAGATGTCTAATATTCTCCAAGAAACTCCAGTTACCTAAAGTTTGTAAAGACGTGAAACAAACAAGTGTCATGCTCTGAACGTCCGTACTTCCTTGGACACAATCTGAATATCCCAATGTCGAGCCTGGAATACATTTTTGGTTGTAGGCTTAACGTTCTGCATGTATTCAATCCATGGGCGGCCGTTTCGCCCTGCATACATGGGGCATCATCTCAAGCCTGCAATGTAGGCGCAGTACACCGTGTATTATCTACTCTCTTGTGGTGTGCGGCCCGCTTCGGGCCGTGGGACTATAGCATTTATGGGGACATCCTCGGAAGGCTGTACGTATAGGATAGTGAAGCTGGGAAGCACTTGCGAACACAGAAGATATTGTGTGCTACCCAAGTCATGCAAGAAGTAAATCACGCTGTGAAATATATCGCAAATTTATACATTTCAACTCATTACTCTACACAAACGAGGCACCATTGGCACCGATAATCTGACCCGATATCCAAGCACTCTCAGGACTAGCGACAAAAGCCACGACGTTGGCAATCTCGGCGGGATCGCCAAGGCGGTTAAACGGGCTGGCGGCCTTGATCCCGTTGATCATGGCCTCGGGCTTGCCCTCTATGAACAAGTCGGTCGCCGTCGGACCGGGCGCGACGGCGTTGACCGTGATGCCCCTGGGCCCCAGCTCCTTGGCCAGGGTGCGCGTCATCTGCTCGACGGCGCCCTTGGACATGGCGTAGACGGCGTAGGCGGGCGGCACGGCGCTGCTGCGCGTGACGCCCGTCGAGACGAAGACGACGCGGCCGCCCGCGCCCATGTGCGGCGCCGCCTTCTGCGCCAGGAACAGCGGGCCCTTGACGTTGAGGTCGAACACGCGCGTGTAGATATCCTCGGTCACGGCGGCCAGGGGCTGCAGCGGCATGACGCCCGCGTTGGGCACGAGCACGTCGATGCGGCCGAACTTGGCCACGGCCGCCCCGACCAGCTTCTCGATCTCGGCCACCTGGGACACGTCGGCCTGCACGGCCAGGGCGCGGTCGGCGCCGATCTCCTGGACCAGCTCGTCGGCCGGGGTGCTGTCCCGCGAGTAGTTGATAACAACCTTGGCGCCCTGGCTGGCGGCCTTTTGGGCAATGGCCCGTCCGATGCCTTTGGAGCCGCCGGTGACGAGCACGACCTTGTCTTGCAATGACATGTTTGTGGATGCTGCTGTAGAAGAGACAGCGGCGGTGGAATCTGTGTTTGTGGATGTAGAAGAGTGGGCGAGGTTCTTGACGTGGGAAACGATAGTATTCATTGATTATAGGTAAGACTGCTTGGAGTTTGGGGAAACTATAAGATAGATTTGCAGCTGTTAGAACGATGCTCGAATATCTTTTGGAATGGCAAACAACAAGCTGCCGCTCTTGTGGTATTTATCCTCATTGCAAGTCGACCATGTCACTCACAGTTGTATCCTACACGGAATAAACTCAGGCTCAAAACCAGATCACCGCAACGTTCAGAGTCAAAGATTGCATAGTTCAAAGCCGTTACTAAGCTCCTTCTGCATATGCGGTCGGTTATAGAGCTCGAAATGAGTCCTTGTATGTCCGACGGATGGGTGTGAAGAAGACCCAGTGGACTGGAATAGGGCCTAGCTCTCGGGACCGAATGCAGCTAAATCCTATAGCGGATTTAGCGGGCATCAATGGAGGTGGAGATCAGTATTCAAAGCCGATGTCTGGTTCTCAATGCCAGAGTCATGATCGTAATATTTTGTGACGAGTGGTAAAGCCGTACTGTCAACGCAAATTCGAACAGCTGTACTCCTTGGGTTTGTGACAAGACTTTACATGAAATGTGCTATGTATTGGTTCAATCTACCTTGGACACTGAAAAGTTGCTTGCTGAATCTACCTTCAGCATCCCCAAGCTCAGACTGTCGTCGGTGGCGTTTTAGTGGAAAGCGGGGCTGACTTGCTGTTTGTTCGCCCTCTTGTGCTTTTAAATCCGGGAGCTGTCAGCGTTTGTCTTCCACTCGGCTTTGGAACAAGTCCCAATGCCCAAACTCCGACGCCCAGCCCCAAATCGGAAAAACTCCTTTGCATCTTATGCCGGACATGGTGGGTTCATAGTCTGCCTATAATACGGCAATTATGGAAACAATCTTACCGGCCGACCATCGTGACAACTTTTGCTGTGTGGCATTTCCGATATCAAATGAATAGATGACCCAACCTGCAGGTTGAGTGTCCCGTCTTGCCAGACCTTTTCACCCATTAAATCAAGCCATAGGTGGACGACATAACTGAATGAACTCAAGGGGACGAACTTGATTCTCATTATGAATAACCCATCGGGAGACGGAGAGTGGTCGTTAACCCTAGCTAAAGCAAGTGTTCTATAGCACAAACAAGCAATCATCTTTCCAATTTCGTTTGGCCAGTCAATACAATTTCGCATCCCGAGTTGCATCTATCCATGGCGATGAGCGTCCGGCGAAACCTCGATGGCCGTGGCAGCAGACTTCTCGGCGTCCTCGGCCATGGCGCGCTTCTCCTCGTCGCTGACGCCAAAGAGGTGGTCCATTTGTTCGAGAGCGACACCTGTATAGTCAAGTTAGTCAATTGTCCTTTGCCAGATCTGCTTTGATGAAAATGGGTGAAACGCACCTTTCGTCTCGGGAATGAGGAACCACACGAAAAAGAACATGATGACGCCGAAGCTGCCAAAGATGAGATATGTTCCGTATCCGTTGGCGCCGACCGTGACAATCATGTTGGGAACCGCGCGGGCGACGACAAAGTTGAAGAGCCACTGGGTGGCAGCAGCCAGAGCGACATTCTGTAATGCTGTTAGCATATTTCGTCACATCCAAGATAAGCAGGAAATGCTTACCAGAGGCCTGAGGCGCTGCGTTGGAATCTCAGAGACGTAAATCCAGCAGGCAGGTCCCCAGCCAAACTGGAAGAATGCCGCAAAGATGAAGATGCAGACCAGAGCAACGTATCCCTGAGGCGTAATGGGCGCGTCCTTGGCCGGCGGCGAGATTCTAACGTAGAGACCAATGTAGAACATGCAGATGGACTGGCCGACAGACGAGACCAGCAGCGATCGTCGGCGTCCGAGGGAGTCGGCCATGAACAAGAGAAAGATCGTGCAGGAGACCACCTTCACGATGCCGTAGATACCCGTGCTGAAGAGCTGGTTGGATGTACCACTCACGCCCAGCTGCGAGAAGATGGTTGGAGCATATGTGTTGATGGCGTTTGTTCCGGTCATTTGCTGCCAGATCATGAGGAAGATGCTGAGTATCGCTCGCTTGCGGTTCGTGGGAATCGTGAACATCTCCTTGAGCAGAGTCCAGATGGTGGCATCACCAATGAGCTGTCTCTCGTAGTTCAATTGCTCCGAGATTTCCGTAATCTCTTCCTCGAGGTATGCGTGCCCTTCCGGCAGGTTTCGCACTTTTGTCAGCACCCGTCTGGCCTCCTCCCACTTGTCTTTTCTCGCAAGGTATCGAGGCGATTCGTTGCTGATCATCATGAGAGAGAACAGAAGGACGGCTGGAATGGCCTGAACGGCGAGCGGAACAATGTACATGACCTTGCCCGTTTCGTTCAGACTGGCGCCATAGTTGATCCAAAAGGCGAGCATACCACCGGTGACGATGAAGAGTTGATAAAGACCGGTCAACAAGCCACGGATAGCTCGGGGAGCGTTCTCGGACACGTAAATGGGGTTGACGACACTGGCACATCCGACGCCGAAGCCTGCAGTCGTCGATTAGCATATTGCCGGCGGCTTCTCTCCAATTGCCAGACAGATATCATGACGCACCAGAGATGAGACGGCCAATGTACATGGCCTCGAGGTGACCTGATGCGGCGGATTGCATCGCGACTCCGATCATAATCAAGACCGACGACCAAATGAGAGACCACTTTCGACCGATTATATCCGGAATAGGGAATCCAGCCAGAGCGCCAAAGAAGCATCCGGCTTGGAGGACTGATACGATGTTGCCCTTGAGATTGGCGACGGAAACGGAGTCAACTTTGCCATTATTAGCGATAAAGCCATAGTCCCTGTACGTGAAAACATGGTTAGTTTCTTTGCGAGCTGTTGGCAACAATCGTTTAATGGCTACTTACTGCTGGAAGGGGGCCATTTCAATGACGCCTCCAATCACACCGCTGTCCCAT
This sequence comes from Pestalotiopsis sp. JCM 9685, assembly GCA_001599175.1. Lineage (NCBI taxonomy): Eukaryota > Fungi > Ascomycota > Sordariomycetes > Amphisphaeriales > Sporocadaceae > Pestalotiopsis > Pestalotiopsis sp. JCM 9685. The sequence continues at coordinate 5,685,062 of BCGF01000004.1, forward strand.
CCGAAAGACATGGCACCGAAGCATGCCTGATTCGTGATTATTAGTATCATTTGGTCGCCATCGCCAGCAGTATCGGCGGCATGAAAAATTACTCACCGATCCGGCCAACAAGTAGACTCTCCAGTTGTAGATCTCATGAGGGTCAGTCTCCATCGCCTCATTTTTGACGATGCGCTTAAGAAGGGAAGCCATGATGGGCGAACGGCGTGGTGTTTGCCCCTCTCTGTGATTGTTTTCTTCTTATCGCTGTCCTGCGTTTTGGCGCCTAGAGTTCTGGTCCGTCTCTCAGGTACGCTCGAGAAAGGGTTCTCCAAAAGACGCGCGCAAGAGGCGAAAAGACCAAAGCACGCGAAGCCGTGGAATGTCCTCTTTTTAATGAAAGGGTCGTCCGATAGCCAGGGCCCAGGACTCAACCCCGATCTGCAGGTGGAGGGTGCCCATGCCTGTCCTCCATGGGGTTGCAGCACATGGTCCCAATAAATTGGCGCGGCCAGGCGGCATTGTTACTTTGGGGGAGGAATTGGTCGGATGAGGGTGAAGTCGAACGGACGGTTGGATGGGTGAGCAGCCCAAGTCTTTCTTGGCGAAATGGCAGCTCGAGAGAGGTGGAAAGTTGCGCGATCTGCGTTTCCCACCATTCAGATGCCGGCTTGGTACTGTGTTAAAGAGGCTGGACTCTCTCCCCGGATGAGCTTTGTATAGCCGTCTCAGGAAGGGGCCCCTCGCTTCAGAAGACTTGCAGGGTCTTGTCCAGAGCTACGAAGTACAGCTCTCGATTGGATCGTCCAGGGCCAAAGGGAATCACCTCGGCCCATCTTCCCGCGTGGAGGATTCTCCCCCAAATACCGTTCTATTTTACCCCATGGGCAACGAGCTGACGCTAACATCTAGTTTTCCGGGGGCTAGCGCCAAGTCTACAGGCTCTAAACGAAGACTCTCCCAGCTTACGAGTTGACGAGGGATGCACAGTCATCATCTGTCATTGCCATGAGTGTCGGCGTGATATGTTAGGCCGAAAGCGGTGGGATCTTACGATCGCTTTCTCACGCGGTAGACATGAAGACATGATATGGAACCACGCGTCGAGCGAATCGAGTCGATTGCGAACAAGGCCCTGACTGCTGCATCCTATCCCGGGCTGCTGCAATGTGGCTGCCACACACCCTGCAAAATGCGTGTGCGTGGACGACTTCAGCAGTGTATATCATGCGTTCGCTCAGTGTGCGCATCGCACAGTACCTAGAGCATGTACAGAATCGTGCAATAGGCGAATTCAAGACACGTCAAACATTCCCCTTGGGCCTGTTCACTCCTGACTCCTGGATGGCAATATGGAATCTGATATTAGCCAAGAGCGAATGAGCTGTCCATGAATTCATAATCCCTCTCTCCGGCGGAGATTGTCTCTTTCTTTAGGCTCAATGTGGGGGATGGGGAAGAGGAGCGAGGGGGCCTTGCTCCCAGTCCACCGGCGGTGGCCGCGTAGCATTTGGTTATGGAGGCGAAATTGAGTTTGAACTTTGGAGAATTGGAGGCATGCATAAATCATGTACCGTAACAACCCAGCCTGATTGACAAGAGAGAGATACTTATCTGAAGAGCCGGAGAATGACTTTCAGGCCCGATGGATGGACCGATTTCCAAGGGAGAATCGTTCTCATACGCGAAACGGTGCCGAGTAGAAGGTGTCATGTTCTTTTCCAGGATATTAATATATTATATGTGCATATTGCAGCCAACTGATGATATGCCTGCGAACATGACAGGACAACAGGAAACCATATCACTTCGCCACTTATGCGCAAGTCATTTCCAAATGGACACACGTAGTACGAATCGAAAAACTTACGCAAGAGTAAAAGAATGGACATCATATCGTAAATATATAAACGGTCACAGCCAGTCGGATTATGCAACCGGGTATCATATTATCAGTTCTATCTACTCTCGTTCGCTCAGCCAACCATGTGTTTTCCCCCTTCTTTATATACATCATATTTGCGCCATCTATACCCATCGCCCACCACCCTTCCCGGATCCCCATTCATAAAGACAAAAAGATACCAGCACAGTGTACAAGTAGACATGCCAACAACGCAAACCGCAATAGAAACAACATGACGACAGGCGGCCTCGACCGCGCCACGGGCGCCGCGCTGGGCGTCACAAACGTCGCGGCGCCCGTGCAGACGAACTTGAGGTACACGATGCTCTGCTGGCAGGGGAGCACGGCGCACGTCGGGCTCGTGCTGAAGCTGTTCCAGTACAGCTGGTTCGCGTCGCCGTACGCCGACTCGGAGCACATGCTCGGCATGTTCTGCCGCGCGAAGACCGCCGGCACGGCGTTGCTCGTCGGCTGTGCTGCTCCTGATTCCATGTACGATGATGACGACGATGATGATGAGGATGACGGTGAGGGGACTTGGTAGTATGTGTTTGGTTGCTGTTCTTCGCCCGAGTATGCGCCTGCGCCTGCGTATTGGCCTGTTGCGTCCGTGGACGAGCTCGCGTCCGCAGACTGGCTCGCGTAGGTAGGTTGGCTCATCTCCGTGGATTCCGTAGACGGGGCTGCATTCGCGTACCATCCTTCGTTCGTAGATTGGCCTCCCTGCCCGCTGTTTCCTCCGTCCTGGCCGTCTCCGCCGCCCGAATCATCTCCCCCGTCTGGGTAGCCGGCGCCCCCTACGTTGGTCCCGGGGATGTTCTGATGCGTCTGGCAGGTGCCGGGCGCCGATGCAATCCACAGCACCGGCGGGGTCCCGTCCGGACACGCGGGGAGCTGCGCGACGTAGGCCGATCTCACGAGGCGGTTTGTCCTGTAGCACTGGCCGAGGCCGGGCATTTGGAAGTTGTTCGTCAGGGGCATCCCACATCTCGCGTCTTCAAAGAGTAGAAATGACATTATATTACTGCTGTTCTTGTTTCTGGCTCAGTAAGGAAGAAGAAAGGAAAACAACAAGTAAACTGTCTAGCAAGAAAATGTCGGAAACATCGAATTCTTCTATTTGAGATACCATCTTTTCAGAACTGAAAGATTATATAGACTTTTGGACATGCGTTTACGAAGAAGGCAATGCATGCTCTTGATTCACATGAAGAGATGTGGTTTCGAACGTTATGTATCACCGGGAAGCGACGCAACCTGTGTCTGCTCCAAGCATGGTGATAAAATAGAACTCCATCAGTCACCTCAGTCATAGTACTAGGTTATTCAGAATGGTAGTAAACAAGACTCGAATGCGGTCTAAAAGACATGTCGTTGGCCCAAAGGAGCGACTTTTCTAGCCTTGTCTTAGACACCACCATGAGGGTCGAAACGGCTGAGAGACACTTCTCACCACTCACCACTGGCAACAGATGGAGAGTTCATGCAGATTGCGAGTTTACAGTGTCGGCATGGTACCTGCGCCGCAATATGACAACCACATTATCCGCTCAACCAGGCGAGTGAGTGGTTCTTGGTAGGCCGGCCAAGAAAAAAGCCATAAGCAATTGATTGATCCTTCAGCCAAGACCCAAGGTCAAGAATCACTGCTTTTGCCACCAATGGACATCCAGCGGGCTACGATCTATTGGAATCAATGCATACTTTCGCCTCAGATCATTCATAACAGGCCTAGACGATTGATCACACGCGCTGCCACGATCTCTGAGATCCATACCATGGCAACGGTCGTGCATCCGACACAACGGCCACTACCGCCAAGAGTGAGTCAATCACCACTTGTACGGTTGTGTCTGAAGGACCGTCTCAAGCATCATGGACTAGACCAGCACATCTCGATCAAATAAAAACCTTGCGTTGTTGATGAGAGAAAGATATCGGCGTTGTCATGGTGAACATCGCGGGTCGTGGTATCATCATTCTTGAAAATCTATTTGATCTGATAATTATATGCCTTAGATGCGATTTTTATCATACAGTCAGGGCCTCGCGATTCAAATGCCTGAAATACCAAGACCATATACCAACGCCAGAGCCTGTGAATGGCTGATGAATCTACCCTGTACTAACATATCCAAAGCCTCTCATGACGCCGTTTTTGTTTCCCCATTTGCAACTTTCACGTCCTTGCTCACTTCCTTGGTTACGTCCTTGGAGACAGCAGGTTTCTCTGGCTTCTGCTGCGTTTCCTGCAGCCCGATGCGGGCAGCAATGAAATCTGGCCATACATCGTTGACGACTCCAGCTGTAACCAGGGCATTGAAGATGGGATATGCCAAGATCAAGACAACAAGGATGAGGTCGAAGATATGCACGAACCACCACATGTACTGCTTTCCAAGCGCACAGTTGACGAACTCGTACTTCCACTCCCATGCTTCCTCGTCGAACCAGGCGCTGAGCAGACCGGCATTGCCACCGTAGCCACCCATCATGCTGCGCACAGTGACTTCTCGCAGACCGGGGTGGCCGTACTTTTCAGGAATGGCCTTTTCTTGAGCCTCGTTCCAACGTACGACCTCCCAGTTTCGGTCGTCCATGTTCTCGCCGGCCGTCTGGTTGATAAAGTGGAAAGTGTCGCAGCCTTCGTGATCATGGCCATTGAGGATTATGCCACTTCGTCCCTTGCCGTTGCCTGGTGCATTGACGTCCCTGTGAATACCGTATATACCCTCGAGGAAGCCCTTGGAAGCGTCCGATGACAGTTGGTATTGCTCCTTCACACCGCCGCCCTCCTCAGAAGAGAAGAAATCGAAGAATGGCGCATCCACGCACACGCCTTCCGGTTTGAACATGGGAATATGCGTCAAGACCACAGTGAAGTGACCCTTGTACTCGACGGCAGCCGCGGTGTTGATCACATCGTTGACAAATGTGTACGTGTGATCCTGAAGTTCTGGTGTGATCGCTGGGGTGTCCAGATTCATGTTGTTGATGACAACAATCCTGATCTCGGGAGGCAATCGGTTCGAGTCGGGATTCTTTTCGGTGTCCAAAAGCGTCGCATTCAGGGTCGCATTCGTAATCGGCAGCTCAAAGCGCAACTCGTAGGCTGCCTTGCCAAAGGCCTTCTCGAATCGGTCGAGTCGTTCGACAGTCATGTCTCCTGCATATCCCACGTCGTGGTTTCCAGCAATGTTGATGATTCGCTTCCGCCATACAGTCCCATTTTTGCCTTCGTTGCCAAGATATCCAGTCAACTCATACTCCTCAGCGGGGTGGACAGCGACCTCGTCGGGAACGCGTTCACCCCCTGCGAATGATCTGTTCCAATATCTCCAGCTTCGCTTCTCGAACTCTTCGTTGCCGATCCACTGGCTGCCCAGAAGATCTCCTAGCACCGTAACGTGTGAGGGTTTGGTCCACCACCTAAGCGTCCTGTAGATGTGGGCGATGTAGAAGTCGTTTCCGAACAGATCAATGCGTTTCCGTACCGATTCGAAGGCGTCAGGTATGTCCTCAAAGTACAAGTCCACCAAGTCGTGCAGCGACTGCCGTATCCGTTCTCGAAGGGAGGTGTGTGACGTCTGGAAAGCAACATTCAAAGCGAAGCTCTTCAAGTGGTTGAAAGGGACACGGTACGTGTCCGGTAGCGACGTGTCGCCCTCGAGCTGGGGGTCGCCCAGCGCGAGGAGACGGAACGGAGCAATGCTCAGGTCATCGTTTCCAAGGTGCTGTTGGACGGTGGACTGGAAAGCGGTCGGTGTCGTTTGCGAGTCGGGAAGTGGAAACGCGCAGCCCAGAAAGACCGGGTACAGGTACAGGTAGGTGGTGATGATCACCGCAAAGGGGACGAGGAGGCGCAAGGCATTGCGAAGAAAGGCAGCGGGGGACATGTAGCTGACGGCATGTGGCCGGAGCCAGCAAAGAGATTGCAAGAGGGACTGGAAGCCGTCGCGTAGAGGTTGCGAGACGCAAAAGTGAAGCAAGTCTTAGGAGATCATCGTAGCTTTTTTCCGGGGGTGAGAGCCGTGCTTCGAGATCAAGATCAGGAAGATAGGGGATCCGGCAAGCAGGACCCTTGCGCACATCTGAGCTGGGCAGAGCTTTGGTTAGGTACACAGTACCTTAGGTCAGGGGCACACAGGGGCACGAGTTTAGGCGGCTTAACGTATCCGGCAGGGCCCGTCGTCCACCCTAGCCCATCGCACCGGGACATGGTCACACTAAAAGGCCACTAAAGCAGGCCGCTATCAACTGACACATGCAAAAGTCTTTCTGTGCAACATCACAATATCATGAGTCTGGGGACTTGGTGTAGTGGCTTCGATCGCAGGATGGCTTCAGATGGTCTGCAGGGAGGCATCCCGATAGAATGGCGCTTGCACCCCAATCGGCAATGTTGCCATACCAGGAGAGTGGTCTCCTGGACGAGGCCGCCGATTTCTTTATGAACCCGGCGCCCGGCGCAATCGACCGACTCCGACTTCGCTTTGCGAATTACCAGCGCAGCTGGTTCCCGGAGCGGTCTGTATCGGTCACGAATTATGCTGAGCTCGTTCGTGGCGCGGCCACCCCCTCTGAGCGCCAACCCAATCAATCTCGACGAAACTCATCATTATTCGTCTGAAGTCCAGGCATTCGGAACTTGTATGGTCTCAAGGCAAACACTTCCATCCAATATTAAAACTGGTCATCTTTCCTCTCATGTTCCTGCTTTAATATCGAGAGAGATTCACGTGGACGGACGCGGTCCGATACTTGGGAATGCTGGAACCGCGGAAGCTGGGCCAAGTAATAAAAGTTCGGACAAACAACAATAGGCGAAAACCCCTTTTCTGCTGTTTGCGTAAGGCGGTGGAGCTTCACAACAGTAATGGCCCTTTTTGTCCTTTTCCAGCAGCTGCAAGATGAGTTGATACTCGTCCAATGCCATTATTGACTTGGCTATATTTGACTGCGCCACCGCCGCTGTCACATTTATTGAACACTGCGACTCTTGCAGCTCATTCTATGCGTCGCCATCCTCTGGGTTCTCGTCCTCGCAGACCTTGATCATGCGAGGGCCCTTGCTATCCAAGAACCGCTTTCCCTTGATATCGACGGCATCGGATTCACCTGACTCGTCTTCGCTTGCTGTCTCCAAGTCATCATCGCTGGCAGCTTCGTCTTCGGCCTTGACTCGAGTCTTATCCTCTTCATCCTCAGACTTCTTCTGCTGGTCGAACCTTGCGAGAGCCGCTGCGGATGTCCTCGTTTGCTGCCCGCCACTCTGGGCTTTCTGTCGTGGCTGGAAGAGCTTTTTAAGCGCCGGATTATTCTTTTTGGGATCGGATGAATAATATGTGGCCAGGTTGAACTTGAAAAACCTGCCAACAACGTACTGAGAAACGAAATTGGTCGCAATCTTAAGCTCCTCATGCAGGAGAAATCCATCCAATCCGCCGGAATCATCTGATCTGGTCGTCTCTTCACGGCGACGAATAGGATGACTCTCGTCGTCGCGAGTCTCTCCGGGACGATCAGCTTCCATCTTGTCGAGTTCAGCTCAATTGTTGCGAGCGAGGGTGACTTCCGTAGTGATGATTTGCTGTGCTGTACAGGTGACCTTCCAGGTTCTAAGGAAGAGGCGCGGTCCCTCTGTCAGGGCCAAGATGGAGGGACCGGACGAGATGGTGGCAATAGAGGAAAGAGAATCAGACGCTCCGAAGGCAGGAGTAGGATCAAACGACTTGGTGTTGGTAACCGCGAGATTTGACGGCTGTTGGCCGGGGGTTCAAATAAAAGAGTGCGCTCGCGGGAACGCAAACAACAATGCTGAGATTGTGGCAGTTGTGCAGGTTGTCCACGACCCGAGTGAAGTGGGGGACTGATGAATTCGAGCACAAGCTGTCTGGGCGGCTTCTGCCTTGGAGAGAATATGGGATAATCATGGAATAATGGCATTATTTTCTGCAAAGCTTTTACAGGCTGACCCGGCAACATTGCCACTCAATTGGTATTTTTTGGGTTCGCTCTTCTATTGACATGATAAGACTGTCTGGCTTCGGCGCATGGCTTAGACTGTGAGAGTTTTGGTTGGCGATAATCATATGGCGAGTATCATAGTTTAATTGCAAGAATACAGGTCAGGAGGGCGAGTGTGCTTACTACTAACAGCTTTGCAAATGGCAAGAAATAGTAATAAGAATCATAAAATATCAGAAGAGCCACATTTGCCAGAAACGCTGGCCAGTCGATAACAACCATGAAGTGCGGCGAGAGCGGTGAATATAAATGCTCCTCATAATCATAAATCTATAGTGCGAGTTCGCACATGCGAAAGCAGTGGATTTCAAGAGTATCTAGGAAACGGCTGGTGCTTGTAAAGGATTTTGAATCCAAACGTACGAGCATTGCCATGCGATTATCTAGTATAGATGAATCATAGATCATCTCGTTCATTTCTAGCTGGCAACTTTTGGACCGTGCTGGCGCATCACCCGGGTATCATGTTTCCTGCGCATGCTTGCAGTCGGGGTGAGTCAGGACCTGGAGCCATGAGCCAGCGACATCATGTTTGTGTCTGGATAGCGAGCCCCGCTGGTAGTAGTGTCCCAGAGCTTGGCGGAAGCAGAGGGAGAACTTCATCGAAAGCTCGCTTCCCGAGGTCTTTGCGTACTCGTCTTTGGCACGATGTAAAAGCTGACGGGCACCGAAAATTGACGTTGTAATCCAAGCTGGCGAGTTGTGGCCTACTCATCCATCTCCTCTTCCTCTTCATCGTAAGTTGGGAAAGCAACCTGGAAGGCGGCCTCGTCAATGTCCTCATCATCCTCGTCGCGAAAAGCAAACGCGACGATTTGGTTGTCCTTCAGGCCCTTGGACAAGAGCTTGTCGTCGGCCGTTGCACGAAGTGGGGTCCATCCCTGGCTGGGATCGCTGGGCACCGCGAGAACGGCGAACTCGACTCTCGATGAGTCCTCCGGTACTGCTGCGGGCGGAGTGTCCTTGTCCGCGTTCATGCCGTTGGGGAAGCGCTCCTGTGTGACCTGTAGAAGCTCCGAGGCGACATCCGAGAACGTCGAGTTGGGATCCACGAAGAGGAAGATGGTGTGGATTCCGTACTTGAATCTGATCGACAGATCTGTGTCGTCAACCTGGTCTCGCTGAACCTGTGGCTGCTGTAAGTATCTTGCTTTGAAAGCGCAAATGCCATTTTGGTGTTTTGAAGACCACCTACCATTTTGTACTGATACTTCTCTCAATTTTGGCGGTCTGTCAGCTTCAACGCTTCGTCTCTTGAGATCCTCTGATATTTGCTCAAGAGGAATGAATTGTGAATGAATCTGAGACAATAGAGACGTCGCTGTCGGCTGTGTGGAAATTGACGTTTTGGGTAAACACGTCAAGCACGTGAGGACCAGTGAGGGCGGAAGGGCGGATTCAGTGGATGTGGGGCAGGATCAGTGGGCGGAAAGGCACCTAAAAATGAAAGATGCAGCTGAGCTAACAAGGCAGTCACCGTCGTGTTTCCTTTACGCCCGTGATTTTCTTCCACCAATTTGGAATGTTAAAATCAAATCACTAGAGAGATATAAATATTGAACACCCTGAATCAATTTACATAAGACAAATGGGGGCTGGTCACAAAGCATTTTAAGTGGTAAAATGTTGATGTTTTTATACCAAGGATCCCTGGTGGAGTCTCGAAGTTGGACACAAAAGTTTGAGCGGAGAACTTTATACCTCTTGATTTACTCCTACAATATTAAGGTTAAGTAATGCGAGGTGGTATTCTGTTATGGTATGTTTGTATATGTATTGTTTGCTACCATTTGTTTAGCTACATGACAGAAGCATCTTCCTTGTCAACCATACACCTGCTGGCCAGCCAGCAAGAGCAGCCATGATGATTCACGCCGCAACCCCAGTGTGTAATGCTTGACTACACCAACTTTCCGCTACAGTATCCTGCAAAGTCATACGTGTAATAGGTAGCGTTGGACGAGTTTGTCGTGACCGATGGTACCGGACCGCCGGCCATGGGGGGTTGTGAGGTAGTGACCGCCGAGAGTATTGCGTTTCTGATGCCGACAAAATGAATCTCGGATGAGCAAGCCGAGTTTGCATGCCAGTCCCAGTTTTCGCTGGTGTAGCCACCCGCAGGGTTGCGGTTGGTCTCGATGCTCGCAATGATCATCAGTGCCAGCGAGCCGAGGAAGAAGCAGTATGTATAAGTCCGGTAAAATGGTGACGATATGCACGGGATGATGGTGGTTGTCGTTTTCCCTCGAATGAAGTAGTATGCCAACAAGGCGGCGGTAATCGTTAAGAAGACCAGGTAATAGATGGCCACGAAGAACATCGTCGTAGTCATATATCTCCCGTATGCGGAAATTGCCGAAAGAGGTATGACGTACAGGGCACAGACTGCCCAGAATAAAAGTAGTAGGAGGAAGTATCCGGTACGAAACACTCGAGATGGCCAGTATGACGTTGACCTGAACCGTTGAATAACCTCAAAGGATGGTGTTGCTTGCGGAGACATGAGATGCTGTGTGCTGCCGCTGTCGCTGCCGACTGCTGGAAGCGCCTTCATCGGAATATCACTTCTCATGGTGTAGATGTAGTCTTCCGTGAGCCACCTGGCAGCAAAGAGCCGCATCATTCCAAACACTGCCACGGGAGTGAAAATACTGTCGACTCCAAACGAATTGACATAGCTGCTATTGCTGTTTTCGGTATGCACCAAATTCCCCACGAGCGGCCAGAAAGCGGCGAAACCTTGTGCTGTAGCGATCACGGTCTTGATCATGGTAACAGACACAAGGTCTGCATGAGGGTGTTCAGGCAGGTGGCAGCAGTAAGGGGCAGCAGTTGTGACCACTACAAAAGTTTTGGTCAGTAAATGGCAACGCTCGAGATGACCCAAAACAACTAGAATGTGGCACCTACTGTGTTCACGCCCATCCCAGCCCGCGGGCGTCCAGAATATCGCATTGCTGACAGCCATCTCGGAATTGGTCCAGTATAGAGCCCTGATCCGGCGATCGGTTATAGCAACGTAGCGCCACAAGATGGACGTCGGATTATAATGACACATATAGTCGTACCAGCGGGCTCTTTTTGGTGCCAAGCAAGACACGGATGTCGCACCCGAAGCGATATGAACGATAAGAGGTGCAAGGCACATGGTCAAGAGACCCATCCACTCGGAAAAGGGAATGCATTTGCTGTTGAAGGAGACGTCGTAAATCACGAAACGAGTGTAATCGGCCATGGCGGGCAGAAAAGAAGCCGAGTAACAGAGAACATGACGAACAACTTTCGAGGTCGAAATTTGAGGATATAAAGATTTTCTATGTCAGCATTGATTGTCTGGCATCGTCCTTGCAGATCTGAATGGTCTGGAGCCTGAAGGATCAAACTCGTGCGGCGCAGGCCGTAAGTACCTTGACAAGCGGATACATACGAGCAGGCATACGAGGCTCAGCAGGAAGCAAGTGAGTCTAGTGTACCATTTGCTCAATGGGGAAGTATTATTCGACCTTTGACGCCGTCGCAAATTGGTGCTGTGTGCTCTGTAGTCCAATTGTTTGTTGGCAACCGAGTTCGAATTTGAGAACAGTCATCATCAACACCGCCAAACCCCTGATACTTTGTAGTGATGAGAACATATCTTTCAAGGTTGGTGCCTTGGAGAGATGAGGTTCCATAAAATAATCATCTTGCACCAGTCAACTGGAATGCATTTTGGAGTATTTCTAACCACAGAACAACAGAACATGGAGAGTTGCATCGTTCAGATGGCGGCTGAAAATAGCAACAAGAATGACCCGGGCCATTAGCCATTGCCTCTTTGCCCCATAATTTCTTTCTTGGGCTTTTGGGACACCTGGGATATGACCCACTGAATTCGGCCAGGCTGGAGCTTCAAATCTACAGGCGCGTATCGATAAGCAACAGCTGGAATCACTTTGACGAACATCGCACGATTCTACCGTCGCATGAGCATCTCTAGCAACGACTAGGCATTGTTACCTGGATAAACCACCTCGCGCCACTATACGAACGCCAGAGAAGAGGCCTCCGCGACAGTCTAGGACGCGCCGAAGTCGAGAATGTCACAGACCCAAGAGTACGAGAAGGTGATCAAGCAGATCAGGGAGCGAAGATACGAAGGCGCAGACTCACAGCGACGAGATGGCCGGATAAAACCGACGCGCGAAGAGTACGAGAGGCTGTGGCAAGAATCGCGACTGTCGCTGCCCCCCATGGTCCGGATACCAGGAGCCGCGCTCGCAGCGTTCGGCATGGGCATGACGCTGGGCCTCGCACATGGCAGTCAGATGGCCGGTCTACGATTTCGAGCCGAGCACGCGCACAAGCTCCCCACAACCACGACCGGGTGGTACCTGTACCACAAGAGCAAGAACTACCACCTCATGTTTGGCGGTCTCAAAGAGGGTTTCAGAAATGGCTTGCGATTGAGTCTGATCACGTCTGCCATGTTCTGCACCGAAAACCTGTTCGACGTGTATCGTGGCTCCAAGGACATGTTCAATACCATTGCCGCGAGTTTGGCCGTAGCGGGCGGTTTCAGTTTGATAAGTGAGTCTTGGCCGACTGCTTGCCGGTGCATGCATCATGGCTAACCCGAATTCACCTGCAGACCGATTTTCAGCGGCCGAAGGTGCGAGAACGGCACGCAAGGGGCTCATTGTTGGTTTCGTGTATGGTGGCGTTCAGGATCTCCTCTCGCTTGCCAAAGGTCGGCCCGTTGGCTACATCGAATTTATCCGGAGACATGTCGGCAGCAGTGCAGAAGCACAAGAGGAACATATCATGTAATTCTCTCCATCATCATGCCATTGCAATGGAGATGGCGAGTGGTGAATGATCCACAGTATTACCCCTCGGTTATTCATGGAAAACCAAACAGTCGCCAACTTTGCGCCACGACCTCCGGGCAATAGTACCTGTCCGACTGTCCTGCTCCGTACAAAGGACACCGATCTGTCTGGAGAGCCCACTTTATCCTGGGGATATCATTATCGCTGACCGATGCACAATCGAGCATTGGCAGAAAGTTACACTAGGACGCGTGCCCGGCTAGAGTCGCTCGTTGACTTTGTATGCACTCTTCACTTTGTGGTCAGAGTGGGTCGACCTCGTTGGGCTGCAGCAGGCCGTCGCAGTGCGTATTTCATCAGTCAGTCGGATACAACAACCCAAGAGGGCTATCGGTGATTGACAATGAGACGTCAACTACTCGGCAATCTGGCCCAGCGTACAGTAGGCGATCCCGGCTGTCTGCCCAATGCACCCCCCACGAGCCGTCCGGCGGTCTAGGGCTGCAGAAGTCACATGAAGCAGCAGAAGAAGCTCAGCAATTCTGCTTGGCAGCAACAGAATGGCCCAGGCAGAGAAACAAAGCTCCCTTTTCCCCACAAAGAAGCAAAGATAAAAAGCACTGAAAGCAATAGCCAGATCCACTCTGAGCCGAGCACCTTGATTTGGAGCCGAGCACGCTTGAGCGGTGGCGCGAAAGCACTGACACGACAGACGGGAATCTCTGGCATCTCAACCTTCACCAGGGTCGGGGGACCAGAGAGCTATCCTCTAAATAGAGTTGGACCCCTCCTGTTGCGCTTACTGTCCCCGGCCAGCCCGCGGCGGCCAGCTACGGTAACGCTCGTGATTGGCCAATCCAGCTTTATCGCACCCGGTTATAGGCGGCTTTCTTGACCAGCACGCTCCCCACCCACGTGACGCTACCGTGATAAGACAACTGCTGGGAAAGCGTCCTTCATCGACGATAGTATTGATTTCATACGGGCCAAGGCGCGGCTGGCCAGGGACGAGAGCAGGGTCAAGCTGCTTCGCATTACACGGCATTCGCCAATCTTACGTGCCTCATTTCTACGCCTGTCTTGCTCGTTGCGATTATCGGAGGCACGAGCTGCCCGGTATCAGCTTAGCCACCGTCGTCAGAATGTCTCCCCAAAGGTAGATTTATAGACGTTTCCCGTTTCCCCTTTGTCTGCAGGTGATCAAAAAGTTTAAGCTTCGACCTTGACCTCATATATGTCGCTCGACCTGTGATTGCCTTGCTTGTCTTCCGTACTTGGCTCTTGAATATATTCTCCCCCATTTTCCTCACAACTGAGAGCATCACCACAGCCATCCGTTGGCGCGACAAAGGATCATCCCACTTGGAATAAACGAAAACACCGACAATGCTGCAATCTCCCTTGGTGGGAAGGCCCATGGCCCTCCCTTCGTCTTTGAGGCTCGTCAAGCATCAGTCCTATGTCTTCCTCGTCGCCCGCCCTTTTGCAACAACGCGACCTGCCCTGGAAGCCACCGAGCCCACCAAGCGCCACCTTCACTCGACCTCAAAGACTGCACAGGACATTTCTGCTATTGACACCAAGTCCATCTCCCAACTCAAGTCTCAATTCGCCGAGGAAGCAAAGATGGCGTCCAAGAAGAAGATCGTGCCTCTTTCCGTCCTTCCGCTTCCCACGGTTCTTCGTACGCTCGCAACGACCACCATTTCCTCCTCGCCTATCCTGCTCCCGCCTTCTTTGGCTGCCATGAACGTTCTTGCGCACACGGAGAACCCCATCCTCAACCCCGACAAGAACGCTGTGCTCGGCTGGTTCTTGAAGAAGACCTTTTACGCCCAGTTCTGCGCTGGTGAGAATGCTGGCGAGGTGCGCCAGACGGTTGATGGTTTGAGGAAGATGGGATTCACTGGTGTCATTCTTGGTTACGCCAAAGAGGTCGTTCTTTCCAAGTCGCAAACGGAGAACCTGACCGCCTGCGACCAGGGCGCCGAGAAGGACGACTGCGTTGAGAAGGAGATTGGACCCTGGACTGCCGGTACCTTGGAGACCGTCCGACTGGCTCAACCCGGCGACTTTGTTGCTCTCAAGTTTACTGGTGCTGGACGACAGGCCCTCTACGCCCTCAAGAACCGACTCCCGCCTCCCAAGGAGCTCCGCGCTGGTATTGACCAGGTTTGCGACTATGCCCGCGAGCGCAACATTCCTCTGCTGTTCGACGCCGAGCAGACTGCCCTGCAGGCCGGTATCGATGACTGGACTCTCGAGTACCAGCGCAAGTACAACACAATCCCCGGCCACGCTCTCATCTACGGTACCTACCAGGCATACCTGAAGGCCTGCCCTGCCGTCCTTGGCTCGCACCTTTTGGCGGCTGCCAAGGATGGTTTCACCCTCGGAATCAAGCTCGTCCGCGGTGCTTACCTCGGCGCCGACCCCCGCCACATCATTCACGACACCAAGGAGGACACGGACAGATACTACGACGCCATCACCGAGTCGCTGATCCGCCGCGAGTGGAACGACATCCTCAAGCAGGACGCCGACTACCCCCTCGTCTCGATCCTGCTGGGCTCGCACAACCTCGAGTCGGTGCGCCGCGCCCGCGCCGTGCGCGACTCCATCCCCATCCCGGCCCCGACGACCTTCCCGTCGCAGGGCCCCGCCGGCGAGCTGGCCATCGCCCAGCTGCAGGGCATGGCCGACGACGTCAGCTGCGAGCTGGTCTGCGTCAAGAAGCGGGACGACCGCGACAGCGCCGTCGAGGACAGCACCAAGGCCTACAAGTACATCGTCTGGGGCACCACGGGCGAGTGCATGAAGTACCTGCTGCGCCGCGCCAACGAGAACAAGGACGCCGTCCAGCGCACCCGCTCCGGCCGCGATGCCATGTGGGGTGAGCTCAAGAGGCGCTTCTGGGCCTCGGTCGGCCGCGCCTAGAGACTTGACACGCCACCACAACAAAGTCTAGCATCTACCTGGCGTTTCTGCTTTTTTCTGGTTTTTCTCATGCATTTTGTTTGAGCGACATGGTGTTCAAGGAGTTTGAGAGCGTTTTTGGCGAGTCACGGCGTTTGCTACATGACGACAAAAGAGAGAAAGACTGATACCAGAGTCTGGGCGTTTTTGCCTACAATAGAGGGGATGAAGATGGAAATGAAGATTCCTCATATTCGAGGACATGGTCTAATGAATCTGACACGATATGATCATGGCTAGTATCATGAATAAAAAAATGAAACTACTTTCTGAACTATTGAATGATTTTTGAAAATGATGCTGGTGACATGATGTTGTATAATTTCAGTTTCACATGGCTGTATTCCGAGCCCTTGAGCGCCAACATTGAATACTATAGAAACGTATCAACAGATACCGATCCAACGTTTGTCCTGACTTCTTGGCCAGGAAACTCGTCTCCATCGAGTCGAGCCGCTTACACACAAGAGATGTCTTCGACAGCACTCCCCACATGCAATCTTGATCTTTTCGATATCCGTAACTCTTACCAAACACAATAACCCCGAGCAAGTCGTCTCAAACACCACCTCATCCACAACAAGACCGAATCCGGAAGACTATAGCATCTCCCTCGGCTATCCGCGGACGAGCTAGTTGGTTGTGTCTCTATATTATCCACTCTTTTAGGTACTCCGAACCGAGCAATGGGTCTGGAGCGGAGATCTGAACGATAGGTGGGGACGAGAGAAGAGAAAAAAGGGAACCACAAAAATAGATGAGAAAAGTCATGATTATTGGATTTGGCAGATTGTCTTGACACGTTGACGGTCATCATCGGCTTTTCGATTAGTATCAATATGCGAAATATGCAGCTGGATCTTTGCGATATCTTTGGCTGTCTTGTTCTGTTCAACATACTTCGCGTCTGCCCCGGAGAGATCAAAGCCCGAAGAAGTATCATCTAACTTCGAAATTTTGTTTTGGGTACAGAAAGTACCATTGCATACATACGAGTGTATTGACCTGGCTCCGAGTATACTTGTTTCGGTACCGTAAATCCGCGTGGCATGCCAAACATGCATGGGTGTCACCTTTTGGCTGGTGATCTCGCGGCTTGATTA
The DNA here is from genome assembly GCA_001599175.1 of Pestalotiopsis sp. JCM 9685. NCBI lineage: Eukaryota > Fungi > Ascomycota > Sordariomycetes > Amphisphaeriales > Sporocadaceae > Pestalotiopsis > Pestalotiopsis sp. JCM 9685. The sequence goes on from BCGF01000004.1 coordinate 5,701,861, forward strand.
GCGGCTGCGGTCAACGCTAAGATTCGAGAGACGTGATATTGCCCATCTCGACCACCTGCATCTTCGAATTGGCTTATGCCTGTATGTAATTGTGAAAATGCTCCAATGAATATGCTTACTGTGATTAATTGAGAAACTTGGCATATCAGCCACGTATGTTTCAGGTTGTTTGTGTTTTGGAGCTCGTAGTACATACCTCGTAGTTGCTTTTTATTCGAGATGAAGCTTGGACGCGAGTGGAAAGCGGGCGCCGCCGCCAAAGTGGACTCAACGTTTGCCTCTAAACTCGAACACGCGTTTGAGCAAGACACAATGGCTGCTCGATTAGCCCGGTTGTCAGACCACTTTCCATTAGTCACTTCCAATCGGATACGACGATATGAACTCATTACGGACCGTGGGTTCTTCTTCGGCGCCTGTAAGTTTGTGTATCGGACCGGTCTTCCAGCCATTTGGATCTGATGGATGCCACTGGATGTAAGATCACGAGTGGCGGAGTGATACCATTCTGACCTGATATCTTAGCGCGGCCCAGTCGCAAGCGGACCGCCGGAGGGTCGGCATCCCGGCCGATTCTGCTGGTCGAGAGTGACGGGGAAGAGCACACCAAGCCGGCGCCTAAGCGGCAGAAGGCCGAGAACCCCCTCCCCAAGTTCATACCTCTGGACTATTCGGACGACAACGTCTTTAGCGGCGTATCGAAGTGGCGCCAAGGTCAACGGCGAGAGAATGGGATTGATGTGCGCAAGCAACGTGGACTGGGCACTGCTCCTAAAACGTCCATGGACAAGAGAGTTGAAACCGTGATCGCGCAGTGGGCAACGGATCTATTTCCGCATTCTAGGAAGTACTACGTCGCACTCAAGGCCCGGGAGCCCGGAATCTTTGCAAGCTGGCCCGACTGTGAGGCGCAGACAAAAGGCGTCGCAGGCTGGAATGGCAAGACTGTGTGTATGTATCGCCGACGATCGAGATCAGCCCGGCGTGGTGTTGCTTGTTTTTCCGAGGTTGACAAACATCACATTCAGATAAGACATGCTCCAGTTTGGGAGAAGCCAAAGCCTTTGCGCGCGAATACCTTCCGTATGTGCTTCAAGAGCAGGACGCCAAGCAGCAACAAGTGGAGGACGTGGGTCATGAAAGAAGTCAAGATGCGAGCCAATCTCTCAGCTCTAGACTGTCAGCGCCAAATCCGATAAGAGCAGCACCGAATGCGCAGGGCAACATTGAGCAGCACAAGCACGATAATGATGGCGATGTCCATGCACAAATTGCTCGAATGGATACTCCGCAGATGATATCTCGAGCCAGCCCTTTGGCACCACGCGATAAAGGCGCAATGATGCGGCCTGATGGCAACAACACAGACGATACCGATGCCGACGGACATGTCAATTTTGACGTCGCAAAGACTGAGCCCAAGCTTTGCAAAGAGCAGCAAGAGGTCATCGACCACGCCCTCAGCGGCCGCAACGTCTTCATGACCGGCTCCGGGGGGTGCGGCAAAAGCGTCGTCGTCCGCCATCTACTGAAAAAGCTGCGCGCCGAAGGGAAGACCGTCTCGATCGTGGCGCCCACTGGTATCGCCGCCTTCCAGGTCTCAGGCACCACGACTCATACCTTCATGGGCTGGACGCAGGACACCTGCATGGAGCCCTTTAAGAAGGTGAAGGAGAAGCTGTTCAGAAAGCCCACGATAAAGCGGCTCAAGAGCACCGACGTCCTCATCATTGACGAGATCAGCATGGTCAGCAACTTTCACTTTGACCGAATGAGCCGCGCCCTGGCTGTGGTCAAACGACGCAAAAAGGAACCCTTGCGCCCATTTGGTGGATGTCAGGTCATTGCTGTCGGCGACTTCTGTCAGCTGCCACCCATCAATGGCCTTGCGTTCTGCAACGAGTGTGGCAACAAGATGACCAAAGCTTTGGGCAAGGACACCACATACACCTGCTCTTATTGCCCCCGCCCTATCACGTATCGTGAGCAAGATAAATGGGCTTTCAGGAGTAAGGCGTGGACAGATTGCAAGTTTGCCGATATCCATCTCACAAAGATCCATCGCCAAAACGATGAAAAATTCGTCCGGATGCTTCAAAAGGGCCGCCTCGGCCAGAAGCTTGCGCAAAGTGAGGTCGATCTGCTTTTGAACCATCCCTGCAAAATTGATAATGGTGTATGGATTTCCTCAAAAAGGAAGGAAGTCGAAGAGCGTAACAATTCCGAGTTTGCCAAGCTCAAGTCCGAGCAGTTCAACTACTGGTGCGTCGACAAGTTTGACTGCGAACACGAAGACCTCCGAGACACCGTCAAGCCTATGTATTGGGGCGGACCGCCGCCGGAAAGACGACCTCTTGATAAATTATCAGACCATCGCTATAGCAATTGCTTGTCCCTCAAGGTCGGCATGCCTGTGATCCTGCTAAAGAATGTCGACGTAGAGGTAGGTCTATGCAACGGCAGCCAAGGGGTTATTGTCGGATTTCAGAATTACAGGAAGTCCCCGCAACCGCTCCCACCCAACGAAGACCAGTATCATAACGATCCTGAAGGGTTTCGACGCGCCTACCGGAGATGGGATGAGAGCACCCGATTCATGATGCACCCAGGATTTGAGACGCAGCTATTGCCGGTAGTCAAATTCAATTCTGGTGTTTACCACGTGGTCCAACCCGACTGCACAATATCTCAACTAAGCGCGGCCGAGGGCCGGTACAGCCTGCTCATGCGCACGCAGATCCCGCTTGCCCCAGGATGGGCTCTTACAATTCACAAGAGTCAAGGAATGACTCTGGAGCGCCTTATCGTCAATCTGGCGAGTGTCTTTGAAGACGGACAGGCCCACGTTGCCCTCTCTCGGGCCACGACACTTGAAGGACTCAAGATTGAGGGCGGTAATGCAGCACTCACTTGTCTTCATACCAAGCTTGGCCCGCCGGAAGAAGTCATGACCTTTCTTCGCGAGAGGTTTCCTCAAATTTTTCAAGCTTGAATGGTCCATCCTACACAAAGCAAAAGATTGTTCCTGATACAAGGGCAAGAAGACATGCGAGTGGGTGCGAGAAATGGGTATCAATATCTATCATCTATCCGTCGTGCTTGGCCAAGAGTCCCTTCGCCACTGATGGTGACTTACAATCCCCGAAGAGCCATAGCGGAGACCACCAGCAACTCGAGCTCCTTCCTTTTGACTTCTGCGTCCTTGATACCCTCGACGTAGTTTACGCCGTTGAGTTTGTGGTACTTGCGCAGTTTAGGCCAGTCTGTCGACTTTGCAAGTTCCTCGTCGCTAAACGGCACACTTTCTCCCTGGACGTTCTGTGACAGATGTTTCTGGACGTCTTCTGCGGTCAAGACACGCGGGCTGTCATCATTCGAAATAAGGACCTTGACCACCATGATGTCTTTGGTCGAGGGCTGGATACCAAACCTCCTGTATGCTTCGGAGATCTGCGTGGTAATTAGCAAACTTTCAACGATGGGAAGCAGAAGAAGCACGTCTGGTGCCCCCCCAGTACATAGTGCATGACGATGATAATGAATTCAATACGACTAGCAAGCATAGTCATAGTCAATAAGAACAAACTGATAATTCTTCTCAACGTACATTGTTATTCGAGCTGAGCGAGCACACAATCTCAGAGTGCACGTTGGGCGTCTTCATATTGCCCGCAGCCTCTATGCTGACGGCCTTGTAGACGGCGGACAGCAGGTGGAACCGCGAGGCCACGGTCGTGGCGTCGATGAAGGCGTACTCAAAGTCCGGGTTCCGGCCCAGCAGCTGCGACTGCAGGAACTCAGCGTTGGCGACGTTGCGGAACAGCGCCGCGTGCACCGTGTGCGAGCTGGGGATGTGCTCGAGGGGGATCGTCTCGAGCATTGTCCTAGACATTGAAATCTGAAATTTCGAAGTCAAGGGGATAATCTGCCAAGTGAGGTGGGAGTTATAGTGACTGTTCAGTGGGATGCGATATCTTTTTTGACGTCCTGAGTCAATGTCGGCTTTCTCTCAGGTACGTCGATGGCGGGGTCAAATTTTTGGAGGGGCAGTAGGTAATAGGTCACACAAATGCGCCATGTACCTACACATGGCACACCTTTACACAATTGTATTTGGTTCGTTGCCTGCTCGAAATGGATTGGTCACTATAGAATTTGTGAGTCCTTACATCGATAAAAATGAACATGCCTCTCTTTTCAACGTCGCAGAACGACACACTTCGACTTGCCAGAACGCAGATGCAACATGAAACCCGCAAACACAGCTGGGCGACTCCACTGGCGCTCCACCGCAACCAAAGATTTTCTCCCGGAGAGGTTGGCTGCGCAGCAATCATAAGACGATTTAGCGCGCTTTGCTTCAACAACAAATCAATCACTGAGATTGCCCTATGGCGCAATTGGTTAGCGCGTCAGACTGTTATTCCTACCCAGGAACTGACATCTGGAGGCTCTGAGTTCGACCCTCAGTGGGGCAGCATCTTTTTGCTGTTTCTTCGTTTTTCTTTCATGGTTTGAACTTTTTCTTTTGTTTGAAAAGTCTTTTTTTTTTCCTGGCTCAGCCACAGCTTGTCGCCCGTTTGTCTATGTGGATTGTATGATTTGTAACTTCTTGCATTTTTGCAGCGTTTACGGTTTTTCTTATCCGAGTTTGCCCTTGAATGTCGCGTGCGCGTCTGATTATGTGGATCGCTATCCGATGCTCTTCTGAGTTACAATCGCCGGTGAACAAGATTGCAAAGCCCAACAGAAGACCATATAACGGAGTCCTTCCAGTTCTTTGGCCGATTTCGGGGCCCAGCTTTTGTTGAACTTGAGACATAAAATTGCCCGTGATTCTCCCAGTGGCCCACGTAGAAAAATGTACGTTATGATAATGCCAACATTAAGAACGAAGCGTCTCATCGAAATAAACTTTACCGTATCGAACAACTCTGGAAACCGATTAATCTGTGTGCAAATCCTATGGTCTGCGTTATCTTGAAGGAGCTGACAGAGGGGCCACTCAGCCCAGCCACAATTTCACCCACATACGTTCGGCGACGTGCAATCACGCCATAGCTGACACGACTTGCCTCAAAATACGCTGCGCGCGACCTTGGATATCCGATGCGGTCTTCATTGTCAATGTGCTCGGCTGTGACGGTTTCGCGCGCCGCTATTTGCCTGTACATGCGCTGTTCCTGATCAATATGGAGTCATGCGGCACCACTATTGCCAAGCGGCGCCGTGTCGAAGACCACGATGTGGAGCAGCGATACAGCCTTGAGAGTATGCACGCCGACGGGCTGGGTGGCAACACATCACGGCCGCACAAGAGAAATCGCAGCAGCATTGGCAACCTTGGCACCTACATGATCGAAAAGGAAGACATGGACGACGTAATGATGGACATTTATAAGCCACTATCACCACCGCTATCAGAACCCGAGACGTTGCCATTGCCCATCGCCAGGTCGTCGGAAGAGTATGGCAGCAAATCGGTCTCAAGGCCAGCGCGCCAGCTTTCACCGGAAGAATCATGCAACGAGACCGAGTCGCCATCGAGCATATTGGAATACCCCGCCATGGTTTCCCACATACTTGGCCCTGAACAGCAGATCAGCGTACTCCCGGGAACAGCTTATAGAGATGTCAAGCTTATCGTTGGGGAAATCGCCCACCGAGTTGGGTTACAAAGCACCTTTGAGACCAAAAAGAATGGTCTGCTTGCGCTGGGAGCCATCGCCTCGACGATTCTGTTTTCTGGTCCGTCGCGCCAGGCACTAGAAGTCAAGGCGCAATTCGAGAGAGATGGCTGCATACCTGTACTCATGCTGCATATTACTCGGGGTATGACACGGGAGGAGCTCCGTTCGCTTGGTGAAGAGTCAATCTACGGGGTCAGCTTCTATTTGCAATTGCAATCTTCGCATGAGAGGGCAGTCGAGGATTATGTGGCTGGGTTTTACGATTTCTCCCTGGTCTTGGAAACTTTCAACTAGCTCGGATTCAGGTAAATCTGAAATATTAGCAACTTGAACACTCGGTGACCTTGGCGAAACCTTTATATGTTGGTGGAACGCAGGAAAGGATTGCTATTCGGTCAACGCCTGTGCCGATGGGTTAGACTCATCGCTGCCTACCACGTTTTCCCTCCCCAATTACGAGACATCCTTGAATGAAATAAGTATCCCCCAGAACAAAGATAGAAACCCGAGAGCGATCGTTACAGGTACAGAGGCATTCTGAAGATCTCCAGGGAATTTGATCATCCACCAAGCAAAGAACGCCATTGGACCGCCAACCATGATGAGGTGATATGTGATGACATGGACACAAGACAAATGGTAAATGGTACCCAGCCCCCAGATCTCAGTCGTCTCATCGTTGATGAAAGAACGATCTCTCCATTCTGGTCTTGCTTGAGCGGGCACCAGAATGGAGCGTCGACGAGAATAGCCTTCCGCCATTGGCACTTGCCAGGCTGCTCATAGATGCATACCTGGCTCACGATCACTTGTGCTATCCGTGCCTAGATTCAGGCTTTGTTCGGGTGGTGTTGGATGGAATCTACAGCGACTCATCTTATTACAAGAGGAATGACTTTGAAGCATTCACCTTTGACATGCTTCTCGCGAGTGGAACCCTGCAGGTGCACAAGTTCAATTGGCAAGCACTTCCGGACGCGGAAACGCATCACATGAAGGCAATGACCCGACTTGATGCCGTCTTGAGCCGTGGAGGGCTCCAGGCGCTACAAGCAATGCTCCTTCTTTGTCAGTATCGACTAAGTAGCTCGACCAAAGACACCTCAGGAAGTATGTTTCACTTCCATTTCAATCCATCTTTAATAACCAACAGCTAATGTGATCCTAGGTCTATGGCATCTTGTCGGTGTTGCTGCGCGCATGAGTCTAGAGATGGGTCTTCATCGAGAGTCTGTATATCGTGTACAGCCAGGTGCTGACGTTTGTACGGATCACCGCCTTTTCGAGCAACAAGAAGTCCGTAGACGTTGCTTTTGGTGCGTTTTTGCGCTAGACAGGTACGTCGATCCTTTTTCTCTCCCCTATTACACGTGGCTGATACTTGTCAGAATTGTGTCCATCACTTTGGGAAGACCCCTTGCGATTTGTCTAGATGACATCGACGTCAAGCTTCCAGAGGTCGGTAATCGTCACTCTCTCAGAAGCCGCCATGGCCGGTGACGATCAAGGCCTGCTCCACAGTGATCAGAATTCCAGGACAGCCATCTTTGTGCACATAGTACGGTATCGAGATCTCTGCGGGAGGTTTCTCACCTCCCTTCATCGAAGCAGTCGGAGTACAGCTCATCCAGGCTTTGAACTTCGCAAGACGCGGGATGAGTTCGCACTCGAGCTCGAGGCATGGCGCGCCGACACGAAATCGCTCCGCCTCCCTGAGCTCGATCTCTCTTCGCTGATTGCAGAGGCGCGGTCTAGCTTTCGATCGAATGCTTGGTACGAGTTGCTTTATCACAACGCCATTCTACTTCTATATCGGCCTGCACCAAGCGTTTCGCTGCTAGATGCGCTAGGCGATATACCTCGTCTTTTGTCATCAGCTGAGCAGTCCATCAAATTGTACTCGTATCTATTCCGATCTCGCAAGATCAACTTTTCTTGGGTCGTCCTGCACGCAGTCTTCATGGCTGGTCTGACGTATGTGTGCGCCGTGAGTCGTCACATTCGCGAGAAACAGAAGCCCAAGAACAGTCAGTATACTCCGATCCCGACAGTACTGCCACAAGACCCTACAGTTGTCGAGATAGCAAACACCTGCCGGGCCTGCTCACAGGTCTTGGTCGCTGCTTCTGAGCGCTGCAATGCCCAGAAGAATTGCTATGAAGTCTTTGACAGGCTCAGTGATGCCGTACTGGCAGACGCGGTGGATCTCGTCGCTGGAAAATTCACATACCTGAGTCAAGATACTGAAGATGGTAGCCATCGGAGTGTTCCGAATCTTGCCCGGAACAATTTCAACGTCGGAGCACCGCCAACTCCGTCAACTTCATGCACCGCTGATGCTCATGGATCCAATGTCGACCAAGGATTAGCCAGCAACAGATCCCAACAACACAGCAGCCATAGGACTGATGGAATGCAACAGACGTATACAGAGTCCACATTTGGCGTCCTGCCTCTCGCAACGGACAATGCTCTCCGGGATTGTTTTCCAGGGCTTCGCCAGATCTATGACGCGCAATGGGGCGATGATGCTATTTTGCACTTAAGTATGGATTGGCTGGGAGATGTCGACCCGAACATGAGTTTTGATTGAGATATTAATAACATCTGAAGACTTCGCAAAAGTTCTCAACGTCAAATTAATGTACTATCTACGGGGGATCTCCTTTTAGCCCCCGGCATTGGCACGGCGCCACAAACCTTCTGTAAAAACATGCTACAGCGCTTTCAGACCTGAATTTTGTGCCTACATCCCCATTTTCCGTGTGCGCCACGCACACCTAATCCTACCTACCTAGTAGCGCCTTATGGTATCTACAGAGAACGGAATTTTATATCCGTGCCACCCTTGTTTTACACCAAAAGTCACTATATTACTATTGCCACAAAAAATCAAGGAAAATAAAAAAAAATAAAGCAAACTAAATATAATATTGAGATTCACTAAAAAATGATTTTGTATTATTTATTTTTTTGATTTTTGTTTTATAAAAAATTCAAAAAATCCTATAGTTTCGGTATAGCTGGAAAACCGCTAATTTTGGTGGGGAAACCATAAATTATACCCTTCGGCTCGACAAATACTTTGCTACCGCAAAACCAAGAAAAATATAACATAAAAAGAAAAAGAAAACTAAAGCTTTAAGTGATTCCTAACAGTTTTTAGCTGTTCTTGTATTTTTCCCGTTTTTATTCGGCTATAAACATGGGAGTGAACATGGTGACTTTTGGTGTGAAATGGGGTATGCACGGACTTAAAGTTCGGGTCATTGTACCTACCTTCGGCGTCGGCGCCGACGCCGAAGCGGAGAAAGGCGCTATACTACCCCAGTGCGGAGATGGATGAACCTCACCGCGCGCCCCCGCAACCAAGGGTTATGCTGGCAATGATCATGAAATTTCTACGAAATGCCTCAAGCCTGTAGTACCCGGAAGCCAGCACGAAGGTTGGTCAGGAGGTATATATGATGGATGTAAGGACCCGGTACATAGATTGGAGCAGGGCTGTTCTGTAGACCACCTCGACATGCAAAAATTGCTTTGACGCCGATGAATCTTGATCTCCACAACTGCAAGTCAAGATGCTCAACGTAATCAGTAGCGTTGTCATGTTGGCAGCGTGCCATGCCACTTCTGCATTTGCACAAGTGTTGAACGCGTCGGCCTGTGCTTGTCTCGAGGGCTTGGGGGCAGACATTGGCATTTCTGGAGATGTTCAGTACAGCGCCTCCACGGTCTCGGCACATGCTCTCAATCTTACAGGAGTCGAAGGAACAAACGACATTGGAATCTGCCGTATACAGGGATCAATCGCATATGGCGACGAGAAGAATAATACGCTCCACTTCGAAGTCTGGCTTCCAGAATCGTCGGAATACAATGGTCGCTATCTCTCAGTCGGTGAGTTGGACTCTTTGATTTTCTGAATCCAGATCTTGTCGCTGACACCCATCAGGAAACGGTGGATTCGCAGGCGTGATTGACTACAGTGCCATGATTACAAACTTGAATTCCGGCTACGCTGTGGGAGGGTAAGTACATCTCGCCCAGTCCTACGGAAATGCTCTCTAACACGATTACAGTGGCGACTCGGGACACAACACGTCTCAAAACGGCCCAACCAGGCCAGGTGGCTATGCTGACTTTATGAACAACGAGGATGAGACGCGCGCTTGGATCCAGAACTCGATCGCCATGTTTACCGATCCAGCAAAGAGATTAACCACGGCGTATTATCAGGAGCCGCCCAACAAGATGTACTACGCGGGCTGCTCAACTGGAGGTGCGCAGGGCTTCGCTCTCGCCCAGTACCACCCCGAGATGTTCGATGGCATCTTTGCTGGTAGCCCGGGGAATTGGTACTCCCACCTGATTCTGTCATTTTTATGGAATGGAATGAACTCAAATGTGAGTGCGCTTCGTTTTAACCCCCAACGCGAATCGCGAGAATGGAATTCTAATCTAAAGCTATAGGACACTGACTCGTTCATGGATCAACAAGCACTGGACTTCATCAAGGACGCTGTTTTAGCCGAGTGCGACGCCATCGATGGAGTCACCGACGGTCTCATTGAGAATCCGGAGAACTGCGACTTTGACATCTCTTCACTGCAGTGTTCCAGTGATCAGCAACCAGTCGTGGACAATACTACCGTCTGCCTCACATCAGCTCAAATTGGCAACGCCAAGCTCTTCTACGCCGGCCCGACGAACAACGAGACCGGGGCTTCCATCTACCCCGGATTCGCGCTGGGCTCCGAGTCCGAGTGGATGCCACAGGAGTCCAGTCTCTGGATCGAATACGGCATCCCAATTTTGCAGAACCTCGTCTTCAAGAACCTGAGCTACGACTACACGCAGTTCAACTGGGCCTCCGACGTCGACCTCGTGGACCGGGTGGCGTCGCCGCTGATCGACGAGATCTCGGCCAACCTGACCGGCTTCCAGCAGCGCGGCGGCAAGCTGATCGTGACGCAGGGCTGGGCGGACCCGTACAACGCGCCGACGTGGCCGATCGAGCACCGCGGCCAGATGCAGGACATCTTTGGGGACGAGCTGGACGACTTCTTCGGCTTGTTCATGGTCCCCGGCGGTGGACACTGTAGCGGCGCCGAGAGCTATCCGCAGATGCCCGGGACGTGGCATGCGCTCGAGGCGCTGGTGTTGTGGGTGGAGCAGGATTCGTTCCCGGAGGCGATCTTGGCGAGCGATCCCGCGGATGGAAGCAATTCTACGCGGAAGCTTTGTCCGTACCCCCAGAATGCTGTGTATATTGGTGGAGATGTCGGTCACTGGGAGTCATACACTTGCCAGTGATGGGAGGTAATGCTATCCGTGCCCAAAAAGTTCAAAAGATCAATAAATTGACAATGAGATCATGACGTGAAACCGGACGAATCCCTCGTCGCCCCTTCAGAAGGACTCGCGTTGTTCAGGACGGAAATCTTGCTTTATTTTGTCAAGTCTATTTTGTCTTTACAACTGGATTGAAATATGGGACAGACCACTATTATGTCGCCTCCGCTAGTATTGTGCATCATGTACAGCCAGAAAATGTCGTTTACCTCACAAATGTTCCATGCGGCTTTCCCACATAATTTACTTGGAAAAGCCGCATCAACTGCCCGGCGCCATGTCCTTGCCATTACTGGTAAAATACAGGCAGAAGTAAGCCAGCCGGGACGAAAATCATCCCAGTCCTCTTCGCCAACTCCTTAGGAAACGTCGAACAGGGCATCCCATCGGTTGTTGATGGCCTGGACGATTACAAGTCGGGCATCTGGTAGGTGTGCATGGACCTGTCTTGCTGGCCAGGCATCCATTGTAGCGGGAGGGCAGTGTACTGGTCACGCACGGGACACTGAAGGCACAAGAGGGATATTATCAGTCCATGTGAATTCAGTATCAAGTGTGCAGTGAAGTAAGATGATAAAAGAAGAAGAAGAGGGACGCCCTCCAGCAGCGCCGGGGCAAATCTATGGGCCTCCCCCACGGGGAGGGAGGAACGCCCCCACAACATGCCCCCGTCCTCGAAAGAAACATGCGTCCTCGTCATGGAAAGAACCATATTATCCCGCATCGTCCTCTCTGCGATGCCCATCATGTCCATTGCAAACCATTTTGTCCCGCATCGTCCTTCTGCGATGCTCATCATGTCCATGCCAAAGCATCATGCCCGTGACCTCCCAAATCAAAACGCAAATCCATTGCTCCTAAGACCGGTTTTACGGTGCTCTTGTCAACCAGCAACAGCTGACATGTTTTGGTCGCTGTTAGGATGCAAGTCAGTAAGAGCTGCAAAATTAGTAAGGAGGATGTACTGACTAGGTTAGTCATTTCGGATAATGGATCGAATGGTCTGGCGAAAGCCCTTTAGCTAATCGGCGGACAGCCACTCTGGGATCTTGGCGGCCTGCTTCAGCTTCTCGTCGACGATATTCATCGCGGTCTGTATCTTGGCGTCAAGCCGCTGTGGACGCCTGGCTAGATTCAACCGGGTCGCAGGGGCGCCTCCGACAGCTTGGTTCGTCGAACTCCTCGTTGCCGTCGGCATTGGCGTTACTGAACAACTCATCCCACTTGTTGATCAGGGCTTCCGTAATTGCTCGACGAGCGTCAGGAGCATATGTCGTGGGCCGTACGTGCGGGCCAAGCATCCATATTGGCGTTGCTATCAGAATGCAAGTTAGGAAGAGAGGCAACATCGAGGAAGAGGGTGTACTGACTAGTCTTTGCGGATTATTCCGCGAAAAGTTCGGCGGAAACTCTTCAGCTCATCGGTGGATAGCAACAGGGGGGTAGTTGTGGCATTCTTTAGCTTCTTGTCGATAACCTTCATGCAGATCTCGATCTTCGCGTGTAGCCGCTGTGGGCGCGGGGTTGGGTTTAGGGGGTTCGCGGACATGCTTGCTTTCTGAGTGTGTTGTTGCGGTCTTTGTTGTGTTGGAAAAAGCAGAGACGAAGGTGTTTGGAAGAGGAGCTCGTGGTCCCAAGCCGAGTGCGCTGTTGGAATTCGGCAAGGTGGGCATTCTGAAGGGGGGACAATCAAACGGTACTTCGGTAGGCAACGCACATGCTTACGACTGTTGTGCATCAATTTTGCGAGCTTTTGCTTCTGGTTGCTTTCTGCTGGGTTTAAGTGGAATAATCAAACGGGCGAAAGGCGAGGAGTTAAATGACTGACTCGCAGATCAACTGCAACCACTGCGTACAGATGATCCGTGATTCCATTCATCAGATCAGGGAGTTTATGAAAATTGGTTTCGTAACTGTATAATTTGTTATATTGATGGCAGAGTATCTATAGTAGACTAACAAAGTTATGCGAAGACTATCAGTGTGGTGTTCCTAGGTATTGATCGATAATTGATCAGCCCCTCGATGAAGCAGGGTGGACGGAATTGAACAAACGGATAAGAGACTTCTCAAGTATGGTGGACAACCCGCCTGATTTCTTGGTCTATTTTTCTTGCGTACACGGTTTGCGAGCTTCCGCAAATGTACATCGAGCTTCGTGTCGTAAGAGATCGTACAAGTCTTCTCTATTGGTTCCTGTCTATAAAATATAGTTTATTGCAGTCTTTCCGCAGTCATCTGAATTATTCGCCGTCTATATTCTGCTTTCAGCCTCTCGTCCTTATTGTTATCTGAAGATCATCTGGAGACTCATTTGGTGTCTATCATGATAATCATATGGGAGCTATCGAGATGAAGTATCCTTGCGCACTAATACATTCGCTCTTCTTGCCCACGCTCACCTTAAATACCCTGACAGCCGGAGGAGTCAGCCAATAGGATTCAGCCAATTGGGGGACAGTCATTGGGATGCGACAATCAATGAGATGCAAGTTTGGGCAACGAAACGAATGATGTTGTGGATTGTTTCTGCCGCAAGAAAGTGCTCACTGTTTCAATCCAGAATCACGCCTCCGGAATCGTTGATCGGTTTAAATCCCTGAATTGAGGCAAAAGTTGTTCAAGCAACGGTCATTGATTACAGGCGCTTGGGGATCATGGCTCAAAAACGAACTATCCATGATGCTGTGGGTGAACGGATAAAGGTGTAGGCCCAGCTGCATCTTCTTGCTCAGAAACAGGTCAACATATTCCGATCCGTCCAGCTTTGCCCATAGCTAGGTGAACGGAACGGTATAGTTCTCATTTCCCCAGGTCTGCGATGGTTTCCGCGGCATCGTCTACAACGACTCCAACTGGGACGACCTGGGCCTGACCACATCCGACGTCGAGCACGCCGTGGGACTCAACGTGGGCCTCAGGAACACAGGCATCAAGGAGGACCATCTCGGCTTATTCAAGAACGCCGGCGGCAAGATCGCCTCCTGCCACTCGGTCCGACCCGACCGTGCTGTCCGAGCTGCCCGGGTGGTATTGCAACTTGCTGGGCGAGAAGCGCAAAGCCATTGTGGCGGTCCAGAAATGGGCTAAGCAGGGCGAGGGCCCCGGGGAATTAATCGGGACAACGTACGTAGACAGCGATGTGAATTCCGCAATTGTACCGCAAAGAAGTGAATTGAGTCCGCTTTGGAGACAAGGCCACCTGCTAATGTCTGTGAATGAACATTGCTCGTAGCCAAAGCAGAGCATTTGGGATGCATCAAGTTGGATTTGTATGTGAAAATAGTAGCGTAATAGGATATGATACAATGGCCCAGCATAACATCATGTTAGGTGGTGAACGACATATAATTTGTGAGATCGAATGTCTCCAGGTTCGTCGCACAGAATTAATCCAGCATCGTGCCGCATGGATTCGTTTTCAAGTCCTCATCTAGGTACTAAGAAGCCTTCATGTTGGATCCGGACCCTCGTAGTCTTGTACTTAGTACGTGGATGTTCAGGGGAATTGGTCCCAGTGGACTGAGGGCGGAGACAGGCCTAACATGTACCCAAGAACCGATGTGACCCACCCAAAGCAAGCAGGCTTTAGCGAGCTGAGCTAGTGCTCAAGAACCTAAGTATAGTACAGTACCAGGCACCACCTAACCTAGATTGATTACAACTTGGCCGACAGTGATCATAAACGGGAAAGAACTAGGGTGCTTTGAACGCGGGTCATTTCTATCCACGTATTTCTCTTCAAGCTCACCTTGAAATCAGCCATTCGATCCTTTTCTGCATTGCGCCAACTCGCCCAGAAGCAAGCACACTTTCAACAGCAATGGCGGCGACCGCTCCAGAGTCGGCGGGCTGGGAGACTCTACCGACAGAGATATCCCTCTCCATCCTCAAACAGCTCCCTGATCTCACAACTTTGTACAATTACATCACTTCTTCACCCGCTGCAGCCCGCGTCTTTGACACCTACGCCGCCGAGATTGTCGAGTCGCATCTCGCCTCGGGTGCCGTCCACGCCTACACCGGCGCTATCATCCGCCTGGCCGCCTACGTGCGATCTGGCGTCCGCCCGCCCGGCGTCTCCGATTTCGACGACTTCAACGATCTGTACGTGCATGAGACCACGGAGCACCGCTATGAGCCTCCGCAATGGACAGAGGAGCCGCTGCGTTTGACACAGCAGCAGCCCGGTGCTGATGGTACCAAGGCGGCCGTGTCTGCATCGGTCCTGCGCAGCGTCCTCGCTAGCCACCGTCGCAATGAGCGCCTGATGGCGGGCTGTCTGGCCATGTACCTGCCACGCTTCCGCGCCCTCCAACCCCAGTGGGTGACCGACCGGGAATTCACCTTTGAGAGCGTTTACCACGGGCTGGACCATACCGATTTTGTAGGGGCATGGCAGATGCAGCCTGCCACGGTGCCTGTTCCCAAGCGCGACCTGGGCCATCCGACATGGTGTGAAGAGCAACGCCTCCTCCGTGCGGCGTGGCGAATCCGGCTGTATGAAGACATGAAGACTGCAGCCATCGGGGGCCGCTTCTTGGAGCACTGGCCGGAGAGCGTCCTTAGGAAGCTGCAGCGCAGCGACCCCACGCTGCACATGTGGGTAGATGTGGACTGCTTGATCGCGGTTCATGATTCCGAGCTCGATATACATCATCAATTGATTGATATGGAAGATGAGCTCATCAACACGGTTCTGGATTACATCGATTCCATGAGAGAAAAGATCGGCCCTTCTTTCTCCCTGGCAACCGATGCTCTACTGCAGCACATCCCAGACAGGGACTGGCCCGAGCCGACTCCGTCGCCCAGAGATATACTTGAAGTCGATTGGTATACCTCAGCAATGAACTTGGATTTTCAGGCCGTGCATGGCTCGGAAGAGGATCATGTCACCGAGGGCTGGTGCACCCCGTTGCAGCACGTGCCGTGGGACTTTTATCGCCGAAGGGGATTTGCCATTTGGTGCGAGAAGAGGCTGCTAGGCTATGGGCTGATACCGCCGGGATCATGTTTCAAGATCGATGAGGATCCGGTGGCGGCAATGACTCCAAGCGAGCATTACACCGTAGGCATGTTGTTCATGGCCTGGAAGAGTGTGCTCGTGGAGCAGGAGCTGGCCGAGGTGGACCGAGTCAACCAGATAAGGCAAGAAGAGTGCATGCGTCCACCACCAGTAACTCTGACAGGAATAATTTCCTGTCTAGAGAGGAACGTGACCCCTGATATCTACCGGATAGCACCCCAAAATGGTTGAGCGAGCGTATGTAGTAATGATACAGGGTCGCTGACACTCCTCCACATTGTGAAGAAGGGTTGAGAAAGTTTGACATAGAAGATGCATTGAGGTCAAGTAGTAATTAATGTAAATCCGAGTAAATTACGAGTTCACCCTTTTGAGCCGCGACTCAAAAGTTCCGATGATATACCAAGAACTTCACTCAAGCCTGTCAACCCGTACAGCTATAAAACCAAAAGCCGCACTCTCCAAGTTCGAGATGTCCCAAAGCTCAAATAGCCTTGGCCGCCACCAGCTCCGCGCCGACCAAGATGCGGCGAAGGAGATCCCGTGTCGTTCGGCGCACTGGCTTCTTGACAGCGCCCTTGGCCCTCTTCAGCACGTCACGCTTCTTGGCGACGGAGCAGCCCGCGATACTCGTCGCGAGCCTGTTAGTCTCGGCATGCATTGAGTCCTGGATGAAGGAAATAGATTGGTCAGCACGACGACTCAGATGTCAATTGTATGATGGATAGTCTTGGAAGGAAATCGGCGGCAGGGTGGGGAACACGGCGACTCACGATAACATCGTCATGCAGGACGGTGACCTGCTGGGCCTTGTAGTTGGCCAGAGACTGCTGCAGCTGCGTCTTCTCGGCGGCGGTCCAGATGTCCGAGGTGACGCCGTTTTCCGTCTTCTGCGCGGCCAGCGTCGCAGCAAAGTCGAGCTCGTTGATGTCGGCCGCCTTGGTGCTGGTGAACGGGATGTTGAAGGGCTTGAGGGTGCGCTTCACGGCGGTGGCCCACTTTCCCGTGTCCAGGTTCTTGTTGGCCCATTTCTTGAGGTTGTTGGCCATGTCGTTCTCGCGATCTGGGTATGAGTTAGTTTCGGTGTTTTTTGCTGGCCGAAGATGGGACGGCTTACCCTGAAGACGGACATTGTGTCTGGCGAGGAGTGCGAAAGTTAGCAATCGCCCAAAATGTAGGATGGGAGTCGAGAATCAGGGATGACACTTACGCAAATGTGTTGTACGCGGCTCCGTCAGTGACTAGAGCGCTCATGACGGTGTCCGTGTCCGTCAAAGCACTGCGGGCATCTTGCATTGTGTCCGAGACCTGCAGGATATGTAAGCGGCTTCGACTCCCAACAAGAATGTCCTACTGTCAAGCGGATAGAATGCACATACCGCATCCACACAGTCCGAAAAAGGTGTCACAACGCCGGGGGCCGTGGACCACTTCCCGGGGTACATCTTGTCAAAGTCCTGTAGTAGAGTCTTCTTACCGCCAACAGTAGCGTAATTGACAACTAGACGAGAAGTTAGCAAATCTGAGACGAAGAGATATATACTCCGAGAAAAGTTCACGTACTCTTGGTTCGAATCAGCTTAAAGTCGGGTCCTGATTGACTCTAGTTAGCAAACGAGTGGGCATGGCCGAAGCGGCTCCTGTATCTCGGGGACGATGACCTACTCAGAGAGTGCCCAGTTTTGTCATAGGTATAGGATGCCCAAGACGTGTCACCAATGTACTTGGCGAACTCGTCAAATGCGCAGATACCGTCCATGCCAGCAGCCGTGGCGGCGGCCAGGAAAGCGGTCTCATCAGTTGCTGCTGTTGAATCGGTCCAATGACTCTACACATTTACTTTTAGTCAGTACATTATAATCGAGCGCATGACCACCGATCTATTCCAGCGAGGATAGGCTAACTCACAGCTTGGTGTGTACAGCCAGCGGCCAATGTCCGGGTGCTGATCAACCCCTTCTGCCAGGCCCTATACTCGGCCTTGTACGCGGCTGTTTCGAAGAGATCTAGTGTCAGTCCAACACGCCTATACTGAAAGCTCGAGATCGCGGAGCAAGAACGAGACTCACTATAAGCCCACATGAGCTCGCCGGGCTGGGCGGTGTTGAGGGCCATCGCCCCAGTGGCAGCGCATAGCCAAAGCAGGCTCTCTGAGATGCGCATTTTCACGATCGGGCGTGCCTTTGCGTGCAACGAAGAAAGATGCGTGGGGGTGAGGATGAAGTGCAGACCGTCCGAATACCTAAATCTTCTCCCGCTGAGAGAATGGGTGCAAAAGCCTGCAGAACACTGGCAGCGCGGCTGGGCATCGGACATACATAGGACGAGAATATGGTCAGACCTACGAAGCAAGCAGCTTTACCAGGGCTGTAAGCACAAAATGGGTACATCGGTCCATCTTGCCCTGCAATCTCGTATAGAAGAAGCCATTCTGGAACATATCGTCGTCGTCGTCGTCGACGCCGCGGCCCTAGGATTCGGGGGCTGACAAGCCTAGCAATATCCGAGGCCGACAACCAGGATCGCCGTCCTTCGAGCGATGGACCCCGCCAAGCAAGAGAAATCATTAACAAGCTTCTTAACAAGCTTCAACACAAGCTTGGTGATATCATTGCCTGTAGTTGCATAGCTACAGAAATGTATGTCTGCGGCACGGGCAAAATTGGACTTAAACCCTCCACTTATTTATAGGTTAGTCAGGAGAGTCGCACTCCAGGGACTGTAGGCACCAAGTACTGGTACTTGCCTGATTTCATACTATATCAAAGGACCCTGCATCCGCATTCCCCTGGACGTTGAACTTTTGTATCAGCCCTGCCGAAAATCCCGCCAATCACTTGGACGGCCTCGTCTGATAAAGAGCCGAGGTCGTACGTATATGGAGTACTACCTATTCATCTGATCTTACAACCCATGGTCTGATCCTTGAAATGCCCGAGAACCGGGCTGACAGGGCTATCTCACGGCCTTCAGGCAGGGCCAGATATTGACATATGTATCTTGTATGGAAAATATTCAGCGTATTACAGGGCTCCGCACCGTTGTCGCATCGAGTTAGGTTGAGCCGTTGCTACCAAAAAAAGCTTAATTGGTGACCCGTCAGTCATACAACGGTGCTATACTGAGAGGCACAGCCGGAAAAGCTTCATGTTTTGTGCCTAGTGCCCAGAATGTCCGCCAATGATCATACAACGGCCGAATCCTTCGACGAGGCCGACGACTATCGAATTGTGTCGTTGCCTCTCTCGTACGGAAGACTCCATTCTGGACCGGAATATCCGCCGTCGTCAATTAGTGAATGAGGCACAAGTGTCACGAGTCTCCCGACCAGTTCAGGACAGAAACCGACAGGATGGATCTAGGACAGGGATTCGGGTGAGACCCTTGCATCTCGTCCCTTGCAGCAAAATGGCACAGAGATAAGCTTTCTCGACACATTTGGCTATTCTTGGCGTAGCTCGGCGTTTTTCCCTTGGCCGTTTTAGCGAGGACACCCTTTTTGCGAAGTTTATCGAAAAACAAAAATAGGATCAAAAGGTTCGCTTCAAGAAGTCTGTTGGTGGGGTCTATCGTGCTGATGAACGGGCTTTATCCGAACCAGGCTCCTTGAAGAGGATTTTCTGTTCGGGCGCAAAGTACTACCGCAAATGATGACTTTGCCAGGCTGCAGTGAGGTCAGCCCATGGAAAAGAGTGAATTGAAAGTGCGCGGGCCGTGGGTTTTGGACGGTCGCGGCAAGGCATCATCGGTAACACTCGCTAAGAGGCCAGTTCTCAGCGCACTGAAGATTGGAGGTTCTAAAACTTGAATAAATCTGGAAATAGCTCTAAGAAATAAGAAAAACACACCGAGTAAAAGACAATGGTTCAAGTCACATGCTATGGGATTTTAGTGATATTTTGATTGTAGGGTACCAAAAAAAACTAAAGAAATGATTATGCCCAAGTGAAAAGGTTCCGACTTTGACAATTGGAACCTTGCGACAAACAAGATGGATGATTCCAAGCCTCAAATTGCCTCACGAACAAACAAGAAGAAGTGTTCCAAGCCTTCTTTCCGTCCGCTGGCCCCTTACCTCCAGACATCAGTAACGCTCTGGCTCGAGGGACACCCGTCAGACACGGTGAGGTTGTAGTACGGCTCCGCCGTCGTGATGTTGGTCCCGTTGGCGTACGAGAGCACGTACTGGTACTCGACGGCCTCGCTGGCGTTGAACGCGACCGTCAGGTCCCAGACGGGGTTGTTGCGCGTGTAAAAGGCCGACGACATGGCCAGGCCGTTGCTGGCGTTCCAGCTGCCGAGCTCTGAGGTCGAGCCCACGAGGAGGATGGACTCGCCGTCAAAGTCGCTGGATATGGTGTAGTCTGGGGAGAAAGTGAGAGGGGAAGATTAGCTTGTTGTTCGTATCGATGTGAAGCTAAAGATTGTGCACAGCCAACTTGAGAGGCCACATTTCAAACTCCAGTTCCCCCAAGATAACATGCAACAAGAAAGACTATCGTGTATCTCAAGGACGTACCGATACTGAACGTCACGGAAACGGTGGCGGCCGGGGTGGCACAGCTCGAGGCGGACGAGGTGGCGGCGGCGCCGGTGCTGGTGGCCGTGGTGCTGGTCGGGATGCCGGTGATGAGGCCGTCAAAGGCGTTGACGCGGACCATGGTGCCGGTGGACGGCGCGGCCGTCGAGATGGCCGTCAGGTAGGCGGTCGAGTCGTACGAGGTCAGCTCGTAGACGCGGTTGGCCGGCATGTTGGACGTGCAGGCCGCGTAGTAGAACGGCCGGTCCGGGTAGTCGGTGATGTACGGCGCGTACACGCCAAAGTCGCTGGGGCAGCAGGCGCCGTACGTTTCGTTCCACATATTGGCCGTCCATCCGGTTGGGCAGACGAGGGTGCTGAATGCTGGGAGGGTGACCGAGTTGAGTTCAGCCTGGGAGAAGGACGGTTAGTAACTGTAGCATTGTAGGCAGATGTGGGCGCAAACTCACTATGACGCTAGAGTAGAATTGACTGGGGTAACAAGTCGTAATGGTCGAAGTTGGAACTGGGTTGATGGCGTTTTCCCATAGATTGGTTCCGTGGTAGGCCATTTGAGTAATGGAGCCGGTGCATTGAGGCGACTGAGTGTAGGTCGTGGTCAGGGCCATGTTGTACTTGGCAACATCGGTCTCAACTGACGTCCATGGAGTGCCGGTGGCCTGCGTAGAAGTTGTGGTGGCGACGCTGGTCGAGGTAGTTGCCTTGGCTGAGGACGTGGATGTCGAAGTCGAGGTTGACGATGTCGCAGTGCTACTGGCCGTGGCACTCGTCTTGGTACATTCGAAGCAACTCGCCTCATAGAATTGGTAAGGCGAGCCCGAGTTCGCTACTGCCGTCTGGTTGCCAGAATGCAGATTACAGTACACTCCCGAGTCAAAGTACAGATTGGTACACCCAGTGGTCTGGAGGCTGAAGCAAGCGTTAGTGGACAAGTAAAAGTCTTGATGGACGCAAGGACTTACCAGATTGCACTACAGGCATCAATACTTTGAATGAATGTCCCGGACGTGTAAGAAATAATGGTTGTGCCTCCATTGCTGTATGCAAGTTCTTTGCAGATGGCATCTGTAGGAGCTGCATAGCCCGCTTGGCCACAGGTGGATGGACAGATAAAACAGCTCGAGTCATAAAAGTCGTAAATGGATCCAGACGTTGCGACATGTGTTTCCAAGCCTGAATGAAGATTGCAGTATTGGCCTTCAGCAAAGTAGATGTTGGTGCAGCCATCAGTGCTCAGACTATATCCTAATATCAGCACTGCAAGGCCGCAGGGATATTATACAGGCGCATGATTACTACTCACCAGATATTCTTGCAGTTCTCCACGCTCAAAATATACGTGCCGGAAGAATAGGAGATAATGGTAGTCCCGCCATTGCTCACAGCCGCTACACCGCACACAGCTCCAGAGGGTTGAGGAGAAGCCAGTCCGAGTACGTTGGTAGTGCAAGCAGTGGCGGATGCCGTTGTGGCCGTGGTCGTCTTGGTCGATGTTGAAGTCGTTCCGACGCCGATACCTACACATCCTCGGTCAGAATGAACATTTTGCAAGCACGAGTGTTGGAAGTACGCACCCGAGAGAATCTGGCGCTCCGCCACGGAAGCAGTGCCAGCGACAAGACTGCACGAAGAAAGGCTTAGAGCCAAGACAGAAAGAGCTTTAGACATGATCATGATGGCAGTCTGTTAAACAAGACACGTCTCTGTGATGTTGGGAGCGAGTTTGAACAACACTCGATTGAATGTCGAAGTCCTTATTTCACACCAGGCCTGTCACGCAGATGATGGAAACAAAAGTGCAGCCAACTCTAGTGATCTAAGTCTCGCGGCCGCACCCGGACACCAGTCCTGATTTTCGACAGTCTTCTCGGAGATATGGACCTCGCTTGATTCCATGCGATACCACGACCCGAAGCCCAGTCTGACCATGAACACGCAACCTCGGCTCCTAAAGATACGAAAAAAGAACCAATAGAGCGAATTCCTACATGCTAACATAACTATTAATCAATATGGATGCCTATACACTCGCTGACTACCGCCCCTGTCGTACTTGGCCCCCAATTTTCAAGAAACCTGGAGAAGGATCTGATCCCCTGTAGTATACGGACCCATGTCCCAAAGGCCTGGGCTCAAGTCACCTAACCCCTGAAGCATGGACCCTATTTACAGCTGTGCCGCTCTGGCGGATCCGTGAATGCTACAGATCGAATCATGTTTTTACCCCTTGGCTAAAATAAGCATACGTCAATCTCGGACGTGAACCTTCTTGGCGATTTTGCACCGATAGTCAGAAGCTGTGCCTCTCAAGCCCGGCCTTCTTTAACGATAACCGAGCTTGTATTTTTCATGAACTATTGAAATCTGACACGCATGGTTTATATCACATAAGCAAGACTTGTTCATGTAAAGGTACATACCTGATGGTATCCTTGCCAGACCAGGGTCTTGTTGTATAGTCCTCAAGTTCACCATGTCAATGATCCAAAGCCAGATTTTGAAGACCGTAAGATGCATTGCGACAATTCTCATCATGTGCCTTACGCGATAGGATCCAGACCAGCATGGGGGTTGCTTGGGTCTGCTCATTCTCGGGGCTGACCTTTGACGGATTAGCTCCACCGCAAGCATGGTCGGGCTCATTGAGACGAAGGCTCCCATATGGCAACTCGCTTGGAATCGCTTCGTTGATTGCTATATGTCTATATGCTAAGCCCGCGTAGAGATATCCTTTAGCATAGTCTTGAACATCACGCTCGTTTGTCACTCTCCTTATTCGCACTACGCTATTGGCGTAAACTCTATGAGCCATGGCGACACAATGGCTTCGTTTTCTTGCCTTGTTGGCCTTCTTCGGCTTTACTCTTGTCATGGCAGCCCCGTCTGCGGAACCTGCGACCTATCTACGCCACCAGCGGCGAGCGTTGGAGAAGCAACATGAACGACTTTACAGACGTTCCAATGTCACCGTCTCGGGCAATGGGGCAACTGCATCTGCTAATGTCTCTTCATCTGCTCTGTCGGATGCACAGAAACTCATCGACGACATGGTAGCCCAACAGGGTGCATACAATGCCTATCGAGTCAAGAACCCAAGACGCAACAACTACTACGCAGATGACCTTCCCAAACCAGACTCTGTACAGAAGAGGGTCCGCCGTCGCGATGATGAGCCTACGCCCCCTACACTGAACAGCACAATTTCTGCTGCAGCTGCCTTGTTGGCCGAGCACCATGCCAGCCAGCAAGCCTCGAATGGTACTCTCCACAAGATCTATAGTATGTCTATCATCTAAACGCATTTCTTTTCCCCCCTACACAAGCTAACTTGTGTGCCAAATAGAGCAACCCACCACACTCAAAAGGGTTGATGACACAGCCGAGAGGCGCAAGAGAGCAACGGGTGATTACTGGCTAGGCGCGATCGAGCACACCGGAAAGGCTCCGATGGGCCAGGATGACTCGTGGCAAGTCTATCGTGATGTTACCGATTTTGGTGCTGTCGGAGATGGTGTGACCGACGACACGGAGGCTATCAACAATGCCATCTCCCACGGAGGCAACTGCGGTGATAACTGTTTGTCGTCTTCCATCAAGCCCACCCTGATCTACTTCCCACCCGGAACGTATCTTGTCTCCACGCCCATTCAAGCCATGTACTATTCTCAACTTGTGGGCGACGCCAATGACCTCCCGGTCATCAAAACATCACCAAAGTTCATTGGCCTCGGTGCCATCGAAACTGGTAAGCATCCATTTACGACTGACTCATCAACAAACTCACATGAGCGGTCCTCTAACATACGTACCTCCAGACGTCTATGAGCCAAATGCGAATGGCGACGAGTGGTACATCAACCAATCCAACTTCTACCGCCAGGTCCGAAACTTCATCATTGACGTTCAAGACACTACGACCGACTCCGTGGCTGGCCTTCATTGGCAGGTTGCACAAGCCACGTCGCTCACCAATGTCTACGTATACGCCTCAACTGACGACGACACCACCTCCATGGGCATGTTCACCGAGAATGGAAGCTCCGGTAAGCTAGTTGCATCTCCATACTGAAATTATTAGATCACGGGCTAACATTTTTGCAGGATTCATGGGTGAATGTTTCTTCTATGGCGGCCAGTACGGTATATACGGTGGCAACCAGCAGTATACCGTCCGCAGTTTCGAGTTTGAGCAGCAGACCACGGCGAGTATCTGCCTGATCTGGGACTGGGGTTGGACCTGGAGCCAGCTGTACGTCGCCAGCTCGCCCATCGCAATCATGCTGATCAACCCCGACGACCCGACGGGGCAGCAAGCAGGGTCCATCTACGTAATGGACTCTGGTTTCTATAACGTGGGCGCCGTCATCTTTGCCAACTCTGAGCCGGCCGACATCCTCGGCTCCAGCATCATCACGCTTGATAACTTGGGTATCGAGGAGGTCACTTCGGTGGTGACCTTTGCGGATGGCTCTACACTGGCCATTCCTGCTGAGAACCTCAATTTTATTATTATTGGTAACGTTGAAGCTGATGGGTAGGTCGCTCCTCAATCCCTCTGTCTCTGGTAAAAGAAACTCACTTTGCATCTAGTTCGGCCTATGGCATGTATGAAGTAGCTGTGAACGCGCCATCCGATCTTCTCACCACTTCAAAGGTCTCCTACTACCGCGACAGCTACTTTTTCAAGGCTCGCCCCCAGTATGAAGACCTCTCGGTGTCGGATATCATCAACGTCAAGGATTATGGCGCCACGGGAGATGGTGTTACGGATGACACCGCTGCCGTCAAATCAGCTCTGGCTGATGCGACTACTTCGAACCTGGTATACTTCCCTGCTGGATCCTACATCATTACCAACGGTATCACCATTCAGCCGGGCACTCGTGAGTCTCTCTTGCTCCTTCTGATTCTCACCCCAAAGATTTTATCAATAGTCTCCTTATTACAGCGCGCTGATGCTTGAACCCAACAGGCATGACTGGTGAAGTCTGGTCCCAGCTCGTCGCCTCGGGCGATGGAGGCAACTTCATGGACACTGCCTACCCGCAACCCCTGATCAGAATCGGAGAAGATGGCGCCGGCGACACCGGTGTCGTGGAGATATCGGACATGCTGTTTACGTCCAAGGGCGCCCTGCCCGGTCTAATCCTGATGGAGTGGAATATCGCCGCCGACGACCAGGGCTCAGCCGGTCTCTGGGACGCCCACTTCCGACTTGGCGGCGCCGCCGGAACGGAGATGCAGGTGGCCCAATGTCCCAAGGGCGAGACCGTTCAAGAGGGTTGCATTGCTGCCTCCATGATGTTGCATATTACAAGCGGCGCCAATGGTTACTTTGAAAATATGTGGGCTTGGGTGGCCGATCACGATCTCGATGACTCGGCCAACACTATGATTACCGTGGCCTGCGCTCGCGGCATCTTGGTTGAATCCGCAGGACCTACATGGTGAGTTATCTCCGCAAATTTTAGAAGGGTTCACGTTATGCGATCTGCAATACTGACTGACACGACCCAGGATGTTGGGCACCGCATCGGAGCACTCTATTCTCTACCAGTATAACTTTTACGGAGCGACCAATGTTTGGGCGGGAATGATCCAGACCGAGTAAGCTACCCTATTTGCTGCGGACCTGCAGATACATGTGCTGACAATGAGCGAAACAGGTCGCCTTACTTCCAGTTCACGGAGAGCACTGAGTCGCCCGGTGTATTCAGTGATTCTGTCGGACAATTCGACAACGATCCAATGTTCCCCGATGACACTTGTGCCGCTGACGATCTGTTGTGCAACTTTTCATGGGCCGTCCAGATATACTCGACTACAAACCTGACAATTTCTGGTGCTGGTCTGTACTCTTGGTAAGTCCCATTCGTTCGCTTTCTGGCGTGAATTGGAGCAAATATTGACTGTTGCTTGTAGGTTTGACAACTACGACCAGAGCGTGTGTGTCGATGCGCAGAACTGCCA
The DNA here is from genome assembly GCA_001599175.1 of Pestalotiopsis sp. JCM 9685. NCBI lineage: Eukaryota > Fungi > Ascomycota > Sordariomycetes > Amphisphaeriales > Sporocadaceae > Pestalotiopsis > Pestalotiopsis sp. JCM 9685. Next base: position 5,728,445 of record BCGF01000004.1, read on the forward strand.
GCAACGTCTGGTGAATAATCAGGGCGCCAACAACCAGCTTTACATGTTCAACCTGATCACCATGTAAGTAAATTGAAATGCCAATGCTGCTGTAAATGAGTCGCTGACACCCCTTCCCAAAGTGGTGCGGTGGAAATGCTGTCAGACACAGACGACGGAACCATCATCTACGCGGCCAATAATACGCAAGGTAAGTATCATATCAAGCGAAGCACTCAACACAATCTGACTAACTCCATTTTCAGCCAACGCGCACCCGTTCTGGTCCGTATTGGGCGCCTACCTGGACGAATACTCGACCGAGCCCCATTTCTGCGCCGACGATGACACGACCCCGGCATGCTTCGTGGCTCCCAAGTGCGACTACTCCCTGTCCTATGCGACACTGGAAGATCTCGATGGCGCCAGTGGCTTGTGGCCTGCAGAGTGTCTGTCTTACTACATGCTGGGCACGCTGAACAATCTGCTTTCTGAGGCCTTGGACAACTATACGTCGGTCAACGACGGATACGACGTGAGTTCTGCTTGGTGTTCCGGTAAATACGAGTTGCCATGCTGATTGCATTACAGAGTGTGTACAACTATTATGTCAAGGCGGTCAAGAACGAAATCCCTTCGGCCCTCTCCGTAAGTTCATAGTCTGCTGCACTCAACTCCTGGATGTAACCTTCAAGCTCACCTAGAAACGCAGACCTTTATGGACCCCGGCAGTTCCGACAACCCTGATGGCGGTGCCGGCAATCAATATTTCAAATGCGACTTTGTCGAGACGACCGGAGGAGGAAACGACAAGATTACATACAATCCCTGTCCTGTTCCATACAAGCAGATTGATTATGTTTACGCTTACACAATGACGGTATGTCTTTGATGGTATAGCACGAATAGTTGTTCCGTTCTCTGACACGTATTCTAGTACACCCTGGAGGATTCGGATGGCTTCTACAACGCGCTTCAATCAACGTACGGTATCGAGAAGGACTGGGTTACACTGAGTTCGTCTTCACCTTCTCGTGTGTACTTGTGATAGGTTTCCGCTGACTCTCTCTTTTTCCACCAGGCACCTGGAGTAACCCTAACAACGGCCCATGCAGCGGCGGCGGCGGAGGGGGTGGCGGCGGCAAGAACCTGGACAAGCGCTGCGACGAGATCAACATCTACTACTACAACTACCCGCAGGTGTCCGGGGACGTGACCGTGTCCAACCCCAAGGACGTGGTGACGGCGGCGCTGCCGTCCATCGGCAACCTGCAGACGACCATCCTGGCGCGCCAGATGGACCTGATGATGGGCCAGTGGACCGGCCCGACCGACGACCTGCTCCAGGTCATCTCCATGCCCGTGTTCCTCATGGTGCAGGCCGTCCAGTCGATGCAGTCGGCCAAGCAGCAGGCCGAGGAGGAGAAGAAGGAGGAGGACACTGCGCTGATTCTCGAAATCCTGGGTATTGTCTTTGCTTTTATCCCTTTCCTCGATGACATTACTCCCGCCATTGAGGGCCTGGTAAGTTCTTTCTTTGCATTCTTCTTGTTTCAATACCATCTAACCACCTTATCTTCCAGGATGTCGCCATTGAGATCCTCAACGTGGCCGGCAACTCGGCCCTGGCCATCCAGGGCATCATTGCCGATCCCGAGTCGGCGCCCATGGAGATCCTCGGCGCGCTGGGCGGCGGCGTGGAGAAGAACGAGGACGACATCGCGACCCTGGCCGCGGCGCGCCGGAGCAAGGTCAGTGCCGACGACATCAAGAAGATTGGTGCCAAGTTCGAGGACCTGGACACCAAGATGCAGAGCATGATCAAGGGCAAGGCCTGTGCCATCTAGAGGGGCGACCTAGCTTGGATGGACAACGAAATGTCCATGAAGATGTATAGATTATAGAGAGACCCCCAAAGCCATACCATGAGGTTCCCAAGTCAAACCTTGATCAAGGTACACAAATCCTTCTTCTTAATATATAATTTTATGACAAGTAAACAATGCCTGCTTGTCACTCTTGATACGCCGAAGTTTTCTTTTCGAATCTGAAGTTAGGAGATCGTACTTGCCGGCACCTTCCCAGCCTCTGGCGTCGGAGAATGCTTATTCTTGTGCCTGACCAAGAGCAACTGCGCGCTGTACAGTTACGACGGGCCAGGAAACTGCGCCCTGTGGAACAGCTTCTGATACGTTCAGTCACTGCCTCTTGAGCTGGCGTGGTTTTGCAGAAAGAAATGGCCATGGGGTCTTATGGTTTACTCTTCGCTAGGAAGAAAAGTTAATTGATTGATTGATTGATCATCATACAACTTTCCATTTCGCAAGTTGTGACAGGAAGAAACGAAAACAAAGCCACTCGAGAATCGAATCTTCTTTTCGAAAAGCTTTGTTTAAAGTTACTGTCTACCTATGAGTTAGTGGAGAAAAGGCCTGCACCCCACCTGAAGCCTGCCACTCCCAACCCACTAAAACACAAGTTCACTGTTCATTATTAGCACGGGTGCCTGCTGAACTTTACGTCTGCATGCCTGGGGACCTAGTTCAACTTCCCTCATCGAAACAATAATACAGCACACTCGCCCTCAATGGATGACTCGCAATCGCCGACTCAAAATTCCGGACTACGAATTCTTGTTGCCCTGACCGGCAATGGAAAAGAACACCTTCGTGGGTTTCTCCCTCATGACGGCAGTGTGCACGAATTTACGCCCCAGCCGATGCTGACGGGCGAGAATGACTCATCGGCCAGCATGTGTCCTCCATATGACCTGAGCCTGGCGGACCGCAATACTTTTCATGTTGAGGCTGTCGATGCGACGGACCCGGTCAAGCGCTTTCTCGTTTGTCAGACAGAGCTCCGGCCAGCGCCCTCCTATTCTCTGCCTGAGAGTGCGGCCATCATGTCAGACACGCTCGCGGAGGCGTCTGGAAGATGCGGCGACTGTCGTCCCGTGTTCCTGATTCAGGATCCCATCAGAGTTTTCGACACTTGGAAGGAGGCTGGGCAGATAGATGTGGACGATCTGATCATCGCCTTCGATATCGCCCGTGGTCATATCCTTGAGGGACCCCCTCCCCACACTGTTTCGTGCCTTCCCTACGAGCGGTTTATTCGAAATCCCGAGAAAGGAATGGAGCATATCTGCGCGCACTGGAACATACCTTACTGGATGGGCATGCTGGATAGTCAACGGCCGTCGGAGGCCCATGTGAACCCTTCCAGTCAAAGGGATACACCATACCACCATCTCTTATCCAATGATGAGAAGAACCACATCGAAGAACAAGTCGGCAGGCGTTATCTCGGTCTATGGCACGACGATCTCCAGCGACTGCGTACCATGCTCGCTGAAAAGACCTGGTTCGGATTCGACCTGGACGATACTTTGCACGAGTTTCGCCGCAGCTCTGGTGCCGCCACGCAGAGGACCCTGGAGAGGATTTCCAAGCGGTATGATACACCAATCTCTTTGCTGGAAGGCCAATACTCGGTAATACTGAAGCGAAAAACCGCGAATGCCTTTTCCGACGGAAAGACGTCGTTCGATTATCGAAGGCAGCGATTCGCCTCAGTTCTGGACGACTTTGAGCTGCCATATTCCATTGCCTTCCTCGAAGAACTTCTCGACGTCTATGAGTCCACTCTCAAAGCCTCACTCGAATTGAAATGTGGCGCTCTCGAATTGCTATCGATGCTCAAGCGCATGGGCAAGAAGATTGTAATCATAACAGAGGGCCCACAAGACGCACAAGAGAGAGCAGTCAGGGACCTTGGCATTGCCGGCTGCGTCGACTTCCTGGCTACCACGAATCATTTCGGCGTGTCAAAGGTTGATGGCTTGTTTCCTAGAGTTCTCGAGCATTTAGGGATCTCTCCAAATGACATGGCCTATGTTGGAGACAACGAACAGCGAGACATGAAGCCAGCGATGGCCCATGGTGTTTTGTGCGTCCATTTTGCAGAGGCGGAGCACATTGCGCTCGATGCGTCGCCGCCCCGAGTCAACACGCTGCGAAAGCTACAGTATATACTCTCAGATGAGTGCTCATGATCAGATGTGGTATTTTACGACAATCCATTGGACGGAACTTTCTACTCCATAGCGTTATGGTGAGTTTCTTTCTTTACAGCTCAGTCCAGCCAACAGATGATGACAGTTCCGATAAGCTGCGCCTTTTACCCCCATTTTCCTCCATGCAGGAGCAGGGAGTCAGCTGGAAAATTTCTACTTATGCCCATGTCACGAATACTTACCGCAATCACTACCAATCTCAACACTGCGAGCACACATTAGAACATTGCTACGATGCGTGTAATCAACACACGTACCCTTGAGCTCCATGAGTCTACTGACCGCCCATACGCGATTCTTTCACACACCTGGGGTGAGAATGAGGTGACCCTTCAGCAATACCGGGAGTGGCGCAGCATCCATGCCAAGTATTTTGCCAAGAATGTTGAAGCAGTTGCGGATGGAAGCGTCGAACCAGCGGAAATTGCCATGCTCAAGCGTATGAAGCGCGGAGACAACCCAGCAGAGAGCGAAAGGGCGCGATACCAAGGCATGGCCAAGATTCTCCGATGCGCAGAGAGAGCCTTGAGTGACGGCTACGAATATATATGGGTCGACACATGCTGCATCGACAAGACGAGCAGCGCAGAGCTACAAGAGGCAATCAACTCCATGTTTAAGTGGTACGAGTTTGCCAAAGCGTGCTACGCATACCTGTCGGATATGGATAGCAGCACCCCTGGGCAATACGACTTGACGAGCTCGCGGTGGTTTACTCGGGGCTGGACACTCCAAGAGCTCCTCGCACCCCGTGAAGTTCTCTTCTTTGACATGAACTGGAAGGAGATGGGGCGTAAGGATGATTTCCTGGATGCTCTTACGAAAAGGACTGGTATTGATCGTTACTTCTTGTACGGCGGAGAAGAGGCCAGCGTAGCGGACAGAATGTCGTGGGCAGCCGGTCGCGAGACGAAACGGTTGGAAGATAGGGCATACTGCTTGCTGGGTCTCTTTGGCATCCATATGCCAATGCTCTACGGCGAGGGAACTCTCGCTTTTGAAAGACTTCAACTCGAGATCATGAAAAGTTCCGACGATGCTTCCATATTGGCTTGGGACTACTCCGGGACGTGGATTCCTGTTTCGCATGATCGGGGCGCGAGATTCGAACGGACAGGAAGTAATGACTGGACGTATCATGGTGGCTTGTTGGCGACATCCCCGGACCAGTACGCGAAATGCCACCAGATCCGCAACATAAAGACCGTGGAATATGAGACGATGACTTCTTTCTCCATGTCACAACATGGCCTAGAACTCGAGACTCCCATTGCCCAGGATCCATCGGTACCAAATCTCTTCTATGCGATTCTATCATGTGGGCTGGGTGACCATCGTATACCTGGATATCATTACCTCGTTATCCCGCTCATAACGGCCAATCAGGAAGGCGTGGCCTACCCGCTTGAGGGTGTTGCGGCCGTTCGTGCAGCATGGATGACTCCGATGACGGTCACGGAAAGCTTCAAAGCCAAGAAAATGGTCTCAAAAATTCGAATCGTTGACAAAACCAAGTGGCACACCCAGGCTCGGCGAGGCCTCCAATTCAATTGTCACCTCTTTGATCCGGAGTGGGAACTGGTGGGAATGTACCCTCCTGGACCCGACGTCTTGCGTATTCGTCCAAGAGACGGCCTTTACGAGGAGGGTCGCAGCGTGCCGATGGCGTACTTTCCATGGGATGCACAGACGAGGCGACTCTTCTGCTGGAAGAACAAATTCAAAGGTCTAAGAATCATCGTGTCCATCCACCTCGACGCCGCACAAAACTCGCGCTGCACCGCACTGGATTACTCGAATCCTCGAATGACCTGGTGCTGGATTGCCAGGCTGGAAGACCCCTTCACTCTGGAGTGCGCACAGAGACTTTGTTCCGACACTCGACATGACGTTCGCCAGCAAAAACGGCTGCAGCTTTTTGAGCTGCAGAGTTCCGATGGACGACCGGTACCCTACCATAAGATTTTGAGTCCTTTTCAAGTCCCTGATATTGATTTGATCCTGGGCCACGTAAAGCCCAGGGCGTACCATGGTAGTGAACCCGTGGATGTCAATGGGCTCATGTAGAGCCATTTAGATAAATACTACATCACCTAGGTATGTAGCCGCTAATCTTCCAAATTGAGTGGCGCTCTAAACCACATCTCACGTCGACTATGTCCAAGTCCCGTTGGCCGGTCCGAAATATCCAATATCCGGCATCTGCAACCACGGCAGCCCCAGACCGTCTGCCGTGTTCTGCCACACGGTGTTTCCCCACCAGTCCGGGAACTGCGCGTTCGGGCCATAGGTCACGGCAAAGAAGATGACAATGCCGCTGATAGCCAGCCCAGTGTCCAGCGCGGCGGCGAGGACATAGTTGTACTTGGTCCACCAGGCGTAGAAGCGGCGGTACAGGATCTTGTTGAAGACGAGGTTGACGATGTACCACGACGAGTAGTTGATGCCGGTCGCGGGCGGGACGTTGTACGTGCCGACAAAGATGAGGGGCCAGTTGATCTTGCGGACAAAGTCGGATCCCGTCTTCTTCCAGAGGAAGTAGGTGATGGGCGGCAGGATCAGGCCGATCCAGAAAAAGTGCAGCAGCCCCGAGTAGATGGCCCCGACCGAGTAGAGGCGTGCTGGCCCGACAAGACCCCATATAACGCTGCTAGAGAAGACCGTTCTGCCCTGAGGACAACTAAAACCGTTCTGCTGGTCCTCCTCGCAGATGCCCTCGACGTTGCCCAACATCCAGAGGGTCACGCCGGTCTGCGTCAGGGCGCCGAGGACCGTGGCGATGCCCTGGGCGAAGAAGAGCGTCGTAGGCGCGATCTTGAGGTAGTGCCCGAGCTTGAGATCGGACGCAAAGTAGAGCCCCTGGCCGACGACGTCGGTGCTCAGGATCTTGAACAGGATGTTGGCAATCGGCTTGCCCTGGAACATGTATCCGCCGATGAACTCGGACAGGACGTTGAGCTGGTTCGCGTCGACGTTGGTCACGCCCTGGATCATGCCGCACGGGACCATGTAGACGGCCGGGATGATGTAGGCGAGGATGACGCCCCACCACGGGAGACCAGTGTCGTAGCCCACGGCGGTGCCGATGCTCATGCCCAGAACGACGAGAAGGATGGCGGCCCACCACCACCACTTTACGGCCTTGTACGATTGCATGAGACGAGCGTGGATGTCCAGCTTCAGTGTGCCGCGGAGGGCATGCTTGATCTCGTCCCAGTGGAAGAAATACACGTGGGACAAGACACTAATCGGTTAGTATTGAATCTGCCCAGCTTCATTGATGGTTTTGGAACGTACCTGGTGATGGAGGCAAAGGATAGCCCGTACACAAACGCAAAGGTCGCAGGGAGGTAAGGAGGCGAGTAGGCCGAGTACTTTTGCTGGTCGAACTCGTTGTTGGTCAAGACTTGAGACACGTCATAGACGTCGCCAAACCGATCGTACACATCTGCCGTGCAGAACGGCATGTACGCAGTAAACCAAGTGTTGGTATAGTAGATGGCGGGAGTGATGATCCAGAAGAAGAAAGCGAACCCGAAAAAGACGTTCAAGGCGGCCCAGTGGGGGCTGAGGAGCGGGTTCGTGTTGTAGGCGATCATGGACCAGTCAAACGTCAGCGGAAACAAGCCCATGCCGGTGACCATGCCGAACACCTGGTTGACGGCGAGGTTGTTGGGCGCGATCCAGCAGATCCAGGTAAAGTAGCTGAGGCCGGTCCAGATGAGGCCAGGGAACCAGTACCACACAAAGGCGGCGGCGCAGACGACCATGAAGAACTTGATGCGGGTGATGCGCCAGCCGTCGGCGACGGCGTTGGCGCGCGAGTGCAGCGACGACAGCAGCGCCACGTTGCTCAGCACGCCGGGCCAGATCATGCTGGCGGGCTTGACGAGCCAGGGGCTGGACAGGCCGGCGACGGCGTAGCCGCTCAGCTGGCAGCACAGCACGACGAGGACGGAGAAGCCCGGCGGGATGGTGAAGCCGTACAGCCGGGCGGCCTGGATGATGTTGGTCGCGTCGGCCGAGCCGAAGCCGAACGACACGTTGGCCATTATGGTCACGAGGGCGTGCTCCTTGATGTTGAAGTGGCGGTCCGGGTTGAGGCGGCCGATGGGCAGCGTGTTGGCGAGGCCGACGCCCAGGGGGAAGGCGAGGAGCTCGGCGACCAGCGACACGATGCGCACTCCGGGGTAGCGGAGGGAGAAGAACTGGTTTACTCCGGCGCCGAGGAAGACAAAGATCTGGAGGGGCAGTGGATTAGGTTGGTCACTTGTACGGAAACATCATACCAACTTACGATGCCGAGCAGCCAAGCCCGGAAGGTGTTGACAGGAATCGCCGTGTCGTCCGTTTCCGGGACCACGGCTTTAACCTAATCAACAAATAGTGTTAGTCATTTCTTATTCTGGGTAATGTAAGAGCAACATGGAGAGTCAGATGTCCCGAAATGGATAGCAGGAGCAACGTGAGTTGCTCAATGCCTCTATGTGGACAATAGACAAAGCAATATCTGAGTCACGCCTCGAAAGACATGCCAGGAATGGAAAGAATAACACCGAGTACTAACCTGCGGGAAAGGGGAGGTGTCGGCCTCGTAGTCGCCCTCCTCCTCGGCCTTGGACAGGACCCGCGACATGTCCACCTCGAGCTCGGCGAGGTGGCCGTTCTCGAGCTCGACATCTTGGCCGGCGTGGAGGTTGTGCGCCGTCTTGACCCCGGCCTTTTCGTACGTGGTCTCGGGGGACTTTTCCCCGTCGCCAAGGTCGGGCGGCGTGTGGCTGATGTCTGTTGCCATTGTGATGCTCTAGTTGCAGTCTCGTTGCATCCAGCTATACAAGTCAAGCAGGCGGGCTTGTTAAGACGGAAAGCCAAGAGGAGCGAACCGCCTCGGCGGCGCGGCGTCGTCGCTCATTATCAACGAATCTCCTCGTCGATGGGTGTCGGCCGTCTGCGATACGGGACGCGCATGCGACGGAGCTGATCGAACGTCTTATCACTTGATCCCTTGCATATTGGGGGACATGGCCGGGCCAGGGCTCGGGGGGATTATACATTTCTAGACTGGTTTGTTTCTCTTGCTCGGTGCTAGCATGGCCGCGCTCTGTATAATAGGTCTAGAATAGTACCATGTTCATCCAAACTCAAAATGACAAGCCATATGGTTTGCCGCCAGCCGTTCCAGATTACAATAGATAGCAGGAGCAAACAAGATACAGATATGACAAAACCTCCCCATAACGAATCGTAATGACTGAGATGAATTCGCCCCCGGGGAGGTGCGGGACGGGACCAATGAGCGTCGGCCGGGGGTCTCCTTATCTCTGGCTCGTTGGTGGGGAAGGCGAAAGGGAAAGTCGAGCTCCAAGAGACGAGACGAAGCCCGGTTCGGGAAGGCCCAGGAATCAACCCCAGGGGAGGGGCCTGTCTAGCGGGCTTTCTGGGGGGAGGGAGACGTCGCGAAAGCTGGTGTGCGGCTCGGATCCGCCATATCGGATCGACCCTCGTCCAAAACGTCGAGATTCTTTCGGAAGACTGCGAAATGGTCACACAAGTATTGCCGAGGTCCGGTTCTATGGTCGATGGGAATGGTGGGTTTGGTTGAGTGGTTGGTTTGGTGCGGAATATTATTGGGTGTTTTTGGAGGCGCTAGTCTGCTTGGTATACTCTGCATCTACATACGTAGTAGTATGTCCGTCTATACTATCACGATAGACTCCATATGGAATGCCGATTTCATCTTCAACTTCTCCCAAATTAACAAGCAAATGGCCAGGAACTCGAGCCTAAAGTTGTGCCAGCAAAACAAGCCGATGAATCGTATGAATATTTCGTGTTAATTTGCAACCTTATGGTTTGTCGCGCCCGAGTCCCTCCTTGTACACGGCCAGCGCCCGCTCTCTCGAGTCCTTGTGCACGACAATGGGCTTCGGATAGCCGAGCTTCTCGACCTTCTTCCCGGCGCCCCGGCCGTACGGGTCGTGGACCTCCTTCTCCGTGCAGCCCCGCAGCTCGGGAACCCACTTCTTGATGTACTCGCCGCGGGGGTCGAACTTCTCGCTCTGGAGGACGGGGTTGAAGATGCGGAAGTAGGGCTGCGGGTCGACGCCGACGCTGGCGCTGAAGCCCCAGCCGCCGTTGTTGGACGCGAAGTCGCCGTCGATCAGGTGCTCCATGAAGAAGCGCTCCCCCAGGCGCCAGTCCAGCAGCAGGTCCTTGGCCAGGAACGACGCCACGATCATGCGGCACCGGTTGTGCATCCACGACATGGCCTGCACCTGGCGCATCGCCGCGTCCACGATGGGGAAGCCCGTGTGTCCCGTCTTCCACGCGTCAAAGTGGGCCGTGTTGTACGACCACGTGATGTTGGAGTATTCCGGTTTGAAGGGCTTGTTCATGCTGTTCATCGTTAGCTTCCATGCGACTTTTGAAGGACTTTCAGGTAACGAACCAGATGTACGGCCAGTTTACGAGGACGTGCTTGTAAAAGTCGCGCCATGCTACCTCGCTGATCCAAACCTGGATGCCTTCCATGCCGGCATCCAGCTTCTTGGTCTTGTTCCTGTCGCGTGCATACCGGACCGCGGTTCGCGCACTCAGTGTGCCGGCCGCCAAGTGCGCAGAGATGTTCGAGGTGGTGGTGCCTGCAGGCAAATTTCTCGCATTGTGATATTGTCCAATCTTTTCTTCGCAAAATTTCTCAAGCCTTGCCTTCGCTTCGTGTTCACCTGCCGGCCATATGGCATGCAGTCTTTGCGCATCCTTTTCGGAAAGCCGCTTGCCCTCTGGCACGTCGGGGATCTCGCAGTCGAAGAGGGCCGCCACCTTTTCTCGGGCATCGGCCGGATTCTTCTCGGGAGGATCAAACAGGTCGAGCAGCTCAGGGTCGGCGTGGATCTTGGCGATCCAGGTCCGCTTCCACGGGCTGTACACGGAGTATTGCTTGCCGGTGCCGCTGGTGAGCAGCCCAGGCGGGACGACACAGGTGTCGTGGACAACCTGCATATCAATGCCCTTCTCGGCACATGTTCTCACCATGCTCGCATCTCGGCGCAGCTCGTCAACCTCGTACTCCATGTTGGCAAACAAATGGCTTACACCCCATTCCTCCAGAAATTCGACAATACGGTCGGGTATCTCTTTCCGCCTCTCTACGGTCTCGACATAAAATGGAATGTCGAGCGCGGCCAGGTCCCTCTTGAGAACATGCAATGTGCGGATCATAAAGTCGACGCGGACGGGCGCCGTCAAGTGCGCCTCAAAGTCCTCGGGGCTAATTATATACAAACCGATCAATGGTATCCCGGCCTCTTTGGCCTTTTGACTCGCCAGCCAGAGGGCGCGATTATCGCCAGTGCGCAGATCCATCTTGAACCAGTGCACCACTGCATCCTTGGCCTGGACGCCCTGCCGCGCCTGCGCCGTATCCTCCAAGGCGCCGAGCAGCGTGTTGATGGGGCGCGGGATCTCGTTGTTATTATAGGCGAGCGCGCGGGCATTGCTCATCTCGTGCGGGTAGTACTTGCGCAGCACGATGCCGTGCTCCTCCGCCTCGGCGGCGAACGGGTGCGGTTCGCGCAGGTCCGAGGAGCCGTTGGCGAGCTTGAACTTTTTACTCGCAGCGGCGACGTCCTCGGGCTCAACGTCAGGGACCTTGCGCTTCGGTGGCCGTCCTCGCTTGAGAGGCATGGTCGCGGCAGAGATTTCTTCCGTGGTAGCAGGAGACTTGCTCTTTGGCGGTCGGCCTCGTTTCAGTGGCATGGTGGACATGGTCGCCAGTGGGAAGCGATGTAATGGCCAGGGTTGGGATGCTCTACAAGGAAACCGAGCGACGGTGGGATGCGACAAAGAGTTCAGGAACAAAGTGCAAGTGCGAGGACGTGAAATCATTGGCGTAACCGAGGCCTGAGACTTCTCAGCTCGAGAGAATGCATTAAATTGAAACCTACATTTATTATTTCTCTGGACCTGTCTTGCTCCAGCTCTTTTTCTGCGATGTCATGACGCAAAGGACAGGCCGGCGATCGAGCTTTAAGCTGTGCTTGGATGATCTGGCGGCTTGAGCTAGGGAAACTTAACCGTACTGGGGGAGACCCATATTGCTTGTTTGGGTTCCATCAACCAGCAACACGTCAGTTCTGCACCAATCGCGTGTCAGCGGCTTCTCGTTGAGGACATGGAAATGTTGCATATTGCATTGGTGACTGAAAAGTTCGAGTCCAGGCATAGAAGGATCAAATAGTTGTCCAGTATACCTAGTCAATTAGCAAAGCCTGTTCATCTTGTACCATGTCACCTTGTAGTGTTTGCAATTCGTCAGCAGAAACTCGGGACTAGTTTCGCAATGGAGTCACTGGTAAGTTGTGATGCAGAATCGTGTTCGCTCGAAGAGCAATTCAACGTTGAGCGAGGCGATGCAATGGTGCTGAGCACACATAGAGTATCGTGACAAAAGCGCGAAATAGGGCGAGTGTTCACCAAGAATATCGACACATGGAAATTTGTCGGAATGCAAGCCCCATGAAACTTGGGCAGATTGGAGATGTATGGCCCGTATCTGTACCGCGATGGACAACTCTCGCATCACAATTTTTTCAAGGCCAGGAGTTCATCTTCGGCACGGAGGCTATCGAGGTAGCCCCAGACTCCCCGAGCATAGAGGCCACACGAGGTGAGCAGCGAGGAGACTTTGCTAGCCGGTTCCAACACACATTTCACCTAGAATGGGCCACATCGCGAAGGCGTAGATCGTACAAGGGCGTACGGTATGGGTTGGCTTAGGAATCGATTTTTATTTTCCGTTCCCTCGTCAGGATGCTGGTGCGACCGACGTTTCTAATCGGCGAGATGCATATCAAAGCAGGTACCACGTGAAATCGTCCCTCCATCCTGCCGTAATTTCCCAATGATCCAGTCAACACCGAAAAACCTGACGATGCGCGTCAGCCGGGGCGTGGTCCTGGTGAATCGTTCTCGTAGAAGGCTGTCGACGTACCACAGAAGAGATCCATCGCTTATCGCTGGGCGCTCCAGACGGACTTGACGAGACCGTCACGCTGGGCCAGGCGGTTGAAAGCATCGTCGCTCTCACCCATGGCGCGCACGAAACCGCAGAGGGCGTAGACGTGGTTCTCGCCCTGGACGGCACGGCCGTTCTCGTCAACCTTGGCGACGGAGATCTGGACGGAAGCGTGGTCCTTGGCCTTGATGATGCGGTTGGTGGCGCTGCACTTGCGGGGGACGTAGCTATTCAGACACACGAGTTAGCATCGCGACTCGTGACTCTCTTCTTTTTTTTCGCATCCATCTCTTCTTCGGCTCGGAAAGGTTCGGTGGTGATTTTTTTCTCCTCCTCCCCCATGTCCATCAGCCGGGTCTCAATTGGGCACGTACAGGTCGACGATTTCTCCCTTGTCGTTCTCCATTTTGGCGACTGTGAATCTGTCTGGTGATGGTCCTTGAAAGGGTGTTGGGTGGGCAAGGATGTGCAGGTCGGTCGCAATTTGTCGTCACGAGTGAGAGAAGTCGGCAAGGTCGATTTGCTAACAAGTCTCAAATTATTGTTATCCAGCAAAATTCGGTGGAGGGGTTGTGGGCTGAGTCAGCGGTTGAAGTCCGGTCTTTAGTCCTGGAATAAGTGGGGTCAGTTGAAAAGCTCTGGTGGACCGACCTGCCAGGTAGAAGTGGAAGGCACAAACCACGTGCTCTCGCGGAGGCGTCGCGTAACGCCTTTGAGCTTAGGACGCCAATGCCTGGCAGCTGGCCCCTCCATCGCGGCATCGTGTTGACATCAAGACTTTTGTCCGTACTTTGTGTACACAAGTTGCCGCTCATCGTTGCGACTTTCTCCGTGCTGTCAAGGGAACCTCGGCAAACCGCAACTAGAGGTCCCCGTCACCATGCATATTCTCTCTGCCAGGTCATGCTGAAAGCTCGAGATCAGTGGCTCCAACACCATCTCCAATCTGCCTGCCTCCATTTTCCATGGATGCGCTGGTCGCATACCAGTCCGCCCGCGAATTTACTTCAATTTGTCTTTCACATCGACTGTCAACTTTATAATGTCTTCTCCCGCGAAAGGAACAAGGTATGATGCCTACGTTGTTCGGTCCTCGTCACCGGATCTCCCTAGTCTAGGTGAGATCTTCAAGAAAAGCCCAAGAAAGGCCCCGCCGCTGCGGAGCGGGAGCAATGCAACAGCTATACCAGCCGCTGCGCGTACCACTTTCACAAGTGCCGCCGAGATCCTACGTGAGGCACCCGAAATCGACATAGACACCGAGGAAATTACACACTCGCCGCCCCGGAAAGCGAAGCCGGCGAGGAAACCCAGGGCGAAATCGCAAAAGGCAAAGGATGCTATTGTGGTGGAGGACGAGGCTGGCGTAATACTATCGCCAAAGCGATTCAAGAGTCAACCGAAGACTCAACCCAAAAGTCGGACCACGACACCAACTACCCTTGATGATGTCCCATCTGGGCAGACGGCAGCACCGAGGAATAGGATCACAAAGGCAACAACTACCAATAAGAGTAAAGCGAAAAAGAAGAAGACAGAGGCCGTGTCTCGGCATTTTGCCAGCGTAGAAAAGGCTGATACGGAGAAAGATCCAATCAATGCTGGCGAGCTCGAGGAACCTCCGCAGCCTCTGGTGCCTGCCTTGGCCAGGAGGATAGACTGGACACCGCCGCGCGCAACTAGTGCTCCTGTCGTGCTAGACTCGGAATCTGATCAGAGAGAGCTTCTTTCTTCGGCCGAGAAGGCTGAAGCATCTAAGGATGTTTTCCAGAATCTGTTGGACGACTTTGGACACAAGGACAAGAACTCTGATGCAAGAGAGAATATGGAGCCATCGGACAAGCCCGAAGGAGTCTTGAAGAAGCGCAAGCGTCTTGAACTTGTTTCTATGACTGAGGACAAGGGAGAAGATCAGTCCAAACCAGCAAAGGAAGCTTCACCCACCAAAGCGCCAGCTGTCAAGAAGAAACCCAGAACTCTTACTGAATTGGCAACCGCACCGTATGCTCCTGCAGAGTATTCTGATGTCGATCTGTTGGCGCCCGGTACCAAAGACTCCTTACTCCGCTATTTCGATACCGATGGTCATGTCACAGCCTTGGTCGAGAATCAATCCATCACCATGGATAGGAATAATACAAATCCCAAGAAGAAGCCAGCAAAACCGAGAAAGAAGAAGGGAGCCACGGTCGAGGACCCAATCCTCCTTTCTCCCAGCTCGGCTTTAAAGCAGTCCACGGCACAAGACTTTGTCTTTGGCACATCCAGTCAACTCATGCTAGAAGAATCACCGAGAACACTGCGCAACCTGCAAGCGGCCATCAAAGCTTCAATGCAAGACGACCATTTTGCTAGTTCGCCGGTGGTTGAGGCTGCGAAACGAATGGGGCTATGGCACGCTGGAGCAAGAGACACGGATGGGGACTTGCTCGAAGCCGAAGCAATCGAACTCATTGGGGAGAAAGAAGAGGCTATTGTAACCCAGCTGGCCTCAGCCACGGATTCCACAGTACAACCAGACTTCCCTGACGTCAACGATCTCTTGTCTAGCTCACCGCAGGCTGCAAAAGCTCCAATCGATCCGAAGTCACATTTCTGGCAATCGCAAAAGAACATTGACCGCGCATCCGAAGACGCGGCCACCAGCGCATCAGAGCCTCCTCCGTCGTCCCAGCAGCCGCCTATGAACAAAGAGACTCCTGGTGCATCGTCGCCACGTCCGAACTATGATCTGTTCACCGATGCTCAGTTGGCTAAGCAGATCAAGACATTTGGATTCAAGCCTGTCAAGAGACGAACGGCGATGGTCGCACTACTGGACCAATGCTGGTTGAGCAAACACCCCAATGCCCTGTCGGCATCATCAGCGGTAGGTGGATCTGCGTCAATGTCAACATCTGCTGTTCACAAGAGCCCCAGGAAATCGGATTCCACAGCCACAGCGGTTGAGGTTGAAACCACGAAAAAACCGCGTGGTCGTCCAAAGAAGGACAAATCGGTGTTACCAGTGGAGCCTGAGGTTGTATCGCCGAAACGAGGACCAGGTCGTCCAAGGAAGACATCAATTGACAGTACTGATGTGTCACCAAAACGCGGACCAGGTCGTCCAAGGAAGGCATCAATTGACAGCACTAATGTGTCGCCAAAGAGAGGACGAGGTCGCCCAAGAAAAACATCGATTGATAGTACTGATGCGTCGCCGAAAAGAGGACGAGGTCGTCCAAGAAAAACATCAGTTGACAGTGCTGATGCTGTGGGGGCGGAACAGACGGCGCCGCCAAGACAGAGGAAGACCTCCAAGAAAGAAAAGGAGATTCGAGATTCTGAAGACGATGATTCGCTTTCGCTTTCTCCTCAGTCGCGACCAGAATCTGTATTCTCATCGCCGCCGCCAATTGATCTTTCAACGTTGGAGGAAGGTGATACGACTCTGAACCTCGACCCTACAGAACAAGAGGCAGACATGTTTGTTCACATCACAAACGCCGTCACATCTGCTCCGCGATCAGGCGATCCCAATGAACCGTCGTGGCACGAGAAGATGCTGATTTATGATCCCGTGGTTCTAGAAGAACTGACGGCGTGGTTGAATGAAGGGCAGCTCACGCGGGTCGGGTATGATGGAGAGGTCTCAACTACAGAGGTCAAGAAATGGTGCGAGTCTAAGAGTGTGATTTGTCTCTGGAAAGCCAACACTCGTGGCAAGGAGAGGAAACGATATTGATGATACCCTATATAATTTTCGTAGTTTCGCTGTGAGCATTGGTTGCTAGGCAACTTGCCCCAAGAGAATCCATTTTATTGCCGAGATGCCTTCATATGTCGTTGCAGCAGACCAACTCTTGTACCTTTCACAAAATTGCTTGAATGATTATTGCCAATGTCGCGCGCTGGGCACATCTTTTATTCCCGTGGCGTTCGCCTACCTGGGGATGGGATCAGCAAGCGGCGGGCGCAGCGTCAGTGTCCAAATCGCGGGGAGAGCCCCGACTCCGTGTTCAGACCTCGGCATCTCCAATTCGCGGCGCTCCCTCATTCGCATGACCATCCTAGATTCATTAAAAGGCCGGCTCCAAGTCCCCGAAACTTGAGTTCATAGCTAAAGGCAATGTCACAAATGCTATTGGGGCGCACTCTGCTGTTGTGCCGTTCTCATTGCGCCCAGAATCCTGTACAATCGACAACGTGGATATTCTCATCGTTTACGTCTAGTGCACCTCAAAACGTCATAAATTCGACCCGATCAGTGCCAGGCCGCTCACAAAGCACGTGGCATCGCCCACTCACACATTCTCGCAGACAAAAGGCATCACCCATCATGACATCGAAAGTGGCTCACTACTCGGTGGCTGGCGTGTCCGCGGACAAGTCCAAAGGGAAGCCGCCCATGGAGCCGCGGCCCAGCTCCAGCATTATACTCTTGTCGCCGACCAATCAGGTGCTCCTGGTCCACCGCGTCAAGACGTCGTCCACTTTCGCCTCGGCGCACGTCTTCCCCGGCGGGAATTTGTCCGAGTTCCATGACGGCGCCGTCCCGCCGCCCGACGACCCGGCGAGGCACCAGGATGGTCGGCCGTACAGACTGGGAGCCGTCCGGGAGACGTTTGAGGAGACTGGCGTCTTGCTCGCTCGGGGGAGCGATGGTAACTTGTTGAGTCTGCCGGCTGCAGAGAGGGACGCGGCGCGGAAGAGGATATATGCCAACGAAGTTTCCTTCGAAGAGTGGCTAAGGTCCGTGGGAGGAGAGGCCGATTTGGGTGAGTATAGACCATGCCAATGGTTCCTCTCTATGGACTACTGACCAGATTTCAGAAAACCTGCATCCCTTCACACGCTGGATAACACCACCGGCCACACCGAGGAGGTTCACCACGCAAATGTACCTGTACATGCTGCCACTGTCCAGCAGTCCAGAGTCCACCCCCAGCACGGCCGCCGACGTCGCCGCAGCAGCCAGCCAATCGGAAGCCGTCCTGCCCACGCCGGACGGCACCGAGATCACGACGTCCATCTTCGAGGACGCGTCGACCTGGCTGGCGCGCCAGAAGCGCGGCGAGGTCATCCTGTTCCCGCCGCAGGCCTTTCTGCTGACGCTCGTGGCGCAGCACTGCACGGGCGGCCCTCCCTCCTCAGCCGAGCACTACGAGTCGCAGCGCGAGGCGCTGCTCGCGTTCCTGCGCAGGACGCCCACGGCGACGCACCCCAAGGCCGTGAAGCAGGCTACCTCGCGCATCTCGTGGGCCGACAAGGTCATCAGCCCGGTGACGGCGCTGATGCGGGCCGACGGCCGGGCGGTCCTGAGTCTCGAGAGGCCTGGCCCGGAGCTCAAGGGCACCGGGCGGGGAGGGGACTGGGAGCGGGTCGTGCTGGTAAGGTTTGCCAAGGGCACGGCGACCGAGGTCGAGGTGAGGGACCGGGAGGAGGTTTTCGCTGAGGAGCGGGAGCGGGCGGACAAGGAGAAGGAGAAGGGGGCAAAGTTATAGCCGGCTGATAAAAATAGAATGCATCGCTGTCGATATATGTATTATTCTCCCATTATCGAAAAATCATATAAACACATTACTCCATACAATTATTTTAGACAGTGCTTTTGTCAATATCATGGCCAGTGATTCAAAGCCTATCGGAAGTGTCTTGCTCGATATCAATCATAGTTACAGTACTTGATTTTATTTGGAAAACAGTGATGTTGTGTAAATTGACGTAAAACTGAGGATATTGATACAGGACAACCACATTCAAACAATGAGGATCGTGTATTCCAAAAAGCGACAATAGGTAGTGATCCAGAACCGATTGGACCTCCAAGCCCCAATCTAACATTCATAAGTCATACTTTGGCTGACCGGCTTGATTTCAACTGGGAACATACTTGCCACCATGCCGTCGCTCCCTGTAGTTCCTCTATTTTGCACGTACAGAAAGCCAGTCACCCCTCAAGTCACCTTGCTCGTTCTGTCCAAGTTGTACCGAAGTCAGCCATTTTTGCCCGACTTGCCTGACTCCTCGGACTCCCTCTCCCGAAGAGCTATCTTCACGCCAAATTATTCATTGCGAGATAGCCAGCACTGGCACATTTCCCGAGTACTCCGCTGCAAAAATTCCAGCTCTAAGAACGACAATTGATCCAGTAAAATGCTTATAACTGGATTTTCACAAAATATGACCTTCAGTACATCTAACAAAACCACAGTCTCATTGGATGTAATTATCTCGAGACGCCTCAAAGTTCAAAAATGTTATTCACCATGATAGCAGCCAGGAAAAATTTGATTAGTGCCAATATGGCGTTCAGTAGATGACTCGATCGTAATTGGTGGCGAATGCTCATTTTATATATTCAAGATAGGCATTTTCATTTGTCCGTGTTTGTAGTCGTGACACCTGCTGACTTGCGAAACCGGCGACGATGACTGACGGCTTGACGAGGCATTTGACTAGAACCATTCGGATGAGTATCAGACGAAAGAGAGTCCTGTGATATCCAGAATCGCAGACCGTATCTCGCCCCTTGACGCCGAAAAGCGCTGAATTGCATCGCTCAGCAGGATGTGTCGCATGATCACAGGTCTGGCCAGCACTCGATGCAACTCTCTGCAGGAATCACTGCTGAACGGCCCTCAACGGTGGGACGGCAGCGCACGAGCTCTGACTATTGATACATATTCTCTATGTAAGTCCAGACGAACAAGCTGCACCACGAATAAATCTATGTCACGGACGTTATTCCCTTCCCTGACACCGTTTTTTGGCAAAGGCTAACGCCACCAGACACTTCGTTATCGAGTAATGCAGTTGACTAGCCATGTCGTGCGCCGTTGAACTTGGAGGGCGGGCGTTTGGAAGGATTGAAAGCTGTTGCGACTGGTCGGATAAAGGAATCGTTCGTGGTATTATATCTCCTCGGGGGTGCGGGCTTGAAAATAGCGCCCGATGCTAGAGGACTCAGATTCCGAGCTATTGCATCGCACGGCCTTGTCTGATCCCAACAGATCGGAATCGTCTGAGGGTCATTTTCCACCTAACTAATTCTTAGCACCTGAAGATGTGTTGATCCTGACGAGCAGCGGCTTCCATGTTCGGCTCTTGGCGGCCCGACACATTGGGCATGTTCTCATCATCCATGATCATGTTTGTTAACCAATCAGGATTAACCAATCAGGACTCAGCTGTTGAGTATCAGCAAGTTTTGTCGCAATCTTGGAAGCTGCATGAAACTAGAAAATCATTGAATCTTGTGCTACGAACGTTTCCAAGAGTCACCGTACGACATGTGCAGCGTGCTGAATAATTGATGCCGCAGCATGCGTTGAGGGTAGCACAAGGAGTATTGATTGAACAGGGGACTTTCAGGTATAAACAGCCTACTACCGGTGCGGCCGCAGGCCAAAAGCAAAAAAAGGCACTGAACTCCCCACCTAGATCAAGCTGAGTAGAGGGCTAATATTGCCGATCCTGATTCCTCACTGACGATCTCTCGCGCTTATACAGAAGCTTGCATGGCAAATTGGGCGGAAGCTAGCCGTGCTGAGGAAAGCTTATCAATTCTCCCGTCGTGAGAGGCTCGTCTCTCCGAAGGCTGGATCCACCCGGGACATTGGATACTCACAACACCTGCACTAAACACGACCTTTTCCATCGTCATCAGGGGTCCTTCTTTGATCTGTTCTGTGATTAATGCCACTTGGATCTCCCGGAAGACCATCGACGGCGCAAAAGCTTCCCGAGAGGACCGGATCTGAACTAGAGGAAGGAAGAGCCGTTTGCTCCATCGACGAAGAGGGCCCCCCGGCTTCTCATGATTCCCATGGCGTATATAGCAATGGGCCCGTCCCTTGGGTCGCCTGCCTCGTAGCCGGCTTCTTCTGGGTTGTCGAAAATGCTCTGCTGATTCAACGAGCGTCCGCTCCTTATTTTATAGTATCCATTTATTACTATAATTTTCACACAAGTTCGACCGACTTTCAAAAATGCGCGCCCAATCCGTTATGCTGGGCCTTGCCTCCAGCGGTGCCGTTGCCGCCTTCTCCTTGTCGGCTTCCGTTGGCCTGAATGTCGGCGCCTCCTCGTCAGCTCCCGCAGGTCACGAATGGCGGGCGGCGGGCCTAGGCGACAGTGAGTCTGCCAATGTATAATACACAGCACCCGGCGCAGTCGACTGACATGACCTTCGCAGGCCGCTCGCCGTGCCCGATGCTGAACTCCATGGCCAACCACGGCTGGCTCCCGCACGACGGCAAGAACATTGACCTGGCCACCATCCAGTCGGCCTTCCTGGCCGCCATGGGCTTCTCGACCGAGTCCTTTGTCAGCATCACGCAGTCGGCCCTGGCCGTGTCGACGACGGGCAACAGCTCGACCTTCAACCTGCAGGACCTGGCGCACCACAACGCCATCGAGCACGACGGGTCGCTGTCGCGGAACGACTTCTTCTTCGGCGACGACCTGCACTTCAACCCCCTGATCTGGTCCGCCACGGCCGCGCGCTACGGCATCCGCGTGCCCGGCACCGCGCCCGTCATCACCGTCGAGACGGCCGCCAGGGCCCGCGCCGCCCGGGTCAAGGACGCCCAGCTCGTCAACCCGGCCTTCAACCTGACGTCCCAGACGGGAAGCATCGGAGAGACGAGCGTCTTCCTGACGGCGTTCTGGAACGAGACCGCTGGTGGCGTGCCCAAGGACTACGCGCGAGTGCTTTTTGGTGAGTGCAGATGCTCTCTAGGGCGAGCTGACGATGTGCCGGATATACTGACAATTTCTGACAGAGGAGGAGCGTATCCCGTACGCCGAGGGCTTCGTCAAGGGAAGTCATACTTTGGCGGACGTGGTCGCGATGATCACTGCCGTCTCTGCCGTCGCAGTATAAAAAAACCAATTCACTTTTTAGACAAAATAATTATTAATTTCAAAGACAAACACCATTTCGCTTCTCATCCTCGTCTTGCAGTCTATATTGTCGAGATATAATTCGTCCAGGCTCAGTTCCGGTCGAGGGGAGAATCACCACAGCGCCTGGCACTGCACTAAAATCTGGATTCATGTTCTGTGGGGATGAATTTTAGCGGCCTGTTTGTGGGGACACCCTGCTGAGGGCTCACCTCTTCCGGCCGTTCCACCGGGACCTGTTCATCATTCCGAGTTTACTTGTTACAATTCCAATCTGCATCTCGGAAGAGCTGCCACGGCTCTCAATTGCTATCTGATTCATGCAATCGCCTCGGAGAAAAGTGGCCAGTGCGTGTCAGCGCTGCCGCTCCCAGAAACTCAAGGTAAATAAGCCCCAGGCAGTTCCGCGTGCATATCTGCCGACACTCACCTTGTAGTGCGATGTGGAAAGGCCATGCATTCTCTGTAATCGAGCTGGAGTCGACTGTGTAGATGCTCCATCTGGCCAGTCGGTATGGATTACGCAGCCATCTGGCCTTCTTGCCAGAAAACGTCATCAGTCAGAACGTATTCAGAGGGAGAGACAAAACGACCACAGCAACAATGCAGCCCCAGCCGTGCCTTGGGGTGGCAGCCGAACATCATCCAATCTTATCCAGAATGGAGGGTCGCTCGATGAGGCCGACATACCGGCCGAGAGTCTGTGGAACATGAGCTCGACCGCCTTGTATACTCAAAAGGTTCACACTATCTTGGTGCCGACTACACGGGGAGGTGGCTGATTGTTGTCCAGGCATTTGCATATCACGACCTCGGATCGGAGACCAGTGCCGAGTCTTCGAATCTCGTGGACAATGACAATGTGACGCCCTCTCGAAGCTCAAGGCCGGCTAAAATTTTCTTCACTTCTTCTGCTCACGATGACAGGCCGATGTCCACCGCGCCAGCTCAGCCGACTGCCAGGATTTCCACCACCGCACGTGCGCTCCTTGCACTTCTCCCGGACATCGAAGCAACTACCCTCTTGGTCGATACCTACTTTGACCGCGTTCACTGGTTCATGCTCGTGTTCTTCCAAAACAGTTTCCGACGGCGATTCGAAGAGTTGTACAGTGGCCAAAAGCGCCCCAGCAGCCACACTTCGGATGCCTTTCTAGCCCTTGTATCAACGGTCGTTGGGATCGCGTCCCAGTACGTTGGATCACACCGTCGCCGTTTATTAGAGAACTATGGCGTCGACCCTGATGTGCTGAGGCGCGAAATCTTTGCCGTTTTGAAAAACAACATCCTCGATATCGTGTCCTCGGGCTCTCTCGAGGCAGCACAAACGTGTGTTCTCATGGGCAGCTTCTACCTATACCAGGGCGAACGCGGCTTGGCCTGGCCCATATGCGGCTGCGCCCTTCGTGTGGCGCTGGCTCTAAATCTCCATCGTACGAGAACTGATCTTTCGCCCGACGCCGAGGCCAACGAGAACAAGAAACGATGCTGGTGGTCCATCTACGAATTCGAGACGTTCAGCTGCATGCTGTACGGATACCCATCCAGCATATCAGATGACGAGTGCGATGTTGCTCGCTTGGATGCTCACTATCAAGTTGCGCATTTACAATCTTCACCTCAGGCTGTGGCTAACTCAACCTTGCTCTCATACAAATATTTCATGTCAGAGCTATCGACAATCACGCAGTCTACTCTCAGAGAACTCTACAATTCTCGGCCAAAGCAAAAAGGTGGAAGCAAGCCCAGCACAGCGGACCTGCAACGACAGATAGAACAAGTCGCCGAAATCGATTTCCGATTGCTAGAATGGAAGGCCAGTCTACCGTCTGAACTTCGCATGGAGAACCAGGCCACAGCAGCATATGGAACCGCTGAAGATTTGGACAGACATATACGGGCATCTGGTCCTCAGTTTGAGAATCACATATACCAGCTCCAGGCTCTTGCTCTAAAGCTGGCCTACGAGAATCTGCGTATTCTAGTCCACAGACCTCTGCTTCTGTACCAGATGGTGGAACCACAAGCTGATACGGCCGGCCTTGTCGACTCGAGTTCGCTGGCCCCGCGATATGATCCCTTCCAGTTCTCTCTAGAAGCCTGTCGCGAAGCCGCGCTCGAAATATCAGAGATTGCAGACTCGCCCGTATTTCCTCGAGCGTCAGGTACCTATGCCGTCTCGTTCGTCAGCATGCATCTGTTCACTGCCGGAGTCACGTTGAGTATCATGGCCAGCCTGGATCCCTTGAGCGCGCAGTCGCACCGCGCAAAGACCGGACTCCGCAAGGTCATGTGCATGCAAAGTCAGCTGAAGGGATCGTCAGCGGTGGCTGCCCAGGGCCTCGTACTGCTGCAACGACTGACGAAGCTTTACATGGAGAAGGAGCTGCGCTTCATGCTTTCTGCGCCCACGAGCCGGGAAACCCCCGTGGGCGGGGACCAAGAAGGATCGAGAACGAACCGTTCGACGGCGTCGAAAGCTGGCGACACGCAGATTCCACCCGCTTCCGGTGACCCAGATCATCAGATTACGAGTGGCCCATCTGCTAGTAGAATGCCTGACGTTGTTCCCGAAGACCAATCCACAGCCCCAGAGTGGAATTTTCGGCAGGATCCCACCATGGCTGAGGCCTTTATGGACTTTGAATCTAGTATGTGAAATCCAGTGCATGGAGTCATCATTACTTGCCCACTAATAGACACTCAGTGATGTCGTCATATTCCAAACAGGGCTTACAGGGAGAAGGCGCAATGCCGATGAGCAATGACAATGGTTTCATCGAAACAGAACAAGCGTGGTTGTGGGATTTGAATCTAGCACAAGGTTCACAATAAATGGAGCAGATCAAGAACGTGTGCCATGAAGAACAAGTCACGCAGAAGAGACGGCAGCTGAATAAAGATTCCATCCTCCTTGAGACTCAGATATGCACTGGTCGTGTACTTGGGCTTCCATTGGCCGCGAAAGTCCTCCGCTCCGACTCTTCGAATCTCATCTTCCAGTTTCGTTCGTCGCGTCCGATTGACCCTCATGCTCTTTTGATCAACACCTTGTTGAAAGAAAGACGCGCAAGCAGCGCGAAACCGCACGCCACCGCCCCCACCCCGCCAGCATAAAAGATGGCAGGCCGATACGCACTCGGCGAGATGTCGCCCGAGCCCGACGCCGCCTGGAAGAGATAGCCGGCAATCGGCGTGCCGAGGAGGTATCCGAGGGTCCAGCCCGTGCTGCCCGTGCTCACGGCCATGGCGCCCTTGCTCGGCTCGAAGAAGCCGCTGAAGACGGACGGCATGGCGGTGAAGAAGCCGCCGTTGGCGACGCCGTTGAGCAGCGCGAACACGATCAGCGGCGCCGGTGCCGTCGAGACCGGCCAGATGGCCAGCAGGGTGATCGCGTTGAGCACCATGATCAGCAGCAGCGAGTTGAGCGCCCCGATCCAGTCGCACAGGGGGCCGGCGGCGAACCGTCCAAACGCCGCGGCCAGGTTGTACCCGGCCGTGACGAGCGCCGCCTCGGCCGACGAGAGCCCGATGGACTGCGCGAACAAGGGCAGGTAGTACGGCGGGATGTACAGCGCGAAGACGTAGATCATACTCGAGACGCAGACGGCGACGAACGGCAGGCACCTGAGCATGGACACGTCGACGAGGGGCGCGCGGCGGAAGGGCATCTTCTCGCGGATCAGGCAGGCGGCGGGCACGGCGACGGCGAGGGCGAGCAGACCAAAGATGCGAAACGTCCAGGCGATGCCGAGCCGGCGGTTCATGGCCTCGAGCGCGACGCTGAAGACGGCGGCGCCGACCCCGCCGCCCAGCTTGATCACGCCGTTGGCCAGGCCCAGGCGCCCGCCCGCGCTGCCGCTGAAGTACTGCGTCGGCATGCAGTTGGTGATCATGAACAGCAGGCTCGTGCCCGTGCCGGTGAGGGCGCCCGACGTCACGAATAGCCCGTCCAGGTGGCCCGTCGTGAAGCCGCTGGCCACGACGCCCGTGATGAAGAGTAGTTCTCCGAGCAGGGTGACTTTCTTGGCGCCCAGGACGGGCAGCAGCCGCACGCCCAGCAGCCCACAGCCCACGGTGAGGGCGAGCGAGAGGGATCCCACCCAGGCGAATGTCGACGCGGGCGCCGGCTGGCTCTGGTTCTCGGGGGCGGCGAGCAGGGCGGCTTGTAATACGCCCCAGCTGCCGCTGAAGCCGCTGAAGAAAAAGTTCATGACGGCGCAGCTCAGGACAATGACCCAGCCGTTGCGGCCCTTGTCCACGGCCGGGAAGGCTTCGCCGGGAGGGACTTCTTGGGCGGCGTCATCGGGCTCGTCGCCGTGGACTTGGCGGATGGAGGAGGCGGTCGATTGCCCGGCTTCTGGGGTCGGGGTCTGCAGAGCAGTCAGGGCCTCCGAGCTCTGGCCTTTGGCGTTCTGGGCTTTGCTGGTAGATCCGGGAAGAGCCAATGGCTGTCTCCGGATCGAAGTCGTCTTCAATAAGAGTATTTGTTCAGGCATGATTGTAATCAATAGAATTGAGAATGTATTACAATTTTGAGCTCA
Source organism: Pestalotiopsis sp. JCM 9685 (assembly GCA_001599175.1). NCBI lineage: Eukaryota > Fungi > Ascomycota > Sordariomycetes > Amphisphaeriales > Sporocadaceae > Pestalotiopsis > Pestalotiopsis sp. JCM 9685. The sequence goes on from BCGF01000004.1 coordinate 5,754,945, forward strand.
GACTTTTTAGCCATTTATTTTTCAGACGATTTATTGCTCAAGTATATACTATAATTGTAAATGCTTAGAAAGAAAAGCGATCATGACATAGTGAAATATGTTGCTTCAGACAGGACAGCGTCATTGTCATTTAAACAGAATGCTCCGAAGTCGGAGCGATTGCTAGATCATGTGTAAGTCGGTTCACAGAATCCTGCATGACATCTGTGGCAGTCGGGAGCGCCTTTAGGGTAAATATGCAAGCATTAGACTTAGTCCTCGCTGTCTACTGCCTATTCCGACCAGTCAAGAATCGCACGGGCGACGCGTTATCTTTTCCAGCGACTATTCGAGGAATCATGATCCGGAAATCGGTCCCGGTGGGCGTGGGGATGTCTCCACTCCGGGCACGGTTCGGAGCTCCATGTCCGATCCCACCGGGATTGGTCGGCTAGTAGAGATATATTAATCACATTTACACCGCAAACTGGTATTTTGAGTTTCATTCGATCGGCGTTTGAGCAAAACCTAGATACATTGCTGCCCTATACTTATTCGTCGCTTTCTTAGTATTTGCGACACACGAAAGAGACGATCTTCCAATCTGCGAGACAAACATATCAATTTATCACACGTCAACAGGAACATCCTGAGACTTGGCGGCGAGACGCGTTGCAAGGCCAGAGTGGGAGAGTAGCTATTGACCTGCGCCCGACATGAGTGCCAGTATTATCATCCATCAGTGATAGTTTTCATAGGCTGCTGAGATACCCTGTGCGGTTGTCCTATTCCAAGATAGTATTTTCATGCCCTGTCGTACCCCGTATAGTAGATCCATCCAAGGTGCGAGTGTAGGGCGCTGTCGTACCCCGTGAAGTAGATCCATCCAAGGTGCGAGCATAAGACGCTGCCGTGCCCCGTAAAGTAGATCCACCCAAGGTGCTGTTGTCAGGCGCTGTCGTCCGCGGTAAAATGAAATCATGCCAAGGATGAGGAAGTGGTGGCGGTACATCTCGTGGAGAATCCCTTCTGTCTCTGACAGTGATAGTCGAAGGTTCTGCCTGGCGAGTGGACGACTCAAATCTACGATAGGAGAGGAGTAAAGCAAGTGCTAGCGGTGCTGAAACTAGTGTCGTTGCTAGTGTGCTAAACACAGCCGCGCCTGCAGCTGCGGATGAGGGACGTAATACACGACGTCCTGGTTACAAGTCAGCTTGCTTCCTTGATAAATTTGTAGAATTTCTACTACCTGAGTCCTGTGTAACCTTAGCAAATGTGTAGCCTGCTAGGGCATCAAAACCGATCGCAGGAACAAAGCATGTGAAACATATGATAACCCATGGCGAGGTATTAATGGTCCGAGCCCAAGACGCAATTGTTTTATGAAACCGATGATCAGCGGTTCGGCGCCTGAAGGTGGCAATGACCCAGAATATACTTGGTGAAGCAGTTGACAGGAGCAACGAGACAGCGGCGGCTGAGGCAGCAGCCAATAGAGTACCATCAACTGCACAAGCCATATGTTAGCTCTGGAATCATACAATTTATGATGACTGACCTGTTACGCCTCGCTGCCTAGCGACATAAAGAGTCGGGATCATAGTTCTTGCGAGGCTTGATGCTATAATGACAACAGACGAAATTCCGATCCTGCCTCTGACTGATACACCAAGAGCTCTTCTACCACACAAGAGCGACCACTGATAAATCTGGAAAAAATAGATGAGTGGCATTTGCACTATCCAAATGGCGGTCGATATCGGACCAATGACTGCACCGAGTGCTATGTACTCGGTGATAGGCATGTTCACCAGCTGCTGAGAGTTCTTGTATTCTGCGACATGTGTGACCACTGCTGCTGTCAATCCGGACACAGATGCCAAACATTCGGCCAGAATAATGAAAACGCTCACAGCCAACAGTGCAATCTTCGGAATACCACTGGGCTTTGGCAATGAGGAGAGGCCGAATACAAGATGCTTAGCCCTATGGTCTCGTGGTTTGTGTGTTTTCTGTCGACTGTCTTGTGGTTTGTCTGTTTTTTGTCCACTGTCTCGTGGTTTGTGTGTTTTCTGTCGACTATGTGAAGCTAAAAGGGAATCAGTTAGTTATAGCGAGGTGGTGTAACAGTTCTAATGAGATTATGAATGTCTTACCTGAGGGTTGAATAACAGGAGCCTTGGCTCCAAATTTAACCACGGGAGAATGTTCTTCTACACGGCGTAACTTTTCGGCCCTCAATGGCTGCAGAATGACCTTTAATGCCCCCAATGTCTCCCATTCCAAAGTTGAGAGTTCGCTTGCATATCGCGCAGTAAACGCTTCGGGATTCGTGAAACTGTTCAAAAGCTCACAACCGTATCGAAGAAGCAAATCTTTCACAATCAATCGTCGAGCAGGATTGGAGTGCTCTCCAGTGGTAGCACCTTTTGAAGTAGCGCCATCGTTGGCGTCGAGGATGCGTTTCAGACCGGGCATATACCAGTCGTTGCTGCATTGCTGAAGTATCCCGGGAGATAATGCCTCATCGATAAAACGAACACTCTTTTGGTCGCCGCGCAGAAACGCCAGGTCCGCACAGTTTATCAATGCGCGAAAGGGTGATACCAATGAAATGGGTCCAGGGTTTCCTAATAACTTGGATATTTGTTGAAATTGGTCGACTAGTCGAACAAAGTGAGCTGCACCGTCAGAAGTGGCTACCGTAGAGCCGATGACCTTGTGATGAACAGGGTCGGATGTATCCACGACCCATGCGCCCGAGTCACCTTGTTGTATATCTACCAAACACAACACATCAGTCAAGTGTATATGCGAATTTAAGGAATGATGATATACTCACACTGGCCTTCATTCAGAATAACGGTACACACTTCAAGCAACCCGTCAGTGAACCCCCCAACGATGAATGATGAGCCACTCGTCACAGTTCCCGAAGGTTGCGTGTCCATTCCAGAGGCAATGAGTGCGGGACAACCGCCGCGAGGCTTTGAGATCTGCTCCAAATAATGCCTTCCTGTTTTTGAGGTACTATTGACGTCTTTGATTGGTTCCTCAGTAAAGTTCGGAAGTATCGAATGTTTTGTGACCGGCAACAGGCACAATTCCGGCCCAAGCTTGATGGCTTCCGTCAATGGCAACACTTTCCACTGCGTATCCTGCCTTTGAAAACCACTGTCGGAAGGGGCATTTTGGTCAGAACCCGAGTCGAACCATTTATCAGGGCCTGTAGGAAGAGGACCTGACGTGAACACCAATGCTTCTTCAACGTCTTCTCCGAAATCCTCCTCCTCCAATGTTTTTGCGATTGGAGAAGGAAACTTCTCGGAAAATTCTACTGGGGCATGTTGACATGTCATGATGTAGAAGTCGCCATCAATCTCGATCATACCCCCCAGAGTCGATACCCAGGGTTTGCCATTTACCAAGGTCTGAAAAAGGGCACCGCAGTACGTCTCCTTGCCATCAACTGGTTGATACAGATTGAAGGACTCCAAGTCAATATCTTCGAGTCCATCAGGTTCGCGGGTAGGGCTTAGGACCCCCGAAAACTCTTGCTTCGATGAGTCTCCAGTGATTGGTTCACTAAACCCTACCTTCGAGATCTTCGCGGTGTCGTAACAGAGCCTGAGAGGTTCGTATAGCGGCCGATACCGGGCCTGGGACATCACGGTGTGGAATCGCGTTATTTCCCTCTGAGTGCTGAGACCATGTATGCATATGTAGTTTGTTGAAGCAGAAATGCCCCCTGTTACCCGAACAAGAGAAAACCTACTAAGCGGCATTTCCCCACCGAATAACTCGATACGATGTACCGGCGAGATCAAGACCCTGGAGAATCTACTCAATTTATTCCGATCAGCTGCTGAGATGTGTGAGTCTACAATCTCAGCCTTGACAACATCTGGGGTTGCGATCCGTATTTGCAAAAGCCTCTCAAGCTTGCCGCGCGGAACTTGCACATCAACAAACTGATACCGGTTCGACCGTGCAGGCTCCTTTCCCTTGATAGATACACCAGGGGTACTAAGCGATGGTAATGTTGTCGGCGTGGAAGCCGTCTGCGATGGATGCGTGGTGACATTACTAAGACCACTTTGCCGATTATTGCTCGGTTCGTCGTCTGTTTCCCTGTCGCTACTCGCTTCGGCATTTGCAGCGAGGGGTTGTTGAGGTGCCAGATGTATCTCCTCCACCTTTTTGGGTGTTGATGTCTGAGGCACAGCTGCTGATACACGTATGCCCGAATTTTGCTGTTGAGAGGCTTGTGCTCCAACATTTATGCCCTCAGTCGATTCGGCCTGGATAGCGCCGCGAGGACTTGGCACAGTATCTGCGAGCTGAACACTGCCTACATGTTGAGCTTCCCGTGGCACCCTCGAACGTCCAGTCAAAGGATGTTTCAGCTTCCTGCCGCTCACTTGAGCCACCTGTGGCTTGGCATTTCGCAGAGCTTTGAAATCGTTATTCTCTCGGTGTCGGAGTTTGATTTGTAGTTTCGATGCAAAACTATGCAACGAAGTGAAACTAGGTACTCCAGATTGCAGTTCTTGCTCGCTCAAAGCCGCGACCTCAGCCTCGTTGGAGCGATTTGTGCTCTATCACGGTTAAAGATCAGTTTTGGACATATAAACGTACATGACTGAGGTTAAGTATTCAATCTTACCTCAAGCCTGGGATTTGGTCTGGTTGACGCCACCGACATCCTCGTTGTATTTTCACCCCATGATGAACGGGAAATTTTGCTGCTATTATTACGTGCCGTAAAAAAAAACAAAAAGGCTCTCTTCACATGTCCCATCTTCGTAAGGCTGGATGGAAAGCGGCACTCCGACGCGAAATCTTTGCAGTGAGGGGCTGGCTGCGGCTTCCATTGGCTTGCGACCAATTTGGGTATGATGCGGCCCGCGTGCCCAACTTATTGATAATGCCTTACCGGTGGAGATCTAAACAACCCTGGGCTGGAAGTTTTGTTCTCCAAAAGCGTTTTCTGTTGCGCAAGATTATTGCTGAACCCAGCTGCCGATCCAAAAGGGTTAAAGAAATCACGTAAATGAAACTTTCGTCGACATTCTGAATGGTTCGAGCCAGATTTTAATGTGGCTGGTCTTCGCAGATCTCAGCCAGTTCACGGACACGAACCGACGCCGGTCTTGAACATCTGGAGCGCCAAATCAAAGCATGCGCAATGAGTGAAGCGGGTTCGCTCCAGCTAAACAGCATGCTAAACAAACCATCGATATCGGCAGAGATATGGGGTTCGACGACCAGCCAAGAGGCCGAACGTGGGAGGATCGAAAGACTAAAGTCCTTCTTCATGTGCTACCAAGACGAACAAGACTTTGAAATGCTTTTATATGACGGAATTTTCCCCACGATCAGAATTCTGAAAAACTCACCTGATGTACGGAGATCAGATTTACATCTCGGAAATGGAACAGCTCTCGCTGGCGACGATATCACGGAAGCCGTATTGCTCGAAACGACAGTTCGTTCCGTATTTCTGACAGCATGTATGCGTCGAACACAACCTGGTGTCAGGGAAACAATCTTCCGGCCGTGCTGGAAGGACTCCGAGAGCCTCGCCCAATATTTGAGCAGAGTGTTTCCCATATCACAGCCGCCCCAGCAAGATCTGTTGAGTTTCAAAGCCGATAAACTCAGAGCGAGCTATTTGCAAGCGTACGCGAGCACGCAAATAGAATGGACAAACTATTTGAGCGATCACCTGGTGTTAATCAGAGGAGAGACTTGGAAGAAGCTTTTACATTTTCGCACACCCCGGCTTCATCGAGGTATCACTGGAGAGCCTGGCTACGAGTGAAGGGGAATCGAGACAAACTTTTGCCGAGGCTGTCAAATCGTATGGAACCACTTCATCAATTGAAATTTTAACTAACCGTCATTAGGGGCTGTTTGCCACCAGCTTTGCTGAAAGAAACACTGTTGACATTGAATCTTATTTTCCCCGTCGTCGGAGATCGCATCTCGCGCACCATTCTTGAGAGAGAAGTGCGAGATCGTGACCTTGACCCTCATCTTCTGACTCACTTTTACTCGGATACTCGTGACCACGAATGTCCCAGAGACGCGATCGAGCCTAGGGATGTCAAAAGCCTCTATGAGAAGTATCCCTATTGGGCAGACCGTCTATACGACTTATGGCGGGAGGCGGACGACCCGACACCAATCACAACGATAGAGAGATGGTCGGAGGCAAGGAGAAATCCTCGATTCACATATTGGTGCGCCGTCGTCTCCATCATACTGGCATTCACCTTTGGGATGATCTCCACGGGTCTGGCGGCCGTGCAGGTCTGGATTGCCTGGTGCGACTGGATAGGCGACCCGACAGCGGCCCAATGCGGATACCAACGTCCGGGTGCTGGTGATCGATAGAGATCTACGGGTTCTGATGGGAGTCAATGATGCGGGCATTTCAGATAAGTGACAGAGCCGTGTGGTGAAGAAGTCGTCGAGGAAGAACGAATCGTACCCAAAAACCTTTGGCGCAGCAGGTCGACCGGATAGAATACTCGCTTGCCTTACCTCAACGTCACGGAGTGTCGCATCACATGCAATATTGAAATCTGGAAGACCCAAGAAACACAGATCGGTGAGGCCGATCCCCATGATCCATACCTTTTTATTCTGCATGCAGGTGATCATCACGTAAAAAAGTGATCAAGATCAAAACCTATAAGGCTGTCTCGTTTTCAAGTGCCCAATCAGTCAAGATCGACCGGGGACTGTTGGCAATCGATACAGGAGGTTCCTTGTCGGCCTGATCAATTTTAGAGATTTGGGAGTATCGGCTTCTTCCATCGCACAGAGTGCAGTTTTGAACAGACTTTACAACTTTGTGGAATCATTGTGTCGCCTAGACACGTATGTGGGGTTCGTATATTTTGGAGATTTTGTAGCGACCAATGGCTCTGCAATCGTGCCATATTTTTACACTTTTCCCAGCCAGGTCCCCTGTGGCTGACGGTGGAAATGAACGGCTACTACGTACACGTCAAACTGGAATCCCACTGGTCGCCATAATTCAGGTACAGGGGACCGTTGCGCCATCTCAGAGCTAACATCTAGTGCCCGTTGATTCCCGTTGGTGCTCTATTCGTAGTTTGCGGCAGTTGGTAGCAGATCGCGTTTGTCTTTTTTTTTTTTCCTCTTTTCTTTTCCACAGTGGAGCGGCGTGGATATTTAGATGCATCGTTTGACAATGGATCAATCATGTGTCAGGTGGTCTCCATACCTATCCCCTTCGACGATTCGATCGCGACCGAGATTTTTCTTCTGATTCTATTTTCATTTCACACGCCGCGCCAACATGGTGTAGCCAGACAGGTACGGTATGGCTCTCCTTCGTCAAGGTTATGCACACCTTCCAGGGTGGTGATCCTGCAAAGCTCATAATAGGTCCGCCTAACTAGAATCTGGTTGTCCCGGAGGATTAGCCGGCGTCGACGCATGCGACCAACCCCGGTCCTCAGCTGCGGGAGTGGGTGCGTGGCCCGCCCGTACGTCTATGGAGTCCGAGCTGGATCATCCCGCCGTGGGTTATTGTGTGTTGGGATTCCAAAAAATCGTTTGCCAGAATCGGCCCCCAAGGTCAATGAACGAGAGGCGAGGAGAGTGCCTCTTTACGAACAGGAAGCCGGATGACGATCATGCAATAATGTCGTCGAGCTGAGTGCCGGGGGAAATTCGATACGGTCGACCGGTGGGAGATGGGGCTTACTGTCTCGGCCAATGAGTCCTCGTGCTGTCGCTTTCTCCAGCCCGACGGTTTGCTTTTGTAAGGCACGAACATTGACTCCAGTGACATCTTGCTGGACCCAGGGACCAGGTAAATTCCTAACCGAAGCGCATCTGCTCGAAAGAAGATGTTATTTCGAGCAAACGAGACTGGCAGATGCCGGACCGCGCAGTCGGATCTGATGGTGATGTGATGCGACGTCGCCAAGGGGGAGCGCCCCATGTCAGTTTCCAGTGTCTAGTCACTCGACGTAGTCCTGCGGCGCCGAGATGTTCATGATCACTCATCAGTAAGCATATTACCCCCTCGCCAACGAGAGCAGTGCCCCTAAGAGAGATGTGTCGAGTCGCATCCTTCCACATAGACGACATAACCCCCTCCAAAGATCCTTTTAATGAGCATCTCATGTCCCGCGTTACAGAAGCTCTAGTGCTTCCTCTGCTTCCCTGGTTTCATTTCTGTATTCTCTCTTCGCAATAACTACTCCACCGGGAGCCAGGTTCGAGAACTCGGGCCATGTTGTCTCCACCGCAATAGCAGGCCCCCCCAAACGACTCCAGTATGCCGCTCTATTTCGAGCAGTGCTGGGCTATACTCAGCACCATCGGCGTGGCCAATGTCCTCTACGGTCTGGTGGTCATCAGCATCACCAAGTACACTCCAGTAGTTTGGATTCCGATCATCGTCGGCGTTGCTTGCGCCATCGCCAATGGATTGTGTTATTATGCCTTTTATGCCGACTATCCCGTTGTGAACAAGGCCATTGCATCTGGATTCGCCGACTTCTTTTGGCTGGTGTGTTTACCTATACTCATGATATCAAAGTTGTGATGGTTATGGTGCACCTACTTACACAGAGTATAGATACAGGAAGTCGGTATATCATTTTACGGCTATGCAATTCTGGTACGCCTATTAAATCGGCATAGTCGTGCCGCCTTTCAGACGATATTCTGGGCGATAGTGCTCGTCATCACCGCCATCCGAGCAGCGATCCTCGTCGGCCGGGTCAAGATCACTTTGGTCCCTGACTCGGACTTTCAAAGAGTCGTCAACTACTTGCACGTCGGCTACTTTACCTTTATCGCCCTTCTCGAGTGCATCAGCGCCTTCTTTCTTCTGCGCGAGTTCTCGTCGGCCAGGAGGGCATCCAAGGACGCCGCCCTGTCGGGCAGTCTGCTACACCATTTGATGAGAGGGACCGAGATGCGCGTGGCTTCGTTGGCGCTGGTTGGGATATCCAGAGCCATTGCATATATCTTCAACCAATCACTGCCACAGGCTACGACGACTGCCGGACAGGTCGACCGGTTCTTTTATACCTTGGAATGTCTATTTCCTATGATGATATAGTATGTCCACTCGTACACCAATATTATTGGAGTAAACTGACTCGCGATGATAGCATTGACATACTGGCTTGCAAGATCAAGTTCAGCGATCACTCTTCGGTTGAGATGCCGCAGATGGCCATGGCCAGTGGACAGTCGGCCGAGGGAGCTTGGGACGGGATACGGGCAGCAAACCAGCAACACTCAGCATACACGAGGCCGGCCAGCGCAAGCAGTATAGCGGAGCAACATCTCGTGAGAGAGACAACGACACCCAACACGATGAGGTCGCCTGACCTAGAGAGTGGTCAGGGTCGAAGAACACCCGTCGAGTTCACCATGTATGACGATTCATCGAGCGTACAGGGGATATGTTACAACATGACGCCGAGTCTGGGGTCTACGTGATTTGATGTTTAGCATTATTAGCGAAATATGATTATTTTTACAAGTAAAAGCATCATCTACGGTGTCGGCTTCCATGCTCTTCTCATCATCATTCGTTATTTTATGCCTGTCAAAACCTCGTTATGACGGGATCAGTTCAACATTATAACCTGTAAGACGTTGTTAGCTGTTGGCTACACTAGCGCTGTCTGGGCGCATTAGATTCAATTATAGGGCACTGATCCAGCCAGTGGCAGCGTCGCTAGGTACTTCAGTACGGGTGGCTTCCCGCTGGACATATTTGTGGAGCATCAAATGTGCCCCTCCAAACGTGGACGTTTTCGGCGCAGTTGCCTATGGCGGGGTCGTTGACATTGGTGGGGTTGTTCAATCATCTGCATCCAACTCGTTACAGTCAAAGAACCAGCCTCGCCAGCACTGCCGCAATAGACTTGATATTCATCCACATCAGCTTCCGGAAAGAGTTCGACCTTCGCTCTTTCTTCTTCCAAGGATACAGACACATACATGAACTCAGCTCGCTCATCAGCAACTCGGCGCCTGCAAGCTGTGACATCATCACTCACTCATAAAACCACCACGCCCAGCGCTCAGCGAGCATCGTTCAGCATGTCGCAAAAGCTCCAAGAGCCCGTCATCAACAAGCTGACGGACCTGCCCATTGACGAGGCGCGATGGATCACGCTCAAGAAGATTGAGTTCACCGACGAGATGGGCAAGGACCGGACCTGGGAGGTGGCGACGCGCAAGACGCGGGGCGCCGCCGGCGTCGACGCCGTGGCCATCGGCAACGTCATGCTGCACCCGTCCAAGCCGCCGTCGACCCTGATCGTCATCCAGTACCGGCCCCCGCTGGACGCCTACACCGTCGAGTGGCCGGCGGGGCTCATCGACGCCGGCGAGACGGCCGAGCAGGCCGCCGTGCGCGAGTTCAAGGAGGAGACGGGCTACGACTGCCGCGTCCTCAGCGTCAGCCCCGTCCAGGCCGCCGACCCAGGCATGAGCAACGCCAACATGCAGATGGCCATGGTCGAGGTCGATCTGAAGGAGGGCGACGCCGAGCCCGAGCAGCGCCTCGAGGACGGCGAGCACATCCAGCGCGTCGTCGTCCCGCTCGCCGAGTTCTACGACCGCCTCGTCGAGTACTCCAAGCAGGACCGCATGGTCGTCGCCGCCAAGCTGTTCCACTTTGCCCACGGCATGAAGTTTGCCCAGACGCAAAAGTATTTCTAGGGTCTACGGAGGTTTAGCGAATGCTGCGGTAAAGAATTAGATGTATTTCAACCGTGCAGTGCCTGGTCACGTATATCAAGTTACCGCCATACCCACCACACAGTCATGGGGTCTGTTTAGATCAGATCTTATCGAGTGTAATTTCAGTCTATTTTGTGTTTGTCACGATTCTCACTTACCTAATGGACTTACCAATATCACCTACCTAATCATCTGCGGTCTCAACAATCTCTGTTTCATCTTGATTCCCAGTATCTGCGGTCCCAACAATTTTTGTTTCCTCTTGATCTCCAGGTGATGGCTGCTTTCGCTCCTGAACCTTGCGATGGTATTTGCGAGCAGAAATGCCCCGGCAATGTTTGCACGTCTTCCAATGCGAATCCCGTTCCCGGCCACACCCCGTGCATACGCCTTCCCGTCGGCGTTGGTCCCGTGCCTCCTTCACCTTGGGGTGGAGATAGGTACGGGGCTGGGACGCTTCTCCGGCCTGTGACTCGGGAGCCTTGCGGCGGCGTCGCCAAGCAACAAGGCTCCGGCAGTAACTGCACATCCTCCAGTACGAGTCGCGTTCCCGGCCACATTGTGTACAGAGACCCTCCTGCAGACGTCGGGCCCGTCTCTCCTTGGGACTGAGATGGGCCGGATTTCCGGACGGCAGCGGATGAGTGAAGGTTGGGGCTTTGGACGTTTCGGGCTCGCTCGTTGTCGAGGGAGACCGGGGAGGTAGCTGAGGCAAAGCAGTGCGCTGCGTCTTCGGAGATGGCATCTCTTCTCGGAGGGACCTAGAAGGCAACTGTGGCAGAGGTGTGCGCTGTTTCTTGGGAGACGGCTTCTCTTCTTGGAAGGGCAGAAAAGTCCACAGAGGAGGCAACGGTTCGCACTGCGTCTTGGGAGACGGCATCTCCTCTTCGCGGGACCGAGGCGGCAATCGAGGATACGGCGCGCCCTGCGCCTTGCAATAACGCATGAATCCTTCCTCAATGGGCGTAACATATCCGGTTGGTAGAGCCAGGTTGTCGCCGTGGGTATATCGAAACTCATCGATGGCCTCGCGGCACTTGTGACAAGCCTCACGCTGCGGGAAGCTCTCCATCACTTGCTCTACCTGAACAAATGTGGTGGCCAAGGGCAAGCGGCGATAGAGGGCGCGGCAATACTCGTCGCAGCCATCGCAGCGAAATTGTCCCATGGTCCAATTTAGTCTGCTCCATAACTCACAGGCTTGTTCGAGTGTGAGGTCCAAGGCGGAACTCAGCCCGTCGACGGTCTTGTCGCGACACTTGTCGCAAGTCTCGATGCCCGGAAAGCTTGCTCTGATCAGCTGCTCGACACGATCGGGTGTGATGGCCAGGGGCAGGTGACGTTCCAGTGTGCGGCGGTACGACACGCAGGCGTCACATTGGTCTTCTCTCACAAGACAGGATAGTCTGCTTGTAAAGTCAGAGATCTGTCCGGGGGTAAAGTCCACGGGGGAGCGGAGCATGAGGGTACGAACCGTTTCCGAGACCTCTGCGCCTGTTGCCTGTCCAGAATCTTGTCCAACGGTAGAGTCTCCGGGAAGCATAGCAAGAGCATTGCCAGCTAGCCACCTGAGAACCTCCCTCTGGTTCAGATCCATGTCACCGTCCGCCACCGCCTTGGGTGTGCTGTGAGATGGCATCTGGGGAGTGTTTGCGCGAGACATCGCGCTTCCGTTGCCGCGGAGGCGGCTGTGGATAAAGGTCTGCCTCTCTTGCTTGAAAAACGTCTTTATCCTTGGCAAAGACGGTTTGGATGAGTAGAGATGAATTCCATTTTTGGGTTAGGCCCAGTGAGTATAAATACCTAGGTTTGGCGTCAACTATTGCCAATTCGGTTACAATTGTATTGTTCTTCGCTTCTGTGGCATTTCCCTGACACATTGCAGCGGGTAAGGGGAGAAACGCGTTGCATGTTTTCGATATTGTGAACACTTTCTTTGACCATGGCCAGTAACATTGTCTTTGTTGAAGTGACAAAGGCCAACGGACAATGGGGAGGTGTAAGCTCGCATGGAGACAATGCACTGTCGACGGCTTTCATATTACCGACGATCATCGTGTTAGAGAGTGGCTCCTTGGCGATCTGTGGTAGACGATACATTGGTTGATCGTTGTGTTCTTGATGTGCTGCTCGTTTCCCCTGTCATTCATTACCAATACAACCCGGGATCATTCGGCATATTGAAAGTTCTCCCCATAATACTGCTACCTATAGATCTTAATAGTCTTGGGCAAATTCAAGTGAATTTCGTCCGAACATTAATGGTAGTTCTACACGGCATCGACAAATAGAAGCGAAAACAATTAGTGTGTCTTCACAAAGCGATCAAATCAGGTGTATTCCAAGGCCGTATGGATATACTGTATTTAAACTGTGTGCGGGGCTGTTGGCAAAATCGCAGTCTCGTCATTTCGAGTCCTTGGAAACACCTCGTTTGATTGTCCGTGCTGGACTGAAATGGTTTAATCTTTTTTCTCTCCGACTTGTAACCATGATGGCGTGAGACTCTGCAACTCTGACCTAGTTAATCACTGCTATTTTCCATTTTTAGTGATGTCGCTGGTCATCAGCATTCCCTGGGTCCACCTAAGCGTTGGGCTTTCTCAGCACTAATCGCGCTGTGTACAAGATTGCGAGACAGCGGAGAGACTTCAACTTCTCCATCTTATCATGATCTATTATTTTTATATCCTCCGATAAAAGGTATCGAGTGCCACGTTGACTCGTCTTTGGCGCAGGAAACGGCATCGAATCCCGGCTCGAGGCGGTACTGGCGCAAGCTGTTGGTCGCGCTCTCGTGATCCCTGCCCCAGTATAATAACGTCTGCCACGACAGCACTCCACAACACGAACCATGCCTCAGGAACAAGGACAACCCAGAATGCCACTCTGTTTGACCTGCCATGCTCTTCGGCGGAGGCTTTCAGCTATGCGATCGAGTCACACGTGTTTTACATGCAGCGTCTGTTTCAGGGCTGGGAGCTCTGTCTGGGACCGCGCGCTGGTAGTAAGCCAACATCCGTGGGGATGTCCGGCGCCTTTTTGTGTTTGCATTGCCACATCCACCCACCGTCGTGCCGGCTGGCGGGCGCAGAGTCCGGACACCTTTCGGGGATCCGATAAAGCAATTGACAGGTCCGGATATTTCTTGTTGGCATATATAATCGAAGATTTAGACGAAATAGACATCTTGACTGCAAACTATACATTGCACTATACTAGACTTTTCGATTCATCACAAAATCACACAGAAAGAAGCATCAAATGAGCACTACCAAAATGGTTAACGGAAACATCACCTTTGATGGTAACTAGCGCCTAGCTACAAATACATGGCACCGCAAGCTAATGTTTCTGCAGACTACCTGGGCCTCCAGCAGTGCCTCGTCGAGTGGGCGGACAGTTACGACAGCAAGAACTGGGACAGACTGAGGAAATGCATTGCTCCCACACTGAGGGTATGTCCACGAGCAACAAGAGTTCTTCGAGTATCACTTCTAACCTTCTTCTGTTCCAGATCGACTACCGGTCCTTCCTCGACAAGCTATGGGAGGCCATGCCCGCCGAAGAGTTCATCGCCATGATCTCGGACAAGGCCGTCCTCGGTGACCCTCTGCTCATGACGCAGCACTTCATCGGCGGCACAAAGTGGGAGAAGATCAGCGACACCGAGGTCGTCGGCGTGCACCAGCTGCGCGTCCCGCACCAGCGATACACGGACGAGACGCGCACCGTCGTCGCCGTCAAGGGCCACGCCCACAGCACCAACACCCACTGGTACCGCAAGGTCGACGGCGAGTGGAAGTTCGCCGGCCTCTGCCCCGAGATCCGCTGGGGCGAGTTCGACTTTGACAAGGTCTTCGCCAACGGCCGCGAGGCCTTTGGTACCGAGATGCGCACCGAGGACGCCGTGGCCGAGGGCATGCCCGCCAAGCACCAGCAGCAGGGCAGAGTGACGGTCTCTGCTGTCTGAGCCGGTGGAATCTCTAGACAATACTGTACTACATAATAATGATAACGATAGAATATTTCAACTACGAACAGGTGTCTTTAGTGATGATGTGAAACTTTACGGTAATGGGCTTGTCAGATCAGAAGTAGTATCATTTATTTGTCGAGTCCATTCTTGATGCAATTGTCAGATTCAAGGCCATCTTCTGATTGTGGTCACTGGCCAAATTGGATGCTAGAAATGTACTGATTTATTCTTTTCGCGCATGACAATAGTTCATCCCAGAACAAACATGGAAACAATAGGCAACTGCTGACATCCTGCTCTCGAGTGAAGGCATGTTACGAGTTTGACCAAGACAATCACTGCTTGTTTGCAGCTTTGTGGATAGTCCTAACATACCTAGAACGCTTGCTGATTGTTGTGAACCCGGCCTGTGCAGTCTGCCATATAATCATTGCTGTATATAGCATAAAAGTATATCGCCGTTGTCATCCAGAGTGCGGCCGTCCCAAGTGTGGCCATACCATATTATAGTCGGCCCACTTGCGAGTTTATATGGTCGCCGAAGTGGCCCAAGCTCAACTATATACGATCATAAACACTCCGCCGTATATACGTGATTCCATACACAACCACGACGCCGACGATAACTTCATATTCAATTTTTCTAGTGCCAGGTTATGCGTATAACAGAATCTCGCGACAATCAGCGACTGCCCCGGTGGGTCCAGCTCTTTCCGTTTGCGCGGTTGAAGCCCTGGACTCCGGAAGCTTCTCAAAGCAGATTTTCCTGCCGCTTAAAACACTTGCCAGGCTCAGAGTTTCGCGCACGTTCTTCTTTAAAAATTCGTGGCCCAGCAAAGTTGAAATTCCAGACACCACCTTTTCCACCATCACCAACCACACTTCCCCGTCCCAACAGCACCGGCGCACATCCGCCCAAGCACTCATCATGCCTGACTGCGGCTGGCCCCATCGAGTCAGGGTCTCCATCCATTCCGAGGGCAAGGACCTGTCTGAGTGTTGGGCCATGCCCGACGACCCGAGCAAGCATCGCTACAAGGAAAGGCACCCGAACTTGACCGACGATTCCGTTATGTGGTACTCCGAGGACGTCCGTTACATCTATGCCCCCTTTATCGGCGCTCCCTTCGCCGTCAAAATTCATCGTGAACGTGACTTCAACCATATCGGCCACCATGTTGGCTATCTGATCATCATCGATGGTCGTGAGATGTGCTTCGTCCACGAGACGAGCGAGAACACGAAGCAGGGCCTGTTCCACAAGGTGGTCGAGAAGACCTTCATTCGCCGCTCCAACACGGAGCAGTTCAAGGAGCATCAGTTCAAATTCCAGGATCCCAAGCAGCGTAAGTTTCTCTTCTTCCTCTTCTTCCTCTTCTTCGCAGGCACTCAAACCCAGCTTTTACTGACTTCGTTTAGATGAGAATTGTGACGGCAAGGACGAGAGTGGCCACCCCGTCGTCGGTACTATCGAGGTCAAGGCATTTCACTTGCGCAAGTCGATTGTCATCCCTCCCATGACCGTCGAAGAGTACGCGGCCCGATACAACAAGGTCTGGGATGGCAAACCCGTCTTCCCTAACGATCTGCCGCAAATCGACGAATACTCGAAGAGAGCAGTCCGTAACGATCGCGAGGACGTCAAGAACGCGTACGTTTTACCCTCACTCCTTTCCGCACAACTCTCAAGAAGAAATACCCCAGAGAGACAGATACTGACTACCTCTCAGCACCAGAGACTTTGTCAATTCGATTTGCAAGACCTGGGCTTCCAGCGGCATGCATTGGCCCGACTTCAATGTGCTATTCAAGGACCTTGAAAAGTTCGACGACATGCGCACCCGAGCTGCCATGACCGAGCACTTTGCCAGCTTCAAGTTTAAATACCGTTAAGGTAAGTCTTACACCTCTTCGAACCCATTACACTAGCATAGCGTGGCAGCATGCTGACTTCTCCATTCCAGACGCTGAAGCATTCTTGGTCCCCGACAACAGAAAGCCTGACAAACGTCGTCGAGACCATCTTTGAAGAGACGCCGTCTTCTTCTGAACCGAGCGATATGCAGCCTGATCTGCTGAGCTTCGACATTTTCGTCTCTGCAACGAAAAATAACCTTCGTCCAGCTTTCGGCATGGAGGTTTCATGGTTTAGCGATATGCAGCTCTGTTCCAGATCAAAACACTGAGAGGATGTTGTCTCTGCACCGCAAGGTTCCCAGAGTCCATATCTAGATCAGTTCATGGGTTCGTAGATAATCACTACTCTGACAGCACAGAACGAATCAACTGAGATAAACACATACTGTGTACATAATGCCCATGTTTCAGTGACTGTGAAGGTTAGATGTACTGCCACCCTGAGACTTGATGCTGTCTGCAATGGATTTTCGTTTGCGCTCCAAGACTTCTGTAGTGTTCTGCTCCGACATGCCAGAGGGGGGCCTCCAGATGGAATGACGTTTGGTGCGGTCACGTGGCTGGATCTATTTCGCTACCTACCTACCTACTCACGTACTTGATATTGGTGGAAGGTACGTTCTGCAAGAGGAATTAGTTTAGGACAGTTTGCAAGTCACTCGGTCGGTGCTCTCTCCCCCCAGCACCTACTCAGCAATGATGCCCAAGTTCTTCATCTGGTTCCTTGCCCTCTATCCTCTCACCCGATGCTACCTAGGCAATGCCGACTTCAACCCTCGTCGTATCAACATCGTTACCAAGAATATCCGAAAGCACGAGTCGCAAGCTGCGCTCTCGAGCAAACTTCTCGCGCTCTTCGCTGCCGCTTGCGTCTCGACTTGCGACCCGGTTCGCCTATCATTCAGGCTTGCTGATCGCCACAAACATGCATCAATCACATCTGTAGGCTCGCCACTAGATCCTCCCGACCTATAGAATCGCAGATCACATGCAGCTGTGCATGGAACCTTGGAGAGGGAGACATCCTGAGGCGGCCAACGGCTGTACGCTGTCAAAGGATCAACCCGGGGTTTGGGCTGGGATCTGTGCTCTACTTCTGTCCGATGCTCTCCCCCTTCAGTAGTTCACGATGGACATCACGGTGCGACAAATGCTAATCTGATTCTGAAAACCCATAGTAAAAGAAGTCTGACCCCTCGAGATGGGATCGGCGAAGACGCCCCCGACCGCCGCCGAAAACTGGCCATCAAGGTCCCCAAAATCAACCACGCCAAGTGTCCCACAGCCATCAAGGGACTTTTCGAGACTCGAGTACAAGAGGATATATATCAACAGCTCGAGACCAAAAAGGAACTGTTCGACTTCCTCTGTACTCGATTCGGTTTGTCGCCCCATCGACACATAACGCAAGGGGCCGGCCGCATACGTTGCATGCTCGGTCGATACATGGCCCCGGGTCTCGCTCTTACACCGGTCCACGGTCGCACTGCGGGAATATTCTTATGCCAGTCATGTTCTCCGCACGAGTGACAGGCGACTGAACGGACGAGGCTCTCTCGCCTAAGGATAACATTCGCCCTCGACTCGATACGCGAGAGTATCTTGGCATACCCCAGGCCTCGCAACGTCTTTTCAGCCATGCCAGCCTTTCCCGATTTCCCGCAGCCAGACAACCACGTCAAGCGACCAATGTAACCCAGGAAAAAGGCTCAAGTCCACGCTGATCTTACAACACGTGCCCTGAGCCGCGGAGAATTCCTCGCCCACTCTCGAGACCCTGATTGTCCCTGGGAGAACTCCTTTGGGCATCCCGGAGGCCCTCATATCATAAGACAGCAAACAACACATAACGGCGCCAAGAGTAGTATCATGTGTTGTCGGAACAAGGGCTTTTATTCGCCGAGGACAAGAGAATATGGAGGAGTGGAACCTACCGATACTGGCCGGCGCATTCACTAGTAGACGTGGTTACGGCCACTTCTGGTACAGTCAGCCACACACGATCCTTTGAAACCGTCGAGCACATTCAGGCTGCGGCCAGATCCGTTCCCATATCTATAACCATACGACGTTTGTTAAGCCTCCAAGTGATCGGCGGTGCCCACTGATTCGTCCAGGACCCCACGTTCTTACCATATTCCATGACTGAGGAGGCCGCGCATGAGAAGAGGCGAATGTCAGACGGGGCGTTGGGCTCGGCAAGAGATTATTGGATCGGCTCGTGATAACGGGCTCGATTGGGAACACAAGGTGCGGGGAATTGAGAATCGAACCAAATGTTTGGGACTTGGCAGAGAGCGCTTCGAGACATGGTTGACGGAGCCTCTCACAACGTCTGCTGTGTTGGAGGATCGCGATTCCTGCCGACTGAATTCCCACATGTCCGAGAGGGGTAGACAACTGGACAGAAGTATAAAAGGCGATCGAACTCCCTCGATACGACCTACCTGAACTATCCAGATCACACACATTCAAAGATATAAGAAAACACAGTCTTCAACCTTTTGCTTCGACAGCTATCCAATCATATTCAATATGCCTTCCTGGTACGACATGTTTCCGAACACTGAGTCTTGAAACTCCTTGAATGTTCATCAACTAACACCATCTCATCAACAGCTCTTGCACCTCTTGCTCTTGCTCCGGCTCTTGCTCCGGATGCTCTTGCAGCTCCTGCGGCGTATGTTGACTCTGATCGACCTAGAGAAGCCTCAAGACTGACTTGATGACCAGCACTAAATCATCGACGATGGCATAGCCCGAGCCTATATACCAGTCAACATCGTATAGGCCAGTCTGCTGTGGACCGTTACACGAGCATGATGTGTACTGTTTGAAACTGCTTGGTGCTTTCTAATGGAACGTTTCTCTGCGGGTCGCTATTGTTTTTTTCGACAGAAACAAGAATGCCTTCGAAGTTTTGATTCACTAGTCATTCATTACAAGTAGTGCTAGTAAATACAGGAAATATGCTTTGAATTATCAAGTTCTATGAAAGACTTTTGAGCATTCTAGACGTATATGCTGACTCGTTCCAGAATGTGCCAAGCACGTCAATGCCGGATCCGTGATTCATTCGAATACCGGGCCGGAGCTAAGTATCTCGGCTCGGCCACACGGCCGCACGACAGATATTTATTCAATGGCAGAGCATAATACGCATCCAAGCACCATTTGCAAAATCATTATGCGCAACTTATACACGTGAGTCAAAGCAAGCAGCCAATTCGCTCCATCAGCCAATCCTCCGAACTAACAGAGATCCAGCATCACGACCAGTGTCAGCGAGCCAAGACGCAACCGACTGGACCATGGCATGCCCGCATATTCGTCAACTCGACTTGTCTTCTTAGAAAAACAAGTGGCAGTTGTCTGCACCTCTGCTATTCTATTCTATTTATTTACGGAGCAATTCAATCAAGCGAGGAACGAGAAAAGATGAAGATATATTTTCTAAATTAGGGAGCGCTCGTCAGCACTAGCGCTCGGACTGAGCCACTGTCTTATGCTTGGCTTGGCCAAAGAATAGCTTGTTTTTATGCTTATTTCTGTAGTCGGTCTCTTCAGTTATCATATTTATGTCGTAATGTAGTCGACCGCCCACGAAAGAAACGCCCGTGCGATCCTTGAGAGGATCAGATCATGAGAAATTCACGAGACTGGGGGATTCGAAGCTGATGATGGCCAGGCCCAGACTCGTTCTTCAACAACGCAGAGTCCGATAGTAGTCCTCAAAGAGTCACCGAGACAACACGAAGTCAGATTCGTATTCAGCCGCGGAGGAATATCTGCACAAGAAAGAGCATAAATCTCACCCGTGGCCGACACGGAATTCATCTAGTCTGCGGCACAGCATCATGCCCCGTCAGACGGCGAGGGAGAACTAGGACTAGGGCGGCGGCTAGGCCACTCGATTCAATCTCCGAGATGTGCTTGGCAGGAGATGCTCAAGGGACGAGATGAGGAGGATATAATGGCCTCGATGGCCTCGACTTTGTTGTGAGGTCTTGGTTCCTCGTCGATCTTCTCAAGCCAAGTCATTCGTTACTGTCCTCGCGGCACCACAACGCTCCCTCTGCGTCGCTCTGACTCGCGTTCTTTCAGCCCTACAAGGCGTGCTCCAGACCACACTCGACCTCTCTCCAGACCCCCTCGACTTCTTCTCCAGAAACCAAACAACGAAACAACCATGCACACCCTCCCCACCCTCGCGGTCCTGCTCCTCGCCGCCGCCCGCGGCGCCTCGGCCGCCGGCTGCGCGACGCACACGTACGGCGCCTGCGCCGACGGCGTCGTGCACTGGTACGACCCGGACGACGGGCAGATCTGCGACCCGCTCGACTGCGGCGGCGGCCGCGCCCCGGCCAAGACGACCGACCCGTGCTGCACCGCCGCGTACACGGGGACGGCGGTGTGCGTGGACGCGCCGTCGTATATGCCGTGCTTTACGGCGTCTTCTACTTCTACCGCGACGGTGGTCGAGACTGCGACTGCGGCGGGGGGAGCTACGACGACGACGACCGCGACGGAGGCAGGGACGGTGGAGGAGAGTGCTGCTGTGAATGGGTTGTCGGGGTACGTTGAGAGCTTGACGGCGGCTACGGTTACTGGGAGCGAGGGCACGGCTGTAACGTCGGCGCCGACTACCACGGTGGTGACGGGGGGCACTGTGAACTCGACGACGACGTCGGGGAGCTCCTCGGCGGCTGCCGTGGCGACGAATGGCGCGGGCTATGCGCAGCGTCACTCGTTCATGGCTCTCGCTGGGGCTGCGGTTGGTGTTGTTCTGCTGTAGATAAATGTCGGAGCGGGGAATTCAGTGTAGATGTGGATGCCTAGATCATAGACGATATAATTGTTAATACATAATCATTGATGCCAAGTATTTAGACAGCTGCGCGTCTGTTGAAGTTCCTGGTGTATATGATTACTTGTGCTGTGTATAAATAAGCTGCGGCCGGTGATATTTAAGTTCATGTTTGAGTTTGGCTTGCTTCGATTATACCGAACTCAACTCTTGCAGCAGCATCTGCATCGGCAGCGTGTATGTTTGGTATGTAGCAAATGTTTGGGGCGTAATCACATCTCGAAGCTGTTGTTCGGTACATTCACGTGCGAAGAAACAATGGTGAAATGTTGTAACATGCTCTCTTTATTGCATCAGCCAGAAATCAAGCGGCTTCTTTTGCAACTACTGCATCAGACTAGGACTTGCAAAACATGCTATCCACGTCCAGGGGGGTATATGTAAACTCTCTTCTCCTCCGAAACCGTCATCATTTGTGAACAAAAACTTTTTTTCTTTTCCCTCCTTTCATCCTGTCTCATTCTTCTTTCCAAACATGGCTTGGTCCAAACGTCATCAATAGGTCGTCATCATTCTGTTTTCTTTTGTGTATGTTGTAGGGTGGGAGGTGCATTTAGCTCATCTCGACATCCTCGTCATCGTCGCTGTCGCAGTCGACGTCGCTGTCCAGCTCGATCTCGTCGGCGAGGAAGTAGTTGATGGCATCGGGGAAGATGTCGTCGGCGATGGAGACGGCGATCTCGTGGCCGGGCTGGAAGGTCTCGACGTCCTCCTCGGCGAACTCGTAGTCGCCGTCCTCGTCGTCGCTGTCGTCGTCGTTGTCCTGGCCGGCGAGGGCGGCGGCGCGCTTGGCGCGGACCTCGGCGGTGGACTCGGCGTTCTCGGCGGCGCTGATCCAGCGGCCGCGGTAGGAGAAGAAGTTGAAGAAGCTGGTGGCGCCCAGGATCTCGTCGTTGTCCTGGTCGTACTCCTTCTCGAGCAGCTGCTTGAGGGCCTGGTACTCGCCGAGGGCGCGGGCGGCGGCGTCGCGCTTCTTCTGCAGGTCGCCGGCGAAGACGCCGTCGAGCTGGCCGGCGTTCTTCTGGGCGCCCCAGAGGGCGTAGGCGGCGTCGGTCAGGCCGTTGGTGACGTCCTTGCCGGGCTTCCAGTTGATCTTGACGGGGTCCGAGACGAGGCTGGAGGAGCCGTCCTTGCCGCGGCGCCAGTAGAAGTTCTTGGCCAGGACGGCGTCGGAGAACCACTCGTTGGGCTTGAAGTGGAAGGCGATGCCGACGGAGCGGGGCTCGCCAAAGTGCTCGACGCCGCTGTCGGAGGCCTTGGCGCCGGCGGGGATCTCGGGGCGGTTGACCTCGACCTTGGTCAGGGCGACGGCGAAGATCTCCGAGTCCTTGGAGGTGATGGCGCCCTCGAGCTCGATGGCGGCGTTGTCCAGGACGGTGGCCCAGAAGCCGGGGATCTTCTCAATGGTCTTCTCGCGCTGGGCGAAGATGGGGACGTGCTTGAGCCATCTCTGAGCGGTGATCTCGTTGTTCACGTCGGCGGCGGCAGCGTCCAGAAGCTGGAGCTCCTTGATGGCCTGGGGGTCGATCTCGAAAGACTCGGCCATTGTGAAGATGTGTTTGGATTGGTGGTTTGTGAGTGGTGGAGGAATGTGTGGTTATCTTTCTGCTGAGAGGTGGCGCAGAAAGAGGGGTATCTTGGGAAGAGAATGGGAGAGAGAAGAAATGTGAGAATGAAGAGAGAGAGGGAAAATTGTCTGGGAGCTGTCGGCGGAGAGTGCAAACGCCCGACTTTTTATGTTGACTTGTTGGTTGCCCGGCCACTTTACTGCCCAACGCAAATTTGGTGAAGAATATGTAATGGCAAAAGCCCACCGCTCTTGTTTGGTCACTATGAACAGTAGTAACGCTACCTACCTCATCCAGAGAAAAAAAAACTTCTTCACGCTGAGGAGACGATGTTTTGTTACCTAGTCAGGCAGGGACAGTAGAAAAAAAAAATCTTTTGCCCCACAATGGCGATTGATTATCTGCGAATCAGGCCAGGACATGAAGAGTCTAGTGGGGTTTTCATTGGCTGTCTAGTTTCCCGTCTGCCAAGTTTATGCATGGCTATTTTATTTTTTATTTTCTCCTCTCCTCTCAGCTAATCTCTTTTCTGCCCTCCCTCCGTTCGCCTCTTCTGATGCAATTGTAGAAGCGCGTTGAATCCCATCGTTGAAGGCGACTGGGTCATTTTCTGTTTGGACCCAGCTAAAAAGACCAAAATGACCCCGCGAAGAAGCGGGGCAGGGGTCCTTTGGTCATTGTGGTTCCTGCCCAGCTAAACCTAGTAGGGATGTGTCATGTTGTATAGCTCCATACGTACTCGAGACAGATTTTTCTTCAAGTCTTTTTGCTCTGCTTCTCCCGTCTTCTGTCTGTTGTCTCTTGTTTTCGCTCTGGTTCCAGACTTTCCAGACTCCATTGGATGGGCCCCAGGCAGAGGCGGCGACAACGAAGCGACCCGCCATGACATGTTCGTCAGTGGGGAAACACCTGTATTGCCTCTATGGCGTTCAATTGATGGGAGCAAACCCAGATCCTGCATCCTGCACAACATCTTTCCAAGGATTACTTACTGTGATATTCGGTTGTCGGGCGGCTTATCTTGCATCATTAGTAGCCACCATAACGTTCTTGCCGTCCATGCATTTATTGATCCTCGTGAGTGCCATGGCCTGTTGGACTCTCTGCTCAGATCATACCAGTAAGGTCATTCATTCAGTGGTGGCTTATTGGGGACCGTCAAACGGATCGTGATACGAACCATGCATTTTTTTGTTTTTGGTGCTTTCATTGGTATCTACCCTAGGGGATCCAAGCTAAACCATCCGCCGACAATGCCTCGCATGTCTCAATTGACTTCATGTCCACATCTTCCGTGCCTTCATCGTGCGTCTGAGAACAGTAATAGAAGGTTGACGATGCGCTCCTTCGCATATCGGGACCGAGCGACCATTAGATCTCTCCGTACTCCTCCTCATCAACGGCCTCCTGGGTCTTCTTCTTGGACTTGGCGGCATCGCGCTGCTCGGCGTGAATCTGAGCATTGGCGGCAATGTCGAGGTCCTTCATGTCGTCGTGGTCGTAGACATCGCCGTCCTCGTCGGCCTCATTGACAAACTCGGCGGACTTGGGCTTGGGCTTGGCCTTGCCCTTGGCCTTACCCTTGCCACGAGCGGGCTTCTTGGTAGGGGTGGCATCGGGATTCTCCTCATCATCGACGGCGGCAGCGCCGCGCTTCTTGCCAGAGGCGGGAGTAGCGACGCCGGCGTTGGCCATCAGCTTCTTCTTGACGGGGCCCCAGCAGGCGCTGGCGGTGCTGGCGTTCTTGAGTCCGGCGACCTCGGCGAACTTCTTGTAGTTGACCTGCGCGCGTGACAGTGGTCAGAAAAGTGATCGACAGTGATGGATGCGCGATATCAAAAGACAAATTCGTGACTTACCTTGGGCTCGACATCGAAGCACTGCCAGACCAAGCCAGCAAGCTCGGTCTCACGAGCAGTGAGGACAGCTTTGTTGGAGGCCATCTCGTGTGTGTTCCGTTGTTGTTGCGGTAGGATGTTTGTGGTTTGTGCTGTGGTGTGTTGGTTGTTTGGTGAAAGTGTGGAGTGGAATGTGGTCTGGGAAATGAGTAGAAATGAAAGTCAAAAGGCCTTGGACTGGACGAGAGCCGGATGAAACTGTGATGGAGGCCGGAGACCAATGGTTTGATTGACTTCTTGTTTGGCAAGTGCTGAAGTCGGGGTCTCTTTTGACTGTTGTTGGTTGTACGTTTGGGGGGAGGACCAGTTGCCTCGAGGAGCCGTTACAGGTCAGCTTGCCCCGACGAGAATCTTTTCGTTGGGGATAGGTTTAGACGGAAGGACCAGGTTCTTTGGTGAGTCGCTCCAGGTTAGCTCGCTCCGACGACTTCGCTTTGTAGTTGCTTCGGCGAGGAGTCGTTGCAGGTCAGCTTGCCACGACGATGACCTTTTCGTTGGGTGTAGCTTTAGACAGAAAGACCAGTTGTCTCGAGGAGTCTTTACAGGTTAGCTTGCTCCAACGGATTCACGCTGTAGTTGCCTTGACGAAAAGTTGTTGCAGATCAGCTTTCCCGGACAATGGTTCTTTGATTGGGCTCGGGTTTTGAGAGAGGGAACAGTTGTTTCGAAGAGTCGTTCCGGGTCAGTTCGCTCCGACGGATTCACTTTGTATCCGCTTCGGCAAAGAGTCATTACAAGTCAGCTGGCATAGTGACAATCCTTTTGTTGGGTCCATGTTTTGGCGGGAAGGACCGTTTGCTTTGGAGTATCGTTCTGGGTCAGCTCTCTCCGACATTTTCACTTTATAGGTGCCTCGGCGAGAAGTCATTGTAGGTCAGCTTGCCCTGAAGACAATACTTTTCTGCAGTTGCCACGACAAAGTGTTATTCTAAGTCAACTCCTCACTGTTTCAACTTCACTTTGTAGTTGCCTCAACAGGTTGTTACAGGTTGTCTCAGCCTGACGAAACTTCTCTGGTAGTAGCCTCAAGTAGTCGTTCCAGGTTAGCTCGCCCCGACGATGATCTTTCTGTTGAGCACGAGCTTGAATGGAAGGACCAGTTTCCCAGAGGAGTCTTTGCTTGTGTAGTTGCCTCAATATGGCGTTACATGCCAGCTTACCCTGTCGATAATTTTGGCGGTTGCCTTGACAATGAGCTGTTCTGGGTCAGCTTGCTCTGTCAATGCCGGCTTTGTTATTGATGTGTGTATGGCAGGCGCCCAACCAAGCATTGACAATTATTCAGTGGCAAGCACAGTTGTTTCTGTGTTTGAAGGAAGTGACAGAAACATATCAAGGCGGCATTCACTTGTGGTAATCAAGACAGTGGCCGGTCAAGTGGCTTCCACGATGCGGAGACTGGCAAGAACATATAATTATCTTCAAGGCTATATGCTCAATCGGCGAGGTTTTTTGAAGGGCAGTCTGATTCACAGTGATCGGGATAGTCGCCGTGAACAAAATCAACAAGTAAAAGGCGGGAAAAGGTATTCGCTCCTATATATTCCAGAACAGACGAAACAATGATAAATGGGCATATATTCGTGGCAATCAAGACGGTCGTCCAATCTGTATCTGCGGTTTCAGATTAGTAGTAACCTTTGTTTTCATCGCTTCCATCCAGGACAAAAATGTCACCAGACCATGTATTCACGGCCAGTATAGTTGTCTAAGAATTATACCTGCAGTCCCGAACTTGGAAAGAACATTTGTTTTTGTGACCTCTGAGACCACAAAGGATAGTCATGCACAGCAACCTAAAAAGGTCAAATTCAGCGCTTATCATTCTAATTTGGCCTAATAGTGATACACTGACCATGCAACTTTTCTTTCCCAAGTGAAAAGCATGGTTGTTCCTTTGAGATGCCATACCAGGGTACAATCCGATAGCATGTTGTACGGCCTTGACCTAAAAGCAATTTTGGAATCCAGACGATGTAGTATTTATGTTGTATAGGCCATTATAATGGGTTTGTCGTGCTTCAAAAATCGAGGTGATTTGGTTTTGAATACGGTACCCATCATCCATGCCACTTCGAAGATTTGTTAATATTTGCTATATCGGGGCAGGAACCTTGATGCTTACTTTATACGACGGAATAGTTATATGGACAGGAGCAGCATTGTCTTCGTGCCATAGCTCCGGATCTGATACTGGAAATTCAGAAATGGTGCAAATGCAATAATGTTTCGAAGCAGCAATGTGTATTTAAATAATATCCTTACGGCTGTACTGATGGTCAACCAAATAGGAGCCACATAATCCCCAACAGGCCAGCCGTGATAGTGTTCGAAAGCAATATGCTACTTCTGCGAAAGGTTTGGTTGCCTTGGAACTAAGAAGGCGATTTTATTGTTCCCCATGTCCCAAAAGCATTCATGTAATTAATATCCAGGAACACGGACAGACAGTACTCGGGGACAATGACTGCAGGCGCTGAATAAGACGCATCCGGCATATCCCGAAACTCAAACAGAACCTCGACCGTCTCGGGTCTGACATAATTCATCAGTAGCTCTCAGTCACCAGTAGCGCAGTTCTTCATTGAGCATCTTGCTACTGATTGCTGAATAAACATGCAGTGAGTCCCAATCACTTACCCAGCAATTCTTTCGGAGTTGACGTTTCGGGGCCAGGTAATGTCCCTACGGCTCCGCAGCCGGGCAGTTCCGGTCAAATCAGCTCAGACATCCCGGTCGGAGAAGCTTCGAAATCGAGCACTGCGGCCTTTGCGGCCCCCAATCCGCAATGTGCGACCATGGTAACACTACTGATGCGGCAACATCCGGGACCAGTGAAGGACCGGATCTCCTCTATAGATTTGTCAGAAACGGTCGAATCTCGCATCCGAGCGTGGCATTCATGCTGCTCGGGAAAGCAACAAGCGATGGGCACCAGACTACGGGAAGATGAGCTTGATCGAGCTCAATACGCAATTCGATAGCGACATGACAGGCTGTGCTGCATACCTGCATCGGCCTGGATATAAAAGGGCAGCCTTGCCTCCGCACCTGGAGAGCTCGTCTAGTCCATACAACCTCGATCACTTCAAATCACATAGATTGCGCACAATATCAACATGACCTCAACATTGGGAACAGCCGACTTTCCTTCGGGAGCCGTCGCAAAGCTGAGCATCATCGAGACCGGAGCCCGAATCATAGGCGTCCCAGTCTCGACCTTTTTTGGGCCACCACTGGACGGGTTCGAGAATCTGCCGAGCTCCCCCGCATGGTCTTTTCTCGTCGAGAGTCCTTCGGGACGGAAGATTGTCTTCGACCTGGCCATGAACAACGATCCGGAAAAGGTCACACCGTCCGTCAAGGAGGAGATCGAGGCTATACACGCGACGGCGTCGGTGCCGAAGACTGTGGCTCAAGTTTTGAGTGAGGGTTGCGTCTCTCTGAGCTCGATAGAGAGCATCATTTGGAGGTAGGTAATCTGAGCAAAGCCTTTTAGAGACCTTCTTTACTGACGATATGATAGCCACCATCATCTGGACCATGTTGGCGACCCCTCAACTTTTCCCGACACGACTGAGATCGTAGTCGGCCCCAGGGCGAAAGAGATCATTCTACCACCGTATCCCGAGAATAAGGACTCTCAGTTTCACGAGAACATGCTCAAGTACGTCAACCTACAATGCCTCACCGCAAATCCCCAGAGGATACTAATCTCGACATGTGAAGGGGCAAAGTTCTGCGCGAGGTAACCTTTGACGGATCCCTCAAGTTCCACGGCTTCGACGCCCTCGACTACTTCGGCGACGGCTCCTTCTACCTGATCGACACGCCGGGCCACGCGCTGGGCCACATCGGCGGCGTCGTGCGCACCACGACAAATCCTGACACGTTCGCCGTGCTCAGCGGCGACATGTACCACTCGGCCGGCGAGCTGCGGCCCAACGCGCACAAGCCGCTGCCGGCCGAGGTCTCGTTCCGCCCGGCCCACACGCCCGCGCACTGGAGGCCGGGCTCGGTCTGCGCGTGTTCCGCCTACGACCCCCTGCAGACGTCGCGCGGCCGCAAGGTCGGGGAGCCCTTCTTCGAGGTCATCAAGGGGCACGATGTCGCCATTGCGAACGAGTCGCTGAGGAGCGCTCAGTTTCCGGATGCTTTAGAGAATGTCTTGTTCCTGTCCGCGCACGACGATGCGGTGATCGATGTTGCGGATTTCTTTCCCAAGACGGCGAATAACTGGAAAGAGCTTGGTTGGAAGGAGAAGCTCGAGTGGGCATTCTTGACACATCTCAGCAAGAATATCGAAGTTGATTAAGGGCCGGAATTTGATCACGAGAAGGATGGACAGGACTCTCTACTCAATGATTCATGTAAAATTGCAAAAACTGTTCAGGAGTGATGATGGATTTTCAGATACGGCCTACGTCAGATAAAACTTGTATCGGCACTGTTCACCCAACAATAACCAGATCGCCAAACTTCACGGCCTAAAGCCTCCCGTGCGATCTCTAAAGAACCCACTGGGATCGACCTCCTTCGCCACCGTCTTCGCAAATGCGGCATTCTCCGGCTTGAGTCTGCCAAAGTAGTCCTGCCGAAAGAAACCGTAGTTCATGAACACGGGCAGATACGTCTCCGGCAGCTTGCCCGCGCTCGTCCACTCCAGCACCTTGTTGCGGACGCCCGTGTAGGTAGCCTCGAGGGTGTCGGCCATCTTGTCGTAGTCTGTCTGCAAGGTAAAGCTGTAGTTCACTGTAAGATTTGTAGTTAGCTATCACTGTCTTGTGCCAATTAAGCGGGCTGGATAAAAAAAAAGAAGGAAAAAGAGAAAAAGAGAAAAAGAGAAAAAGAGAAAAAGAGAAAAAGAGAAAAAGAGAAAAAGAGAAAAAGAGAAAAAGAGAAAAAGAGAAAAAGAG
>BCGF01000005.1:0-42931 GCA_001599175.1 Pestalotiopsis sp. JCM 9685
TGCGGGTCCACATCGGTCCACCCGGGCCGCCCACAGCTGGCGCCCGGGGTCTATCTACTTCCTGCCCATAGGCAGGGTCCAGCGCCGTGACAGTACTCCCCTCCTCAAGGCGGAGCTCCTGCGACGCACTTCAGTTCTTTTCTCTTTTCCTCGTAGCTCCGTATCAGTATACGTAGCTCTGGCGGTTCAGGGTCAGGTTCTGTGATCAGCACAGACAGGGTCCAACGGCAGGTCGTTGACAGGGTCCAGTTTAGCCTCATGGTGGAGGGTCCAGCAGGTAGGTTGACAGTACTGGCAGGGKCCAGTTTAACCTCATGGTGGAGGACGATCGGGACCAGGTTTGTTCGGGTACCGGCGGTGGAAGTTGTTCACAACCTCTTGGGCGTTCTCGAGCCAGGCAGCAGGGCATTCCGTGGGTTCGTCGTATCCTTCCCACTTAACGGTATATTTCAGGTTAGGCCTTCCTCCACGGCCTCGTCGATCCCAGCGGGAATCCAGTATCTCTTCCACGTTCCATTCTTCTACACCATTCACCTCGACGGGAGGTGGCGGATCTTGACGCTGTCCAGGCAGGGGATCGGTAGAATCAGGGCGCAACAGGTTCACGTGGAAGACGGGATGAATCTTCATAGATGCAGGTAGTTCCAGGCTGTAGGCGTACGGGCTGATAACCTTGGTGATCTTCCAAGGTCCAAGGTTCTTCCAATCAAGCTTCTTTTGGGGGCGGACGGTCTTGATATTCCTGGCATCTAGCCAGACCTTCTGGTCGACATAGAATCTGCGGGCAGGCTGGCGTTTCCGGTTGGCGTATTCCTCGTGACGGGCTTGTGCGATACAAATCTCGGACTTCAGGTGCTCATGTATAGTAGACATTTTCAAAGCGACTTCCTCGGCGTCTTTGGCGGCAGGACGGCGTCCGGGCAGGGCAGGCTCGAATCCGAAACGGGGGTGGTATCCGTAGTTCGCGAAGAACGGTGTAGTTTTCAGGCTCTCGTTCAGGGCATTATTGATCGCGAATTCGGCCAGGGGTAGCCAACGTACCCAGTCGTCCTGCAGGTAAGATACGTGGCCTCGCAGGTACTGTTCCAGGAAAGAGTTGGCGATCTCGGTTTGTCCGTCGGTCTCAGGGTGATACGCGGTCGACAACAGTGCAATAATTCCCAGGCGCTTCGTCAGGTGCTTCCAGAATTCGGATACGAACTGGGGTCCTCGGTCGGACACAATAGTTCTAGGCAGGCCGTGCAGCTTCCAGATATACTTAACGTACAGGCGGGCGACTTCTTCGGAGTCACAGGTTCCCTTACAGTGGATAAAATGCTTCATCTTGGTCAGGCGGTCGACTATCACCAGAATAGCGTCGTAGCCGTAGCTATCAGGCAGGTGTGTGATAAAGTCCATCGAAATGTCTTGCCAGGCTCTCTGGGGGATCGGAAGGGGTCTTAATACTCCTTGGCGGGCCTCCCTCGAGGCAGTCGTTCTTTTGCAAGTATGGCAGTTCCGAACCCATCGTTCAACATAGGAAAGCATACCGGGCCAGTAGTATTCCCGGGACAGGACTTCGTAGGTGCGGGCTCGGCCCATRTGGCCGGCGACGGGGCTGGCATGGTACAGGCGCAGGAGTTCGGCGTGCAGTTCCTCGTTGGCTGGGACGTACAGGCGTTCGCGGTAATACAGGTATCCTCCAGACAGTTCGCACTCGGCTAAAGATATCTTACGGTGCCGGGGTTTCTTCTCTTTTAGTGCTAGGACGATCGACTTGAGTTCTTTGTCTGTGTTATATCCTAAGTCGAACAGGCTCTGTATCTGGGGCGGCAACAGCGGTGCGGTCCTCTCGGCGGGTAATGCGGGTCGCGACGGTTCTCGATCAGGTTGCGGCTGGTGATCCGGTGCTCCAGGTCCTCGGAGTTGGCTTCGGGTAATCGGGTACAGCTTCAGGATCGGGTCCGCGAATTGCACTCGCTTGGCGGGACGGGCCGGTTCTGGTACGGTGTCGGGTATAGTAACGGGCGCGGGATCCGGGATCTCAGGGGTCTGTGGCGGCAGTTCGACGGGTTGTTCCTCCGACTTCCTGCCCATAGGCAAGGAATCGTCAAGGTTGGCTTTCTTCAGTATCACTTGGCTCTGGTGCAACAGGCGTTCATCCCCCTCTTTAGGTAGGTCCTCTGACCTCCTGGTCAGAGCATCGGGCTTCGCTCCCTGCTTCCCCGGTCGGTAGATAATCTTGAAATTAAAGCGGGACAGGAATTCGGACCATCTGGCTTGGCGGCGGTTCAATAACTTCGTCGTTGTGAAGTATTCCAGGTTCCGGTGGTCTGTGATAACCTTGATCGGGGAACTCGTTCCCTCCAGTTCTGGTCTCCATTCTTCGAAACAGCGGATAATCGCCAGCAGCTCCTTGTCGTAAATCTCGTAATTACACTCCGTGACCGAGTGTTTCTTCGAGAAGAAGGCTACTGGCCTCAGGATTCCATCGTCCCCGTACTGGGACAGTACTCCAGCGGACACATAGTCAGACGCGTCGGTCTCCAGGATAATCTCTTTCTCCCAGTCAAACGGTGCCAGGACAGGTGCAGTCATAAAGGCGTGCTTCAGGCGGTCAAAGGCGGTCTGACAGGCTGGACTCCAGTCGAAGCGCATCCCTTTCCTAGTCAGGGCTACCATCGGGGCAATAATCTTCGAGAAGTCCTTTACAAAGCGTCGGTAAAAGTTGCTGAATCCAATAAATGCTTGGACGTCTGTCAGGCAGGACGGGGTTTGCCAGTTCTGGATCGTCTCGATTTTCTTCGGGTCCATGCGAATTCCATTCTTGCCGACGATTACACCCAGGAAGGTAGTCTCGTCCTTAAAGAATTCGCATTTCTGGATCTTGGCGTACAAGCCGGCTTGTCTCAGGGATTCCAGCACCTTGCGGACGTGGTCCAGGTGCTCTTCTCGGGTGCGGCTGTAGATCAGGATATCGTCCAGGTAGGCAGTACAGAATACGTCCAGGTACTCTCGCAAGGTATCGTTCATAAACCTCTGGAAGGTTGCAGGGGCTCCGGTTAGTCCGAAGGGCATCACCAGGGATTCGTATAGGCCGAAACGGGTGCGGAACGCGGTCAGGTATTCTTGTCCTCTYTTCATGCGAATATTGTTGAAGGCAGACACGATATCGATCTTCGTAAAATACTTCATCCCCTTCAGATTATTCAGGGACTCCTTGGTCAAAGGTAGCGGGTAACGGTCCTTCACAGAGATATTGTTCAGTCCTCGGTAATCGACACAGAAGCGAAGACCTCCATCGGCCTTTTTCACAAACAGGACAGGGGAGGCAGCGGGTGACGAGCTCGGGCGGATAAACCCTTTGCGCAGGTTCTCTTCTAACCACTCTTTGAGTGCGATCAGCTCGTTACGGGACATCGGGTACAGCGGCCCAAACGGTGGCGTCTTACCGTCTTGCAGACGGATGTCGTGGTCGTAGTCTCGATGCGGCGGTAGCTTCTCGGCCTCTTTAGGCGAGAAGACGTCGGCGTAGTCCTTCAGTTCCTCGGGTAGCAGATCTCGGGTTTCCGGCGGGGCTATATCTTGTAGGTAACGGTCGATGTCCTCGATGGTGACAGTAAACAGCCGGCAGCTCTTCCGGCTATACATCGTGCAGGCTCTTAGCGACACTCGGGCGATGTCCAGGTGTTGCAGTTCAGGTGGTCGGGGAGGCAGGTTGTACGGTCTTGCTTTGGCGGGAACGTCGTGTAGGGCTCTGATCTTCATCGGGCGGGCAGGAGTATTACAATGCTTTCGGCAGTACTCGCTGTCGAATGTAAACGTATGGCTGGCAAATCCAATCTTCGGGTCGTGTTTCTTCAGCCAGGGCATTCCCAGGATAACAGGGTAGTGGGCCAACTGCGTCACGAAGAGCTTGATTTCCTCGTAGTGGTCCTCGGTTCTTAGTCGGGTCTCGACATAGTGGGTGATCATCCCACTCTCAGCGTCTCGTCCGTCGAACACCTCTAGTCCGAACGGCTTCTTCAATTTCTTCAGGGGTAGCTCGTGGCTCGCGGCCCAGCTCTGGTCTACGAAGCCTTTCCCTTCGGCTCCGGTATCAGTCATGGCGTAGGTTGGAAGCGTCTTGCTTCCCAGTTCCAGGGTGACAGGTAGAATCATCAAATGGGACCTCTGGTCAGTTTCCTCCTGAACAGAGACTCCCTTGGCGGCGGCAGCAGATAGTCGGACGGTGGCAGCGGTCTTCAGGCGGCGCTCCTTCTTGGGAGCCTGAGTGCGACTTAACCCAGACTCACTCCATTTGTCGAGCTCGGCGGGCTGGGAGGCGGGCTGATAGATCTGGCCGAATCGGGACTACCGGGGCGGTGGACGTAGCTGGCACGGAATTGACGAAGCTGGGACGAAGGGCGGGKATCCGGTTCGGGGCAGGCAGCGACACGGTGGTTCTTGGAGCCGCAGCGGAAGCATTCGCCGCGCTCCTTCCTCCCACCGGGTACGAATCCTCTCTGGGAACTTAGATCCATTGGGTCTCCTCCGGTGGCGACGGGTGAGGCAGGCCTCGGGACTCTCCATTCCTTTTTCGATAGGTCGGGGCTGGCGGTGGCAGTTTGACGGGGKGTAGCAACGGCGGCATTGCTAACAGGAGTCCGGGCGGGTGCAACGGTGCGGTTCCGGGAGACTTGCTGCTGGTGTTGACGGAAGCGGTTATCCAGGGCTTGCAGGTGATTGGCATATTCTCTATACCTTCGGGACGGGGTCGGGCTGTGTAAGAGCATGTCCTGGAGTTCACGGGATATTCCTTGGAACAACAACGGGGCGAGGGCATCTTCAGGCATTTCTCCTTCCAGTGCCAGGCGTTGGAACTCAGAGAAGAACGTGCTAAAGTCTTGGTTCCTCTGCTTTAGTTGGTATAGTCGGTTCTGAGCGTTCTGGACGCGGTCGGGGTCTCCAAAAGCATTTTCCAGGTAGGTGAGCATCTCAGGGTAATCTAGGAACTCGGGGACTCCAAAGCGGGTTTTCGGCAGGATAAGCTCATAGGCTTTTCCGGTCAGACGTCCAGCAACATAGGTCAGGCGAGCGGTAGCAGTCGGGAATCGGTCGGAGTTAGCGGTCATCTTGCCGTAGATTTGCTGCGTAAACCGGCGAAGATCGTTTCGAGAGCCATCGAATTCTTTTGGGTCAGGGATCTTCTCACTGAGGTGGGAAGATCCGGAACGGACGGGAGGAGCAAGCGTAGTCGGTCCCGGTGCTGGATCTGCAGGCTGTTCAGCCGGAGTGTTCGGGGTATCGGCGGGGGCGGATCGGGGGGTCTGTACGGCGGGGACGGCGGCGTCGAGCAAGCGAAGCTTCTCGACCTCAAGCAGGGTAATCTGCTTTTGGGCGTCGTGATTCAGTTCTTTCTGGTACTTCACGACGCCTTCCAGCTCGGAGATCCTGGACTTTAGGGACAGGACGGTGGCATCATGGTCGGATTCGGCGAGACGAGAATAATCGATTCTTTCCTCTAAGGCAGTGGCGTAGCCGTTAATGTGGCGCAAGTACAGCAGCCAGTCGGACGGGTTGTCGGTAACGTGGGCAACGAGCTCTTCCGGAGAGTCCGCTCCCGAGGGCGGTTCGGGCCGTTCTACGGACATTCTCGCGGGCGGATACGGCGCCTATGGGGTAGGAGCTACGTAATGTCACGGTCGGCGGGCACGGGCAGTATAGGCGGTCGTATAACAGTCTATTCTCTACGGTTCTGGCAAGGTTACAGGTAACTCTATTGACAGGACGTAGCTCGAAGAGCTACATCTTCAGTTCGGGCGGAGACAGTGAAGATATCACCAGTCTGCGGGTCCACATCGGTCCACCCGGGCCGCCCACAGCTGGCGCCCGGGGTCTATCTACTTCCTGCCCATAGGCAGGGTCCAGCG
Organism: Pestalotiopsis sp. JCM 9685; assembly: GCA_001599175.1. Classification (NCBI taxonomy): domain Eukaryota; kingdom Fungi; phylum Ascomycota; class Sordariomycetes; order Amphisphaeriales; family Sporocadaceae; genus Pestalotiopsis; species Pestalotiopsis sp. JCM 9685. The sequence continues at coordinate 5,892 of BCGF01000005.1, forward strand.
CCGTGACAAAAATAAACTATTATACGACCGCTTATACTGCCCGCGCCCGCCGACCGTAATATTACGTAGCTTTTACCTTATAAACGCCGTATCCGCCCGCGAAAATATCCGTAAAACGGCCCGAACCGCCTTCGGGAGCGGATTCTCCGGAAAAGCTCGTTACCCACGTTACCGATAACCCGTCCGATTAGCTATTATATTTACGCTATATTAACGGCTACGCTACTACCTTAAAAAAATCGATTATTTTCGTTTCGCCGAATCCGATTATAATACCACCGTTTTATCTTTAAAATCCAAGATCTCCGAGCTAAAAAGCGTCGTAAAATACTAAAAAAAAATTAAATTACGACGCCTAAAAGCAAATTACCCTGTTTAAAATCGAAAAACTTCGTTTATTCGACGCCGCCGTCCCCGCCGTATAAACCCCCCGATCCGCCCCCGCCGATACCCCGAATATTCCGGCTAAATAGCCTATAAATTTAGTACCGGGACCGATTACGCTTGTTTTTCCCGTCCGTTCCGGATTTTCCTACTTTAATAAAAAAATCCTTAACTTAAAAAAATTCGATAGCTTTCGAAACGATTTTCGCCGGTTTACGTAATAAATTTACGGCAAAATAACCGCTAATTCCGACCGATTTCCGATTATTACCGTTCGCTTAATTTATATTACTAAACGTTTAACCGGAAAAGTTTATAAATTTATTTTGCCGAAAACCCGCTTTAAAATCCCCGAGTTCCTAAATTACCTTAAAATATTTATTTACCTAAAAATGCTTTTAAAGACCCCGACCGCGTCTAAAACGCTTAAAACCGATTATACCAATTAAAGCAAAAAAACCAAGATTTTAGCACGTTTTTTTTTAAATTCTAACGTTTAATATTAAAAAAAAATACCTAAAAATGCCTTCGCCCCGTTATTATTTTAAAAAATATCCCGTAAATTTTAAAATATATTTTTATATAGCCCGACCCCGTCCCGAAAATATAAAAAATATGCCAATTATTTATAAATTTTAGATAACCGTTTCCGTTAATATTAATAATAAATCTCCCGGAACCGTACCGTTATACCCGCCCGGATTCTTATTAGTAATACCGCCGTTATTATACCCCGTTAAATTACTACCGCTAGCCCCGATTTATCGAAAAAAAAATAAAAAACCCTAAGGTTTATTTTACCCGTCGCCACCGGAAAAAACCTAATAAATTCAAATTCCTAAAAAAAAATTCGTACCCGGTAAAAAAAAAACGCGGCGAATATTTCCGTTACGGCTTTAAAAATTACCGTATCGTTATTTACCCCGAACCGGATACCCGTTTTTCGTTTTAGTTTCGTTAATTCCGTGCTAATTACGTTTACCGCCCCGGTAATTTTAATTCGGCTAAATTTATTAGCCCGCTTTTTAGCCCGCCGAGCTCGATAAATAAAATAAATTTAGGTTAAATCGCATTTAAACTCCCAAAAAAAAACGCCGCCTAAAAACCGCTGCCACCGTCCGATTATTTACTACCGCCGCCAAAAAAATTTTTATTTAAAAAAAAACTAACCAAAAGTTTTATTTAATAATTTTATTTATTACCCTAAAACTAAAAAGCAAAACGCTTTTAATTTACGCTATAATTAATACCGGAACCGAAAAAAAAATTTTGTAAACCAAAACTAGGCCGCGAGCCACGAGCTACCCCTAAAAAAATTAAAAAAGCCGTTCGGACTAAAAATATTCGACGGACGAAACGCTAAAAATAAGATAATTACCTATTATATCGAAACCCGACTAAAAACCGAAAATTATTATAAAAAAATTAAGTTTTTCGTAACGCAATTAGCTTATTATTTTATTATCCTAAAAATATTTTAGCTAAAAAAATACGACCCGAAAATTAAATTTGCCAGCTATACGTTTATATTCGATAATAAATATTACCGAAAATATTATAATATTTTTACCCGCCTAATAAAAATCAAAGCTTTATATAATATTCCCGCCAAAATAAAACCGTATAACCTGCCTTTTTAACCACCTAAATTATAATATTTAAATATCGCCCGAATATCGCTAAAAGCTTATATAATATATAACCGGAAAAGCTGCCGGCTATTTATTATTATTATCGAAAATATCGACCGTTACCTATAAAATATAACCCCGCCGGAAACCCGAGATTTGTTACCCGAGGAACTAAAAAACTACGCCGACGTTTTTTCGCCTAAAAAAGCCGAAAAGCTACCGCCGTATCGAAATTACGACTACGATATCCGTTTATAAAACGGTAAAACGCTACCGTTTAAGCCGTTATACCCGATATCCCGTAACGAGTTAATTATACTTAAAAAATAGTTAAAAAAAATTTGCGCAAAAAGTTTATCCGCCCGAGCTCGTTACCCGCTGCCTTTTTTATTTTATTTATAAAAAAAGCCGATAAAAATTTTCGTTTTTATATCGATTACCGAGGACTAAATAATATTTTTATAAAGGACCGTTACCCGCTGCTTTTAACCAAAAAGTCCCTAAATAATCTAAAAAAGATAAAGTATTTTACGAAAATCGATATCGTGTCTGCTTTTAATAATATTCGTATAAAAAAAAATACTTAACCGCGTTCCGCACCCGTTTCGGCTTATACGAATCCTTAGTAATGCTTTTCGGACTAACCGGAGCCTTTATAACCTTTTAAAGGTTTATAAACGATACCTTATAAGAGTACCTAAACGTATTTTATATTACTTACCTAGACGATATCTTGATTTATAACCGTACCCGAGAAAAACACCTAGACTACGTCCGCAAGGTGCTAAAATCCCTAAAACAAGCCGGTTTATACGCCAAAATCCAAAAATACAAATTTTTTAAAAACGAGACTACCTTCCTAGGTATAATCGTCGGTAAAAATAAAATTCGTATAAACCCGAAAAAAATCGAAACGATCTAAAACTAATAAACCCCGTTTTGCCTAATAAACGTCTAAATATTTATTAGATTTAGCAATTTTTACCGACGCTTTATAAAAAATTTTTCGAAAATTATTGCCCCGATAATAACCTTAATTAAAAAAAAAATACGCTTCGATTAAAGTCTAGCTTATTAAACCGCCTTTAACCGCCTAAAACACGTTTTTATAATTATACCTATTTTAGCACCGTTTAACTAGGAAAAAAAAATTATCTTAAAAACCGACGCGTTTAATTATATATCCGCTAAAATATTATCCTAGTATAAGGACGATAAAATTTTAAAGCTAATAGCCTTTTTTTCGAAAAAATACTCGGTTACGGAGTATAATTACGAAATTTATAATAAAAAGCTATTGGCGATTATCCGCTATTTCGAAAAATAAAAACTAAAACTAAAAAAAACGAATTCCCCGATTAAGGTTATTATAAACCACCGGAACTTAAATATTTTATAATAATAAAGTTATTAAACCGCCGCTAAGCTAAATAATCCGAATTTTTGTCCCGCTTTAATTTTAAAATTATTTACCGACCGGGGAAGCAGGGAGCAAAACCCGATATTTTAACTGTTGCAAATATGCATAGATGTTAATATAGCATCGTTAAATGCATAAAATTAGCTACCGAATACAGGTTATTGCATATCCGTAGCTATGATATCTATTAAGATATCGTTGAATTATTACGGATAAATATCGTTGATATTAGGCCGGGTATTTTGCCAATAGCCCGGGTATCTTACTAGGAACGCTAGCAGGGCCTACCTTGTACCGCCCTGCAGCCGTGTATAATAGCTTAGTGTATATATATACATACCGGGGATCCGGGGATCTTTCGATCCCCGAACTATTTTTTTACCGGTTCCCGTATTACCGGTTCCCGTACCACCGGTTCCCGGGTAACTCCATTTATTTAGTTTAGGGTAACCACGCCCGTAAAATAAATATTAATAAAAAGACGTTATATTCCTATATTTAAATTTTTTTTTTCCTTTTTTAAGCTTATAATATACACTTATTCGAACCATAACCTTCGGTGCTATTCTATGTGTGCTTTTTCGAATCCAACGCTTCCTTATATAGATATTATGGTTTATACCTAATTTTGATAGGTTATAAGCCCGGTCCGGTATAATATTGTATTATTCGGTACCGGAAGCTTATTTAACTATCGAATATTTATTTTTTTTCCCTTGTATTTACGGAAAAACCTTTTGTATTCGATATTTTCGCACCTTTTTATTATTATTGTAATAATTTACGACTTCGGGACCTTTACCCTATAGCTATATTAGGCTGTTTTGGCGATATCCGTGGTATTACCGATAAGATACCGGCGACTTAACCACCGATACGCGTATTTACCCCTGATTTTCGATATTATAGCGTACCTATTTTTGATTTATTATTTTTTGGGATATCCCTAATACTGGCCAGCCTACCTAGTACCTTATATTATCGAATATTGGAATATTTATTTTATTTTATCGATTTCCCTAAATAACTCGACGAGTTTTTTACCGTTTTTATCCTAATAAAAACCGTAATATCCGGCAAAAATAGACCTTAATATAAAGGCCATAGCCGGGTGTTAAATACCGGAAAAGCAGAAGCTTACCGGATCTAATAACTAAAATACCTGGAAGTCGATTTTGCAGCTTTATTTTAAACTATTCGGTATCGACAAATTTTTCGAGGGCAAGCCCGAAAAATATACAAAAATTACCGATATTTAAAAAGCCTAAACCTTGCTTTTAATTCGTTAAAATTTAACGGTAAAACCGTTAAATCTAATTTTCGATAAAATAGATCCGGATAAAATATTTTTTATTCTCTAAGCTTCCTACTAAGGAACTAGTCCCGTATTACGGCAGCAGCTATACCTTAAATTTTACGGTATAAAAATGGAAAAATTCCACTTGTTTTACGAATTTATCTCGAATTTTAAAAGCTATTTATCGAAATTAGCCTCCGTTAAAGCAAAAATCTACGATATCGATTAAAAAACGATATTCGTAGCTGCCCTACAAGATTTTTACCCGGTTTAGGCCGACCGGCAACGCTTAGCACTGCGTTTATCCACTAACTAGCCTACCTTAGATACCTTAGTTACGGATATTTTCGACGAAAGCCGTAAAAACCCGGATACCGTAATAAGAAATTCCTATTATAACGGTAACGGCAAAGGCAACGGCAAATTTGGGAAAAATAATTCCTAAAATAATTCCCGGTTCGATAATAACCGAGGAAACGGCAACGGCAACGGAAAAAGAAAATAGAATAATTCGAATAAAAATTCGAATAAATCTAAGCTTTAAAACAAAAAATTTAACGGCAACGGCAATAAGTTTAATAAATCTAAAGATTTTTCCCGGAATAACGATCGGAAGAATTTACCCGGAAACGCCGATAAAAAATTATTTTTTAATTTTTCCCAATTTTATAAAAAATTAACCATAGTCCCTTAAAACTGGTGGTTATACGATACCGGCTTTTTAAGGCATATTTTAAATAAAAAGTCGAATTTTTACGACTTAATCGAAAAGCCGGATCTTTTACCGATAATTACCGGTAATAGGAAAGTTTTTCCGAAAAGAATCGGAAAAATTACCCTTCCGTTCGCTATTTACGGAAATATCCGATATATTACGTTAAATAACGTATTATAAATCCTAGAATTTCCCTTAAATATTATATTAGGCCAGCTTTACTACCGAAAAGGCGGTATTATAAGCGGGAATAAATTACTAAATTCGAAAAAACGGCCTTTTACCGTTTTAAATTAGGAAAAACGAGGTTTTTTCCTTTATTTTTACCGAACTAAAAAACCTAATATAATTATGTTTGCTATTAACTTACTAAAAATAATAAAAAAGCACGGGTTTTGGGAAAAAAAGCCGTACCGGCTTACCCGGAACCCGAATCGTCCGATATCGACGAAATTCGAATTATTTCGAATTCCTCGAATTTCTATACGGTTACAAAAAAATGGCATAAAAAGCTCGGTTATCCTAACTACGATATTTTGGCCAAAACAGCCAAAATAACCTCCGGTATTCCCGAGGAAAAGCTAAAAAAACAGGATTTAAATTACGAATCTTGTTTATCCGGAAAATTTACCCGGATTTAGTCCCGTATCAACAACGATAAGGTATTTACACCTTTATATCGAATTTATATAAATACGGTATATATTATACCTACTAGCTTTTCCGGTTATAAATATATAACCGGCTTTACGGACGATAAAACCAGTTTTCGAAAAATTAAATTTTCGAAAAAAAAATCGGATATATTCGATATTGTTAAAAACAAAATCGAATATTATTATACTTAATTCGGTAAATATCCGAACGTGATACGGATAAATAACGGAAGGGAATTCGCCTAAGTTAAATTATAGGAATATTTAACCGAAAAAAGGATAATTCTTAAAACTTCCGCTCCGTATACCCCTAAATAAAATAGGGTGGCAAAAAGGACGAATCGGATTTTTATCGAAAAAACCCGAACGGTTTTTACCGATATCGGTCTGCCGAAAGCCCTTTAGGAATTTATTTCCAAGGCCGTCGTTTTATTAATTAATTATACGGCGAAATCTACGGGGTTATTTACCCCGTACCAGGAGTTCTTCGATTTTTTTTTCCGGATCGGGATAATAAACCCGATTTGTCGAAAATCCCTTCCCTCGGAATATTTATTTTGGTTTATAAACCAAAGGAAAATCGGATAACATCCAATAAATTCGGTAATATTACCGAAAATAATATTATTATAAAATATAACGGTAATAAAATCTATTACGTATACCTCCCAAATCGCCCGTATAAATCTCGAATTATACGGACCCCTCATATTCGAATTTCGAATAATTCGAAAAAGGGGGAGAAATTCTAAAATTCGGAAGAATTCGGTATTATCGAACCCTCGGAGGATCTACCCTTTACCGACAAATAAAGGGAGAATTTATCTTTTATTACGAATTTACCGTCCAGTACTACAAATCCGGTTAATTTACCCGGACCGAACCTTGGAAATACCGGTATTCCGAATATTCCAAATTCGAATATCGAGATCCAGCTTCCCGAGATACCAGAATCCGAACGGGAAAAATACCAAAAATACGACGATATCTTTGCAGATATCTCGTATTATTCCACTTTGGAAAAATCGGGATATACAAAGCCGAAGACGATAAAACAAGCTCTAAAAAGCCCCGAAAAAAAGGAGTAGCTAGCTGCTATTTACGCTAAAATATAGCAGCTAATTCGAAAGAAAACCTTTTAGGCTATCGATCGAAATAACCTCCAAAAATCCGGAAAAATCCCACTATCCGTTAAATAGGTTTTTAAACGGAAAACCGATAAAAACGGGAATATTAATAAATATAAAGCCCGTTTAGTCGTGCGTAAATTCGAGCAACGATACGGTATCGATTATTTTTAAATATTCGTTACCGGTATAAAATCCATTATTTGGAGGCTGTTTTTTGCTTTAGCAGCCTATTACGATTAAGAAATTAAATAAATCGATATTATCGGTGCCTTTTTAAACGGGAATTTAGACGAAAAAGTTTATATTACCCCGATATCCGGATTATTTAAATTTTTCGACGAATATCCCGAGGAAAATAATTTCGGATAAAAAAACGACGATTCCTAGGTAATCTAGCTTAGAAAAGCGTTATACGGGCTTAAACAAAACCCTCGATAATAGCAAATAACGCTAAAAAAATCCTTTGATCGATTAGGATTTTCTCCGTTAATTTCGGACGAATTTGCGTATTTTAATAAAGATTTAAATATTTTTATTATTATTTACGTGGATAACTTCCTAATTTTCGGACCGGATATATCGAAAATCCGTAAACTAAAAAAAAATATTTCGAAAGATTTCGAAATCAAAGATATAGGTCTAGTATCCTTTTTCCTAGGAATTTAGATTAAAAGGGATCGAAAAAAAGAATTAATTCGAATAAACCAAGCAATTTACCTAAAAAAGCTGCTCGAAAATAACGGTTTATCCGATATTCGACCCTCCGATATTTTATTTTTTCCCGGCTTCCCGAAATTGTTATATTTAAACAACGATAAAACCGGAAATACCGAAAATCTCGGTAATTCGAAAAATTTTACCTTCGAATATTAGCACCTATTTAAAGGGCTAATATACGCTATAGTCTAAATTAGATTTAATCTAGCTTACCCGGTAGCGTTTTTTGCCCGATATATATAAAATCCCACGAAAACCACGATAAAAGCAGTAAAAAGGGTATTTAATTATATTAAATCCCATATTAATTTTGGTATTTTTTACGATAAATCCGTAAAACCCGAATTATTCGGATATTCGGATTCTGATTTTATAAAAGATTACGAAACCCGAAAATCCACGTTTAGTTATTTATTTATATTAAATAACGGACCGATATCGTAGAAGTCTAAAAGGCAGTCTACGATATCACTCTCCACCACCGAAGCCGAATTTAATAGCCTAAAGCAAGCTACCCGGGAAGCAGTATAGCTAAAAAATCTCCTCGAAAAAATCGGAATTAAATTAAATTCCGTTTTAATAAAAGGAAATAATACCGGAGTTATTAATTTAGCTTATAATCCGGAATATCACTAACGAACGAAATATACGGCAGTTCGTTATTTTTACGTCCGCCAAAAAATAAAAAACAAAAATATCAAAATCGAATATATTTCGACGAACGATATTCCCGCAGACGGCTTAACAAAGCCCCTTCCTCGAGATAAATTTAAACGGTTTATCGAGCTGCTTAACTTAACGGATACCGTTTAATAGGGAGAGTATTGTAAATATATATAGATATTAATATAGTATTGTTAAATATATAAAATTAGCTACCGAATACAGGTTATTATATATCCGTAGCTATGATATCTACTAAGATATCGTTAAATTATTACGGATAAATATCGTTGATATTAGGCCGGGCATCCTGCCAACAGCCCGGGTATCTTACCAGGAACGCTAGCAGGGCCTACCTTATACCGCCTTGCAGCCGTATATAATAGTTTAGTATATATATATACACACCGGGGATCCGGGGATCCTTCGATCCCCGAACTACTTTTTTACCGGTTCCCGTATTACCGGTTCCCGTACCACCGGTTCCCGGGTAACTCCACTTATTTGGTTTAGGGTAACTACGCCCGTAAAATAAATATTGATAAAAGGACGTTATATTCCTGTATTTAGATTTCTTTTTTTCCTTCCTTAAGCTTATAATACACATTTATTCGAACCATAACCTTCGGTGCTATTTTATGTGTGCTTTTTCGAATCTAACGCTTCCTTGTGCAGATATTATGGTTTATACCTAATTCTGATATTAATTAAAAAATTAAAGGATTTACCTAAAAAATAGGATAAACGCCTGTTATACCAAAGCTAAATAATACTAAAAAAAGCCAATTTTAACGATTTTTTGCCTATAAGCAGGAAATCGGAAAAATAACCCGTCGAACTACCGCCATAAACCCTTAAAATCCCGGATCCCGCGCCCGTTATTATACCCGATACCGTACCAAAACCGGCCCGTCCCGCTAAACGAATACAATTCGCGGACCCGATCTGTTACGAACATGCACCCTTGCAAGAAAACAACATATGTTGGCGCTTAAAAAAGGGAAAAAGGCATATTGCGGGGCTGTTATTATTAAATAAAAGCCTAAAGCATAAACCAGGTTTAATAGCTGTTGCTAGCTATTAATAGGATTATAATTTTGGCAATAATTTTAGGAATAAATTATTATTTTTAACTATAATCCAATAAAAGGGATTACCACCAATATAGTAATCCAAGCAAATATTAATAAAGGAATAAATAAATATATTAAAAACGGGTTTTTTATTTTATATAGACAGTTATTACCTTAGTAATTAATCTAAGCATTTATCTTATTTATAGGTAAGGTATTTAATACGCTTTAACGACTATATTTATGAATTAGTTTTATAGTTACTTTTTGCTTAGTATATCTCTTACGCTTTACGTATTTAATAACATAAACCCCAGCACTTTTTTATACTTCGGTTTATCCTTAGTATAGTCGTTACACGATCTTAAAGTTATACCCGATTACCCGAAGCCAACTCCGAGGACTTAAAGCACCGGATCACCAGCCGTAACCTAATCGAAAACCGTCGCGACCCGCATTACCCGCCGAAAAAACCGCACCGTTATTGCCGCCCTAAATACAAAACCTATTCGATTTAAAATATAATATAAACAAAAAACTTAAATCGATCGTCCTAATATTAAAAAAAAACCCCGGTACCGTAAAATATTTTTAGCCGAGTGCGAATTATTTAAAAAATATTTATATTACCGCGAACGTTTATACGTCTTAGCTAACGAGGAATTATACGCCGAATTTTTACGCTTATATTATATTAACCCCGTCGCCGGCTATATAAACCGAGCCCGTATTTACGAAATCTTATCCCGGGAATATTATTGGCCCGGTATATTTTTTTATATTAAACAATAGGTTCGGAATTATTATATTTACAAAAAAACGACTATTTCGAAGGAGGCCCGCCAAAAAATATTAAAACCTTTTCCGATCCCTTAAAAAGCCTAGCAAAATATTTCGATAAACTTTATTATATACCTGCCTAATAGCTACGGCTACGACGTTATTCTAATAATAATCGACCGCCTAACCAAAATAAAATATTTTATCTATTATAAAAAAACCTATAACTCCGAAAAAATCGCCCGTTTATACGTTAAATATATTTAAAAGCTGTACGGCCTGCCTAAAATTATTATATCCGACCGAGGACCCTAATTTATATCCGAATTTTAGAAATATTTAACAAAGCGCTTAGGAATTATTATATTATTATCGACCGTATATTACCCTAAAACCGACGGATAAACCGAGATCGCTAATTTTTTCCTAAAATAATATTTATAAAACTACGTATTTTATTTGTAAAACGACTAAATACGTTGGCTATTTTTAGCCGAATTCGCGATTAATAATATTTTAAACGAAAGCCTAAAAATTATACCGTTTTTCGCGAATTACGGATATTACCCCCGTTTCGGATTCGAGCCTATTTTACCCGGACGCCGTTTTACCGCCAAAAACGCCGAGGAAATCGTTTTAAAAATATTTATTATATATAAATACTTAAAATCCGAGATTTATATCGTATAAACCCGTTATAAAAAATACGCTAACCGGAAACGCCAGCTTACCCGCAAATTTTATATCGACCAAAAAATCTGGCTAAATATTAGGAATATTAAAACCGTCCGCCCCTAAAAAAAATTTAATTAAAAAAACTTTAGGTTTTAGAAAATTATTAAAGTTATTAACCCGTACGCTTATAATTTAAAACTACCTATATTTATAAAAATTTATCCCGTTTTTTACGTAAATTTATTACGCCTTAATTTTACCGATCCCCTGCCTAGATAACGTTAAAATCCGCTACCTCCCGTCGAAATAAATAATATAAAAAAATAAAACGTAAAAAAGATACTAAATTCCCGTTAAGATCGACGAAGCCGTAAAGGAAAGCTTAACCTAAAATATACCGTTAAATAAAAAAAATATAACGAACCCACGGAATATTTTATTGTTTAGCTCGAAAACGCCCAAAAAATTATAAATAACTTCCACCGCCGGTACCCGAATAAACCTGGTCCCGATCGTCTTTTATTATAAGGTTAAACTAAACCTTGTTAATATTGTTAACTTACCTGCTAGACCTTTTATTATAAGGCTAAACTAAACTTTATTAACGATTTGCCGTTAGACTTTATTTATATTAATCACAAAACCTAACCCTAAACCGCCAAAACTACGTATATTAATACGGAGCTATAAAAAAAAAAAACTAAAATGCGTCGCAAAAGCTCCACCTTAAAAAAAAGAGTACTGTTACGACGCTTAACCCTGCTTATAAGCAGGAAATAAATAAACCCCGGGCGCCAGCTATAAACGGCCCGGGTAAACCGATATAAACCCGCAAATTAGTAATATTTTTATTATCTCCGCCCGAACTAAAAATATAGCTTTTCGAGCTACGTCTTGTTAATAAAGTTACCTGTAACCTTGCTAGAACCGTAAAAAATAAATTATTATACGACCGCCTATACTGCCCGCGCCCGCCGACCGTGATAATAAAAATATTATTATTTTACGCTAATTACGGCTACGAATTAAATATAACCAAAAAATCTATTACAGGGAAAAAACTAGCGGAACACGCTATTTAATATATCGATAATTTAAAAAAACTTTAAAAAAACCTTTAAAAAAACCTTATTACTTTTTAAACACGCACAAAAAAGCACGCCGACAAAAAAAGGGTTAAAGGACTAATTATTATAAAAAAAAACAAAATTTACCTATTACGCAAAAATATTAAAACAAAATAACTAAACAACAAATTAAACTTTAAAAAACTCGGACTATTTAAAGTCGATAAACAAATTTCAAAAATCAATTACCGCTTATAACTACCCAAAACTATAAAAAAAAATACCCAACGTTTTATATTTCTTTACTCGAACCAGCACCCGAGAACGCGATTATCGACCAAACGCTAAAAATAAAAAAAAATTAGCCAGAATATAACGTTAAAAAAATCATTAATTATAAAAAAGTCGGACAAAGATATTAGTTCCTTATAAAATAAAAAAGTTACCTATTTAAAAACAATATTTAGGAACCTAAGAAATATATTAAAGATTATACCGTTTTTAAGCAATACTTTTAGTTTTAATAAAAAGACCAAGGTTTACGAAGTTATTTTCGAAGCCAAAAAAAAACCAGTCCATTTTATTCGGAATTTTTATTAACTACAAATCCTTTACTACGAAATATTCGTAACTTTTTAAGATAAAAAAATATTATCTTTTTAGTTCGGAACGGAAAAAACACCATTTTTTTTGTTTAACTCCAATATACCACGTTATACCTCCACTATAGTTTTTTTTTTACCCGTTCGCGGATTTTCCGGATACGATCTAAACGACTAAAAACAAAAAACAGCTAAAATTAAATTTTAGTTATTTATTAATAAAACGATATTAAATCCTCGCTCGCTTCGCTTTCCTCCGCATTTAATTTACGCTATTAAGCCAAAAGCTTTTTTTTAAAAAAAGCTATTAAAACACTATTATAAGATTAATTCCTGCGAATATATTCTAAACAACGCGACGATTTTTCTATTATTTTGCATTTTTTCGAACGCTTAAAACAAAATAAATAAAATATATCGGCAATAAAACTATATAAAACGATACTAAACAACAAAAAATCGCGCTTACGAGTTTTTTTTAATTTCGATTTTTTAATTCGATTTAATATAATAAATATATATCACAAACAAAGCATAAAAAAAAACCCAAAACCACAAAAAATAAAACCGACGACTTATTTATACGACTTAAGATTTTTCGAAGACAAAAAATATAAAAAGAAAAGCTGATATTAGGAATATACACTTTTACAAGAAAATAAATATATATTAGCGCTTAAAAAAAGTATATTACGGGGTTGTCACCACTAAATAAAGACTTTAAGGCACGGACCAAATCTAACAACTGGCACCAGCTATTAACAAAATTATAATTTTGGCAATAATCTTAAGAATAAATCATTATTCTTAACTATAATCCAATAAAAGGGATTACCACCAACATAATAATCTAAACAAATATTAATAAAGGAATAAATAAATATATAACGGATAAATTTCTTATATTATATAAATAGTTATTATTTTAATGATTAATCTAAATATTTATCTTATTTATAAATAAGGCATTCAATACGCTTTAACGACTACACTTATAAATCAGTTTTATAGTTATTTTTTGTTTAGTATATTTTTTACGCTTTACGTATCTAATAATATAAACCCTAGCACTTTTTTATATTTCGGTTTATCCTTAATATAGTCGTTACATTTTATTTTTAATATTTTACTAAATAAGTCGCTAAACTCTTTATATTTTTCGGGAATTTCTTTTATAATATTCGGTTTAATATATTTAGCTATAACGTATAATCCAAATATCTCGTAATTACGTAAAAATTAGTTTTTTTAATACCCGTTAAAAATTAACTCGCTTCCTAGTATATCCCACTAAAATTAGCCTATATTCCAATTTATTTTAAAATTGCTTACCCGTAACCAAAGTATCCTTAAAACTAAATCGTAATCCGTAATATCCGTGATATCGCACGTAAAATATTTAAAATAATTTTAGATATAAATCTAAATATACGCAGTTTTTATATTTACTATTTTATTTTCGTATAAATAGGCTTTTTATCGACGGTATTAAATACGTAAGGCGTTTTTTTATACTTTTATAATATTTAAAATTCGTTAACGATTTTTAGTAAAATAAAATTTCCTTAAGCTTTTATATTTATTAAGGCTCGTATATCGTATCCGTTAATTCGCACCTATATCGTTAAATAATTCGTAATTATATTATCGCTCCCGGTAACGTAAATAAATTTTATCTAGGACCGCTTTTATTTCTTTAAAAATAATCTAACTCGTTTCCCGAATTCCTATTAATTTTTTTATTAACGCGTTCTTTTTCGGCGCGTATAAATATTCGTTAGTTTTTCTAGGTTCGAATCTCGTTTTTTCGTCGTTCGTATAATATTATATCGTTATTGGCTTTTTTTATAATATCGTACCTAAAAGTAAAACTAGATTTTTTTATACTAATCTCCGTGTTTTTTTTATTTATTTATAATGACTTTTATCGTTAATTTTCGTATAACGTCGTACTCGTATTTTAATAATATTATACGATCTTTAGTGCTTTTAACTAAATCGCTAGTGCTTTACGTTAGTTTGCTAGTTTCTTTAATAATAATTCGTCTTACGGCTTAATACTCTTTAATAAATCGCTATATTTTGGCTTTTTTTGTTGCGTAATATAAATATTCGTTATATATATATTTTGCCTAAAATTAGTCCCTTCCCGTCGAATATCGGGATAAATCGTTAAAATACGTAATAATTACTATAAAACCTTTCGCGTCGCAGCGCCTAACTTTTATTTAGCCTATTTTTTTTTATTTTATAAAGGTTCCTAATAACTAAATATCCTATATATAGCGGAAAAAATCCGTATTTAAATTTTATTTCGAGATATTCGTCGTATTTTAAATCGATATATCCGTATTACTCGATCTCGTAATATTTAGGGTTTTTAGTATTAAATCGAGGGTTATCTCCAAAAATGGCTCCTAGGGTCCGTCGTTTTTATACCGTATTAGTAATTTTTTAAAAGATTTTTACTAGCTATTATCTTATACTTTATAACTCGGCGGCAAAAAATATAACTTCGTTATAGATACGTAGTTATTTATTTTAAAAAATTTCGAATATTTCCTCCGTCGTAAAGGTATTAAGCATTTTATCGATAATTTTTGCTTTTTTAGTCCCGCAAATTAGGCTTTTTTCGGCAATTTTATTTTATCGAGGGTAATTATTTTTTTTAACTCGCTGCTAATGTTGTTTATTAACTTTGCTTTTTAAGCCTAACTTTTAATTTATTAAGTTTATTAGTAAATTTCGTTTTTTGAATCGTTAAACAAGGTATTATCGTCATTATTTACTATTTATTTTTTGGTTCCGAAGCGTATTATTCGTTTTAATCGAATAGTTATTAAAATTCGTGGTTTTTTAAAATATTATCTATTATCGTTTTTACAAAACCTATACGTTTAACAACCATCGTTAAAATATACGGTCTAAAAAAACGATATATAAGGTATTTCCTTTCGTTACGTAACGTTAAATTATTTTTTGCCTTTTAGTGTAGGCTTAAACGCCTTTTTGGGTTAGTGATACTCGTTGGTATAATATTTTATTCGATCGCAATTATAATATTTAATAAATAATTTATTTTTTTATAATCGTCGTTAAATAACATTTAAATTCATTAATCTATTATAATATCCGTAAAAGGTTTAATTTTTCTAATTTTTATTTCGTCCGTTATTTTAATATTACCGGGGTTTTCCGGTATTTACTAAAGCTCGAGGCTAGTATTTTAGCGTATATTTTTTTTCCGCTCGTCGTACGTATAATTAATTATCGATTCGTACGACTAATTCGGTATACCTGCTAAAATCGGTAAGTAAGTTAAAAATCTTGCTAATTTCGTTTTTAACTTTTTTTAAGCTTTTGGTAATATAATATAATACGCGTATCGTCGGTATAATCGAGCTTAGCGATAATCTTTTTAAATTCGGTGGTATATACTAAAACAAACGTCTTTTGCTTAAAAGTCTTAAATTCCCGTTCGGCTTATCTTTTTTCGTTAAAATTTTAAAAAAATAATTTAAGCGCGGATTCGTATCCGGCGTAAAATCCAAAAATCTATCGTATTTCTTCCTTATACTAGCTTAAAAGCCATTTATTTTTACTGACTTTAAAAAGGTAAAATTTAAATTATATAAAAACACGTTTTTTTAAAAAAAAGGAGGCGTGCATAATTCGCTAAAAGTTATTCTAAAAGCTAAATATATAAAAAAAATAATATACGCGAACTTGCGCGAGGTATCCCCTAAATCCTCCTAAAATATTATCGTACGCAGCTAAAGTATTAAACTTTAGTTTATTATATTTAATAACTAAAATAATAATAATATTAGCTATTTTTTTATAACGGTATTAAATTCCTAAAACTTTTAAATAAGCTTAGACTTATTATTTATAGCTTTTTCGAATCCTCGGATCTTTTTAAAGATCGCGTCGTACTAATTTTTAATAACTTCGAAATCCTCGCTATCGGAATCGATACTTATTGCTTAAATTAAAATATCATCCTAAAAAATCTTCCTTTTATCGCTATTATTTTTGCTAACGGTAAATATCCTGCCGAATATTACTTAGTATTTCTTTAACGGTAAACGTACCTAAATAAAAATAATTAAAATATAACGATTATACTAAAAATAAACCGAAATATAAAAAAATACTAAGGTTTATATTATTAAATACGTAAAATGTAAAAAATATATTAAGCAAAAAATAATTATAAAACTAATTTATAAATATAATCGTTAAGGCGTATTAAATATTTTACTTATAAATAAAATAAATATTTAAATTAATTATTAAGGTAATAACTATTTATATAATATAAAAAAGCCATCCGTTATATATTTATTTATTCCCTTATTAATATTTATTTGGATTATTATGTTGGTAATAATCCCTTTTATTGGATTATAATTAAAAATAATAATTTATTCCTAAAATTATTGCTAAAATTATAATCTTGTTAATAGCTGGCAATAGCTGCTAAATTTAGTTTATGTTTTAAGTCGTTATCCAGTGATAACAGCCCCGTAATATACCTTTTTCCTTTTTTTAAGCGCCAACACATATTGTTTTCCTGCAAAGGTGCATATTCGTAATATTTACCACTTCGGCGGGCACTCGTTTTCGTTATAAAAGCTATTTTTTATTAAATAACGTTTAAAAAAAATTAAAATTATAATAAAATTTGCTAATAATACGTTAAATAATAATTAATATAAAGTATATTTATTTAAAAATTAATTTTTATAATTATAAAAATATAACACAGCGTAGCAGCGTTAATATATCATTAATATAGCGCTAGCGCCACTAAGGCGTTAAGCTACCGTTGCTACGATACTAGCTAAGTTTTAATGTTATAGCTCCATTATTTTACAAAATAATAATAAAACGATAATAATAAAGTAAAATGGCAGTAACTTCGATTTTTTTTAAAAAGTTTTATTTTTTTAGCTTTTTATTGCCATTTTAGCTTATTATTATCGATTTTGCCCCGTAAATTGCCTTTTTAAAGATCCTAGCTAATGCGGTACATCGAAAATGCCTTTTTATTGCTAAAAAGCTATATAAAAATCTGTTAAAATTTTATATACGATCGTAAGGTAGTTATACGGTCTGGCAACCACTTGGCAGCCCGAAAAATGGGTTTAAAAGTGGGGCGAGATGGCAATAAGGACCATGGCAATAAGAGAAATGGCAATAAAAACGCGAGAAAATCAGGCCCTTAAGAATAATTAGCGCAGCTGTGATACACCCAAACCATGCGAACTGAGGCTATGTGGGACCTTGGTCCTGGCTTTTCGGATCGTGCAGTTTAGAGCTAAGCCTATAGCAGATTAGGCACTTAGTGAATGCAATCAGGTCAGGTTTCTTATGCGCCCCACCAACTTCCCACGCACCACCTGGTTTGTGTATTTTTGATGCTTATTATTCGGTAAATATTTCCGCGCATTTCTAATTTTGTTATTACGGGGGAGCTGGGTATTTATTTATTATATTTTTGATCGTTTATACGTGCTATACCTTGGAGTATTACTATGAACGAAATATGCCACGATATCGATCCTTACGGGGATATCACCTTGATTTATTTAATCCGAACAGACCGTTTGCGATTTGGACTAATATTGACGAGAAGAGCTTTTCTTCTATAATAATACGGGCAACTGACGCTTTTGTATAATCGAGCATGTTCGGTTCTAATAAGGGTATATCGAGGATTCCGGAAAAGAAAAAGAAAAAAAAGAAGAGTATACGACAGCACGAGCGTTAGTCTGCTATCCTAGCCTATATTATACTAAACTGACGGCTAATGCTGCTTAGTATTGGATCCATCTACCTCGACTATAGCCCTCAGATTAGGATCACAAGCATCGATGCATTCTGCGACTGAACTCTTTAATAAGCACAATAGTCGAAGCAACCCCACGCCTGATATCGAGTTCGCCGCACAAATGCCAGGCACCCATAACGAAGATGACAGCACTGGGATTCTGACTCAGCCCGACCGTTCGACCGAACGCTTTGTTGCAGAATCTCAGCCGGCTGTTGCAGCAAACCAATCAACCTTAATATCCGTGCCCTTGAGAACGGAATCCAAGAAACAGCAAGATATATGCTTAAGGGTTTTCTCGAGACACTTGATTCTGGCTTCACCAAATTTCAAGATGATTTTGACCGGCCGTTGGCAAGAAAGTAGGATACAATCAGAGGATAAGTATTTGATCAAAGTGGAGGATTGGGATGCAAATGCATTCATAATCCTTATGAATATCATTCACGGTCGCTTTCGAGCATTCCTGGGTCAATAGATCTGGAAACACTCGCGAAGATTGCGGTTCTTGTTGATTACTACAACTGCCATGAAGTAGTCGAGCTTGCAGTAGAGATGTGGATCAGAAGACTAAAGTGGCCGTTGCCCACGACATATTGCAGAGAACTTGTTTTATGGCTCCACGTATACGGGTCTTTTGCGAAGCGGACATCTTCGAAGAGGTAACGAGAACTACTTTGCGGACAATAAAGGGACAGCTACGTACTATGCGTCTTCCGATCCCGGAAAACATTGTCCGTAAGCAAGTCAAATCATAGCATGGTCTTTGCCGCGCTCATCATGAGTTAGATGCTATCGATAATAGGATGCGGGAATCCATCAACCAGATCTTCACAGCTCTCCAGACCCTTCTTAAAGATCTTCGTGACGGACGAGAGGGTTGTTCATTTGAATGCTCATCGATATTGCTGGGGGCACTTATGAAAGGGATGCATCAAAACGGAATACTCGACATATATTCTGATCCTTCACTTACGGTGGCGTTGCTCTGGAGAGGAAAGTTGGAATGGCCTGTTACAGTAAAACAATAAGTAACCTACCAATCTATTTATCGCCTGTCCTGGTGACATAACCCATGACTCGTGTGGCTAATAACTCCGCATTTTGTTCTTTCGCAATTCGACGTGCGTTCTTCCTTGACCAGCCTATAGAAAACAAGGCTCTAGTAGTATTATTAGTAGATAGTACCTTGACGAACAGCACATCTGCCTTCTCTGAACCGACCCAGTCATCATCTCGGCAGCTATTGCGATATAGCTTCTGCAAAGCTATGGCCGAGTTCCCAAGTACTTGTACTGGTGGCGGCCGGCGCATGACGGACACGGATGCGCCAACGGATACGGCGGACGACCTATTCAATGTCAGCCTGGTGAAATTATTTTCAAAGAATAGAAATAGCCAAACCAATTCAGATCATGTCTTTCCAAGAAAATGTGTTTCACCAGCATTGCATTTCTCGCACAGGCCTCTTGGAATGATTCCATGTGGTTATTGATCATGCTGCGGAGCCCCAGCTGCCACCAGCAAAAACGGCAGCAAAGTTTCTGCCAATATTGCGCACCCGAGATAACTTATCCTTGAGAATGCTGACTGGGTGATCAGAACAATTGAATGCATTTTTGAATTTGCGAGTAGAGGCGAATTCTAAACCGATCATGTTTACCACAAAGCGTTATCTTGTCCCTGTTTGAGCGATAGTCAACCTTCCATTTACTCTCCTCGAAGCGTTCCAGCAAGCAGGCGAATTCGTCGGAGGGTATGTCATGGCGCATTTGTGACAGCCTTTCTTGAATGGTCGAGAAGCCTACCGCCAGCCAGATGAACTACTGGCACTGTTGCATCACTAGCTTGTGACCTAGGTTTGCGACCCTTCTTGATGGGAGGCCGGATGATGCGAAATGGCTCGGTCGTACCATTGGGAGGATGAAGGGTACTGCATAATTTACAGTTGGTCGTTGTACCGCGGTTGAATCGTAACAGGAAGCTGTGGGGTTGAAGCACAAAGACCCTGCAGACCAAGACTGAAGGAGCTAGCAGGCCAGGCTCAATAGCTGGCAGCAGCTGCAGACAGGATCATGACTACGACAATGATCCAGGGCAATGGATCATGCTCTTGGCAATGATCCAAGGAATGGATCATGGTTCTCAACCATGATCCAACAAAGGGGATTACCACCAATATGGTGATCCAAGCAGACATTAGTGAGGATATGAATGGATATATTAAGGACGGGTTTCCTACATCTACATAGACAGTTATTACCTCAAGTGATCAATCTAAGCATCTATCTTACCCATAGGTGAAGCCTATCAAGCTTTGACGCTTATACTTGTGAATCTCTTCTATATATCCTTAACCTTCCCAAGGACTCCTTAATTTGTCTTCGTTGCGTTGCGCGGCCTCCTTCGCCGTATGGCACCTTGACAGGTTGGACACGCCTTCGTCTGACATCCTGGGCACTGCAGTAAATAAGTCCAGAACGTTGAGCACTCCGGGGGTGAAAGTGGACCGTTTTTGTTATAGCCTGTGCCACGGTAACGTGTCGCCAGTTCACCACGCTAGTTGGTGGGTGGTCTTCCGTTTATGACGCTTTGTATTTTAGGAAAGAATACGGGCATTCGAGCGTTATGCGATAGTTTTTGACACGCTCGCTAAAGCTAGCTGACCAGCGCTTTGCTCCAATCAAATTTAAGAACGTGGCCGCCTCGAACCACAAATAAAACGATCCTTATGCAAGTAAAAATGGTCCTTTACCATAGCCTAGAGTCCCTAGTCTCCAGAATACAGCTAAACATCGAGCGCTAGTATGGCGGGATCTAGTGAATTTGCATACCGGTGATTAATCGTTGCAACGGTCCGAACATGGACGAAGAACGTCTTTGAATCGTCTCTTGTTCTAAATGAGCAAGCGTCTCAATTGAAGCTGTTAACATTGCCAAGGCGAGTTCTTCAGCCTGTCATCTTATTAGCATTTGTTACCCGCTAGCGATAGTAACTAGGTTCGGGGGCTGGTTCTGAGGCGTTAGTCCCGCAGAGTGCTTGCTTTAGTGCCAACACATGTCTCTCTCTTTTCTCATGGGATGTAGAATAAAAAACGATGCATTAATATTGGTGGCTATCAAGTATATTGAATTGTAGATAAGCCTCCAAGATCGTATTTACAGCAGGAAGGTTGTTGTATTTCGTAGAGTAGCTCGGCTGCAGCTCGCGACACGCCAACACATGTTCATCCTCCCGCCGAGGATACATATTCGCAACAAGGCGCCGTGATTTCTTCATGCAATTTTTTTTTCTCATTCAAAAAGACAAAAAAGAAAAAGAAAAAAACAATTCTCCTTCCGATTTGTCAAGATACCGGCGCCACTCCAGAAAAGCGAAAGAAGCCCAAAAATGACAGTCACCGGCACGGGTGCGTTTTGTAAGTCCCTTGGAATCGTTTCAATTCACCATATGAAGAAGGCGAATGGTGCCGCAACCATGCAGATGTGATAAACACAGACATATGCGAATGAGACAGTATGCACAGCTCCGAAACCCCAGACCTCAGTCGTCATATTCGTGTCAAAGGGATCCTTCCTCTTGGGGATTCGTCGGAGGCCCATGGTACCGGTCGGGGGCTTGATACACTCGTGTGGTGTGATACGTCGGCAATATAAATCGCAGGAGTAGAACAAAGCTGTGAATAGATGAGTTGATCATGGTGGGTTCTTGGCGCTCTCGCCCCTTGGCACATAGCTGTAGTCTGCATTGACTGGCAGGTCACGATACTCACGAGCCATAAGATCATGGGCAAGTCTATTATACTAAATGGTATGAGTTTATGTTCCAAATTAGAAAACGGAACGAACATACCTTGACGACTTCGCAGTGATTTAATTGCCAGATTGAGAGCCACAGCCTAAGCATTCCACGGCGACGGCAATACCGTTCTCTCAACGCCCTGAAGAGTGAATAGTCCACAGTAGAGTCAAGAATCGGGACCTGAGTGGGGACGACTGTTCGACTTGATCCTTCAACGCCTAGCAGAACCCAACTTGAAGGGGAATGCGCATTATCTCGTTGATTGTTTGATTCGATGAGAACCATAGGTTCATCTGCAGATGGTTTCAGGTTTCTCCAATATAAACTTGTTCCGTCTTCATGAATTGCCATTGTATGCCAGACTGTTATTGCGCTTATATCGTTTCCTAATCTCGCTTTCATATCGATAGCAGTTCAACTATTCTGGAATCATTGGTTGGACCGAACCGGATCATCTCTGTATACACGACTTCTTCGTGATTGACCCCTGGCCAGGCCTAGTATGTTTCCGCTAGTTGGAATGCCTTTGTATTCCCACGCTTGATTTACTTTTAATCGCCGTCAACGAGAAAGAAGGGAGGCATTAACCATTTAAGGTTAATATCGTCATGAGCTTTCTTGGCGGCAAGTCTCTTCGTTGATGTTGGTCGAGGCCCCATCAAGGCCGTATTCGAGAAGTGCCTGCAGCTGTCCAACTTCCCGCGTCAATGGAAGAAAGCAGAGGTGGCCATGCTGCCAAGGGCTGTCAAAACAGATTTTTCTACTTACAGGTCGTGGAGGCCGATAGCTTTGCTCTCGTGCCTAGGCAAAGGCCTGGAAAGGCTGATCGCAAGACGAATGGCCTGGATAGCCCTACGGCACGGGCTGCTCAGCCCGCAACACTGCGGCGCGCTGCCCACGCGATCCGCGACAGACTTGGTGGCAGCCTTCAGCCACGACGCGGAACACGCCCCAGCCAATGGAGAAAAGGTGACGATGATAACCCTAGATATTCAGGGGGCCTTCGACGCCCTATTAAAGGGAAGACTCCTAGAGCGACTTATACGATGCAGCTCCCATGCTAATTTGTGTGTAGTACACACCAAAATTAAAATCACAGCAACGTCAACAACAATAATATAATCGTCATGGCTCCCGCAGGCCGGGATGCAGATGCGGCTGCTCGCCAGCGCCGCCGCGACCGTCCGCCGTGCGCGCCGCCGCGCGCAACGCCGTGCTGCCCGTGCCGCTCCCCCGGTGCCCCCGGCGGTGCCTTCTCCAGTACTACCCTCGGTGCCTGCCGCCCCGGTGCCTACCGCCCCCGCGCCCCCTGCGCTTGCGCCCCCTGCCGTGCGTCTGCCCATCCGGCTCGTCCGGCTCGTAGCCTGCGTGGTGCTGAGGATCCCTTGGCCAGGGTCCCGCTCTGCGTTCAGGAACGCTGCCACCACATCAAATTGCTTCTACGTTAAAATGCTCTTCGCAGCATGCTGATAATGTGAACTGGACGTTGCAAATGTCTTCCCTGGGCCAAAGGTTGAAGATGACTGTCCGTATGTGCTTGTCCTGCCACAGGCGAAGGAATGATTGTGGTGTGGTCTCTACACTGTCCTTATTGTTTTAGTAGTCTTAGCAATGCTCGTTTAGGGTATGACCCTTCTGGCTAGAAAGATATCTGCGGAGTTTGAACTTAAATTCGAATTAATGTGAAAGGAAGCTGATTGGACTAATACCAGGCGATAAAAAAGAGGTGGTATGTTTGAAAAAGAAAATCAGTCGGTCTTTGGGACTAATATGCGCTGTGACGACCGGTGGACCATTTTCAATATTGAAACACGTGCGTATAACACAAATCCATCACTAAATTATGCCAAAATTATAAATAATCGACTAGGCATATATGGCGCTTTTATTTAATATACTTATTAGTGTTTTTTTATCCGTTTCGTGCCTTTTACAATTAAATTTTTAAGTATTATTAAAGGTTGTTTTAAAAAAAATAAAAAAATAAATGGCAAATATATAACAAAAAGATTCTTATATATTATAAAAAGCATTCGAGGTTAAATCGAGTAATATAAATTACGGTGTAATAATAATGCTATTTTAATTTAAAATTAAATGCTCGATGCGTAAACGGGAAAATAATATATAATTTATTTATAATATAAAATAGCTTAGTATATTTTATATATAAAGCGTTACGTAATGCCAGATTTTTGCTATAATAATTTTGTTAATAAAAATAAAACATTTTTGTTTATATAAAACCGGAATCTTAGCTATTTTTTTCGGATCGGCGTTTTATCGGGTTAAATTATTTAATATTATTATAATCGATATAATATATTTTTATATAAAAGGTATTTTTTTGCATAAAATTATAATTAATTATTAGGCTATTAATTATTAATATAAAAAAATAATATCGAATAATTAAATAAAAAAATAAATAAAACGACGCAAATAACGATAAAATTTCTTTAAATCGATATTTAACCGCGATCGACGTAAAAAAAAATCACCGTTTTTTATTTAATCGGGAATATAATTTTTAAATTAAATAAAATAAATCCACCGTTTTTTAAAAAGCTTTTTCGTTATGTCACGGTCGGCGGGCGCGGGCAGTATAGGCGGTCGTATAACAGTCTATTCTCTACGGTTCTGGCAAGGTTATAGGTAACTTTATTGACAGGACGTAGCTCGAAGAGCTATATCTTCAGTTCGGGCGGAGACAGTGAAGATATCACCAGTCTGCGGGTCCACATCGGTCCACCCGGGCCGCCCATAGCTGGCGCCCGGGGTCTATCTACTTCCTGCCCATAAGCAGGGTCCAGCGCCGTGACACGTTAACTTTTTTTTATTTTTAACTTAAATAATTTAATCCATCGTCCATCGCACTTAAATTCGGCACGTATAATAAATAATAAATATTAAATAAATTAATAATTATAAAAAAAATAAAAACCTCTCCCGTATTAATGTAATTACGTAATATAAAGTTTAAAAAGCCATTTAAAATAAAAACCGAATATTACACTAGAAATTAACGAAAATTACTATTATAATAATCGATATAACTAATCGTACGATATAATTATTTAATAAATTCGAAAAATTCCTTTACACGAGTGCTTTTGCCGTTTGCGGCCATTAATAAATCGTCGAAGTATTTAATAATATTAACTAGCAAATAAAACGGAAAAATAAATTAGTTAATTTAGCATAAATCGGACTCGGAAAATCTATTAATGCGGTTTAGCGTAGCTTAGGCTGTTTATATAAGTATAAATTTAAGAATTATACGTCTTCGTAGTCCTGTTCTCGGATTTGAAATAATAATATATAGACAATTTAAAGAATCATATACGCCCCTGGCCCGAAGACGTTTCAGCAATCGTGGAAGCTGTCAACATTTCCCACGGTGTTATAGTCCTTAATTCCTTTTTATTATTTCCCTCGGTTCAGTCGTAGCCATTCTTGCCGCCCGGCCTGTCGTCATTGCTGTCGCCGACACTGTCGTATGCTTCTTGACCAGCTATGAGCTTTCGGTAATTTGTACCCACATGTCGTGCTGTGAATAAACAACTCCTCTGAGTAGGTAAAAGTTGTTTGGTTAGCACTCCAAAGTCACCAACACGCGCACAGGCGTCCTTTGAGGGGAGGAGCAAAGGAATTTCTTACGTCACTTCTTTCCACGCATTACCCGGGTACACTATCTGGAGGTCAAAGTTTCGTAAGATCTGTGCATTCGATCAGCCCAATCATCTCTGTTCATGTTTATTTCGCGGCAGGAGAAAGTAGTAAGTGGCGGAAAGAGTAGTAAAAAGGGCATTGCACCGTGACAAGATAATCCACTAACCTCAAAGAATACCTTGTTCATCTCCATGAGAGCAATGTTCCGACCAGCGCATGACCAGCGGCCAAGCCCAAAATTCAGGTCGATAGCGCGCTCCATCTCCTGACGTCGGGCAGGTTCAGCGTCGAGGAAGCGCTCTGGGCGGAACAAGTCAACATCGTCACCATAAACATCTTTGCGCCTGGTGAGCGCAATATAGTTGGGGCAGATGGCAGTGCCCGCTGGCAAGTAGACACCATTCGGCAGTATGTCGCCACCCGCTGGTACCGATTTGAAATGCCCATACACAACAGCGGGCCGCATGCGGAAGCCCTCGAGCACCACGGCTTGTAGGTATGGCAACGCATTGGCCTCCTCCATGCTGATGATGCCGGAAATCTTGCCAGAACTTGGTGCAGCCCTGATCTCGGCTTTGAGTCGGGCGTAAACTAGGGGCGCTGTCATGATGTACAGCAAGGTGGAACGAAGCACCGTGACGGCCGTGTCGGCGCCAGCGATGAGTTGCAGGTGGCACTCGCCCTCGCACTGAGTCTGCGTGAGCCCCTTGCGGATGAACGAAGACGTCATATCGCCCTTGCCAGGATCAGCAGCCGCATAGCGTTTTGCTACCAGTTGGCGTGTATGGTTAAGCAAGCGACCAACACCCGTGAAAGCCAGTACACGACGCACAAACGGTGCCAACCGACGCGACCGGACTATCGTACGGATGAATGGTAGATCGCCCGCCAACGTCATGAAAATCAACATCTTGTCGACGGCTTCGACGTAGCCGAACACGTCCCCCTCATCAGACGTTAAAAACCCGAAGGATTCCCCAAAGGCTACGGCGGTGATGCTGTCAAGGGCAAACTGACGCATGAGGCGGGAAAAGTCGATAGGATGGTCCAAGTGACGTTTCCGGATCTCGGCGATCATTGTCTTAGTTTGGACTGCAATGGCCCCTTCAAGATCTATGCCATCCTTGCCGTTATAGCCCCCAATCACCTTGCTCTTGATGGTATCATGAGTCGCCGTGTCAATATGAGACCCCATATGATCATGCTCATCAACCCGAAAGCCTTCATACCCTATAATTTATGAATGAGAGTGTCAGCTAACAGAGAGATATCACGGAAGTAAGCAGGAGGCTATATAGAGAAAAGGAAATGCCAGGGCGAACAACGGGCAAAGAAGAGGAAAATAAATTAGTTTTGGGGGATGGTGAGGAAGAAGACTTTGAGCACTACTGACACCCGTTCCGAGCATATGGGCTTCGAACGCCGTTGACGTGGCGCAAGATTTCAGGATCATCTGTAAGAATGTAGTTGGGAGCAATCCGTACCAGCGGGCCGTACTTTTGGGGGAGCTTTTCATATATTGGCGAAGTGCGTCCTTTAATAATATTTATGACATTCCAAAGACCTGATACCGAGCCCAGGAAAGGACCCGGCACGTGCCGAAGTCGGTACCAAGATAAGAAGTAAGAGACCAAGAAGTAAGAGACAAGGATGCAAGCAGTAGTTGGCCAGAATATAGCCATGCTATTCAAGCTGGTAAATTCCATTGCGGGGTATGTGAATTCTTTTCAGTAATGGTATTTGAACTCCTGCGTATAGAATTGGTGCTTCTGGGATAAAATGGAACTTTTGAGAACGAGTAGAGTGGCTTTTATATAGTTAGGAAAATGAAAGCCAATACCATGCCGCTGGTTTCCCCTGGGAATATCAGGAAGAGGAAATAAGAAAAACAGGAACACAGATGTTTTATGACGTCGAGTCGTCCTACGTACCTGCCGTATGACTCAAGGGACGTGGCAGGCGTCAAGACTGCATTGTTTCCTCGTATTCGTCCCGCTTCCTGCCGTGAAACATATAGAACATTACACCTACAAACTCTATGAACCCGAAGACGATTCCAGATGCAATAGCGAGACATCGACGGTCGAGGTGGGTCGAACCTTCTTTCTCCTCACGTAACGTTAACCCTGCATCCAAGTGTGCACTGCTGCTAGCCTGCAACCTATTCGCTGGTTCATTTTGGCGTATGCTCTGTCTTGAACTATCACGAAATAGCCGCAGGATGTGATCAATATCAAGTCCCATTTTCGAACCCAGTATTACGTGTCTTGATGTCCCGAATGGTATAAACGGCTGTTCATCACAATAACAAAAGAAAAGCAATACGTGCCTCGAATATCCATTCTATCAATGAGAAGCAAGGATTGCGAGCTAGGCAGACAAGATATAACACGTAAAACAGAGCTGGAGGAATGGCGGACGTTGGACCCCTCACCTAACTTGACCTGGGAACTCATGTTATCAAACATCCATTTCAAGGCTTCAACCACAAGTAACAATGTCGAACATTTGTGCCACAACTGCAGGTGGCGCGCAATGGCAAGAGATAGCAGCAGAACGACAGGAGCACCGCAATACAACTATTGCCAAAATCGACCCTCCGATTCCAGAGATACAACAGCTAGAGAAACTCATTGGACGCGGTGACCCGCGGGACCTCTCATGCATCCCATCACTCGTCTTAAGCGACGAAGAACTTGTCATCACCTCGACGAATGTCGAAAATCTAGTTCCCAAGCTGAGCAACGGAGAATGGAGCGCAACAAAGGTCATCAACGCATTCTTACGGAGAGCGGCTCTAGCACAAAGGCTCACAAACTGCGTGACGGAAATGCTTTCCGAAACGGCCTTAAAAAGAGCAGCCCAGCTCGACGAGTACATGGCGGCACACAACAGGCCAATAGGTGCACTTCATGGCGTCCCGATTAGTGTCAAGGAACACATAGCCATGAAGGGCTTAGATGCCAATGGCGGCTACGTGTCTGAGGTGGGGCACATTGCCGAGAAAGATGCGCTGATCTTGAGTATTTTGTGGGATGAGGGCGCCGTTTTCTATGTCAGAACTACAGAGCCACAGTCCTCGATGCACCTTGAGACTCACAGCAACATATATGGGTACGTGTGGCTTGACATTCAACAGCTTATTTTCAACTGACTGCTGAAATTGTTGCAGAGTGACAGTGAACCCTTTCAATACAACCCTCACGTCAGGCGGTTCCTCAGGTGGGGAGGGCTCCATCATTGCCCTGCGAGGCTCGGTGCTCGGGGTCGGTAGTGATATTGGAGGAAGCATACGTTCACCAGCGCACTGTAACGGTGTATTTGGATTCAAACCCACTACCGGACGCCTGCCTACGCTCGGATGGTTCGCTCTCATGCAAGGTTCCGAAGCTATACACGCAACCACAGGTCCCCTCTCCACCAGCCTAGCTGGTCTTCGACTTTTTACCAAGACAATCCTAGATGCGAAACCGTGGACCCGCGACATTATTCTGACGCCCTTAGGGTATAGAGATATGTCCACGGCCTTTGCCAGGCGAAGACTGAGGGTTGCTGTGATGTGGGACGATGGGATCGTCAAACCTCATCCTCCAATCACACGGGCCTTGGAACATGTGGTAGAAGGTCTTAAGAAGAGTGACAATGTTGATGTGGTGGAATGGTAAGGATGCAGAATGATCTTTCCGTTTCCCTACGTCCATATGTCACGATTTTTCTCAGAACCGCTCGGCAACCCTCACTGTCACGAGCTCGTAATAACAAGTCGACTAACACTGGTTATTGTGCAGGAAGCCATGGAAACACGACCTTGCCTGGTCAATCATTGTAAGTTTCTACCTGATTTCCATCGCAGTCTTCACGACTTATGATTTTGTGATTTAGTCGGGCTTGTATTTTTGCGACGGGGGAGCCCAAGTACGCGCCTCTTTCGAAGCATCAAAAGAACCTTTGCTGCCACTTACTCAATGGATCTTGGAAGAAAACCCCCACGTCAAAAATCATGACATAGCTTCACTTTGGAAGGCATGTGTCGAGAGAGACGCGTACTGCCATCAATATGCTGAGCTCTGGGACAACACTACAGATACAGCAAATGCCCCTGTGGATGTGATCTTGTGCCCTGCTGGGCCAGGGGTAGCACCAAAGCTCAATACTTCCAAATATTGGGGGTATACGGCGCAGTGGAACTTGCTTGACTATCCCGCTGTTGTATTTCCTATCAACGACGTCGTCAGCGTCGAGAAGGACGGAGCGCCTGGTTGGAGGATGCATGAGACTATAACAAATGATGCCGACCTGTACAATTGGAATCTATGGACCGAGTACGGCGCTGAAGGATATGCCAACGCCCCCCTTTCTTTGCAGCTTGTGGCTAGAAAGTACGACGATGAAAAGCTCCTACACGCTTTGGAGCTGGTAATGAAAGAAGCAGGATTGCCTCTGGAGGTTGTTGGACGACGCCATGTCTGAACTAGACGAGCCATGAGGATGAACCAAGAACTGAGCAAGGCAATGGGTAGTACGAGCAGATTTGTGGTTGATTATTGTCATGTTGCAACGCATTTGGTGTCTTACGTCTTTGATTGATGGATCATCGTTGCAATTTATTGTTTATTAGGTCATACTGTTCGGACCGTACTATGCACGCAAGACGCCCATATTGCCACAAGAGGACGCAAGACAGGCAAACCCACTTTGGAGGAACTACGAAGATTCCAGTACGCACACAAATTGGTACATTACATAATGGATCTGAACGGAGTAGTCGAAGCATGGAAAGTTGTCCTGGCGTCCAATTGTAGGCACACACGATATTGTGTTTCATCCATCATCACAAGATGCAATTATTTTTTCACACAGCGGGACTTGATCACTCGAAGACGAAGTTGGGTTCCAATAAAACTCAACTTGCAAAGCGAGCCACGGCTCCTGGGGGCTCATGTCGTCTCAACCAAGCGTAAAGGAACAAGCCTACTGGCGGTTTGTCCGATCGAGAGACAATTCTCGTGTTATGCCCACTCTTCCTAAAGATCCGTCGTCCCGATCAGGGAAACCAGAGATTCGAGATAATGTGATACTGGAGGCATCTCCGAAGTCTATACGATTCGTACCTTTGATATGCATGGCAAGAGGTAATGGTGTCGATTGGGTTGGAGATTACCGTCCACAAGAAGCACACAAGAAACTAGCTGCACCACATGTGTGCTGGACCAACCCGACCCTGGGGAAAAGAACAACACATACATGCATGCAACTATAGTAGATGCACAGCGGCCCGATTAACTGGCTTGTATATCATGCACATCTACAGTACGTACGTACTGAGTTTTGGACTCGCTTTCCTGCTTATAAGCTATCGGCAACAGGGGGCATGCATGCATGGATGACGACGAGTCTGCTGGACTGCAGCCTGCTACTGCATCAATGCCCTGATCGGTCATGTCTCGATGTTTGCATCGGCGTCATTTGTTTACATACCAAACGCGGTCATTATCCAGGCCCAATCCATTTCCGTGTCAGATGATAACACCTTCTACCTTCTTTAATGCACGCCATAATCCCTAGTGACTTCCGATTGTAATCTTTTAGAGTTTCGAGCCTCCCCAGTTTGACGAGCACCGGCCGGCATGCATGGAGGACACGAGCCAATGTGATCAAAGACAAGAACTTAAGAACGGCTTGATTAGCATAGTAAAGTACCATACTTGATACAGATGTAAACCGGATCCGAACCTTGAACCTCCCTGCGACAGTGCGCAAAGCTCAGTGCAACGATAGTCTCCATTTCTGGGAGCCTAACAGTTTCCCATAGTCATACGAGTCCTATCGAATTTCAGCAAAATCAGACCATCCCAATCCCATCTATGCTGGTTATTTTGCATCATCAGAGACACCGTATAGCCCTCTGAGAGTTGTCATTTCCATGTTGTGGTTTACAGCAAATGGACCAGTGTTTGGCTGTACCAGAACAGACCAGTGCAACATAGAGTGCTGCCTTTAGGCATCCTATGCCGTTTCAGTATCTGTTTAAAAACGATGTGTGGAAGAAGCAAAGACACAAACGCCATGGGCTAATTTCTGCGCGTCTCAGCAGAGTGAGAGCAACTAGTAGTAGAGCTGCGCATTGAAAGCCTTTGAGTGATTATATCAGCCCCCGCATCCTTGATCTTCTTCGGCAGAATCGCTTTTATAAACGGTCTCTGTCTTTTATGAAACAAGAAAGTATCAACTATTTTTCAAAGTGCACAAGAAAAAAATACTCAAAAAAATACTCAAAAAAATATAAAAAGCCCAGCCCACCATGACGATTGACGGCACTGTGAAGCAGGAATACGATGCTCAGGCTGCCATATATGACGGCTATATGGACCGGCCCAGCGGCCTGATTGAGAGACAGCTCTTCACAGCTGCGCTGGGCGATTGCACAGGACTGAAAGTGCTAGACCTAGGCGGCGGCACGGGGCTCAAGGCGCGCGAGATCGCTGACGCGGGGGCGGCGGCCGTCGATGTGGTTGACCTCTCGCCCGAGATGATGCAGGTCGGTCAGGACATCGATCGTAGGAGTGGCCGTGATAGAGAGGACGTCATTCGCTGGCACGAGGGCGACATGACGCGCCCCGACTTTTACAAGACACTGCCGGGGCTGCGTGGGCCGTACGACCTAGTCATCAACGCCTGGGTCTTTGACCACGCCAAAGACCGCGCGGAGCTCGAGGTCATGTGGCGCAACACGGTGGCGCAGCTCAAACCCGGCACCGGCCGTCTCATCGTTGTCCGTAATGGCGACCCGCGAAGTCCGTCCGTGGTCGGCGGTCGCTATGGCATCCGCTATACTAACCACGTACCCATTCCCGGCGGATTTCGGTTTCATGACCAAATGCTTCGTTGGGATGGCGGCGAGACGCAGCCCGAAAACTGTGAGGTCCTAGCTGACTACGAAACCACCGCACTCGAGGTCATGTATTCGGGCTCGCACGAGATGTACGAGCAATTCGGCTTGACCGACGTCCGCCTCCAGCCTTATGCGGAAACGGGAGCAGTAAAAGAAGATCCGGTCTTCTGGGCTCAATTCCTCGAGAATCCTTGCCTCGCGGTCGTCACGGCTCGTATGAGAGCCAAGGATGAATAGTGTAACTTTGGCGAGTGAACAGGCTAGAACAGACAAGCAAGAAGGGGCCATTGGCAGAGGGCAAAGGTGTCTACATAGTTGACTCACTAGACTGCCGGCTAAGGTTCATGTTAGCTAGTGGTGCCTCAATAACAACGGAGTACGTGACCCGAAATCACGTTCGTTCACAAAGACCTAGTTGGTGCAGCACACCGCGTTTATTGAGCTCATTCCCCTGGAACCCGGTTGAATGCCGAGCTCTGCGTAGATCATACACTACATCTATCTTCTAAAGCTTGATTTTGGTGATCATAACTCGCTAGCTAACAGTTGAACTGCATATATGTCAAGGTGGCAGCCTGTGGCCCAGCCCACGGAGTCGGTGACACAACATCCTCTTGTTCGTATAAACTGCTGCACCATTTTCATTCATAACATAAATTCTACCAGTAAGCTCACTTTGAGACGTAAAACTGTGACTTCTTCTCCAGATGATGACTATTCATGCTCACTGCAAGTTTTGGAGATTTCGAACCTTGGACAAGATTCCGAGATCGATTCGGGGCCAGTAGATCATGTTCATAAGTAGCCGCTTCGGCTCAGAAGGGGAGAACGAGGATTTAATAAACCCTGGCGGACGCCTATGTCTTATAGTCATATACGCTTTGAGAAAATGAAGGGCGAGATGGACTGCTTGGCATAGTGTGTCATGGACAACTTCTAAGACTCGGAATTCCTGCCTATCCAGTCGCGGCGTCTAGTTCCATATCCCTGTTGAGTATTCTATCACAGATGGTCTTAAGGGCGTTCCCGGCCATCTCAAAATCACTGATTTCCAGGTATACTTGCGCACACAGTCTAGCCCATATCCATCCGCGATAATCGATGACCGGTATCCATGTCTTGTAATTATCTGCCAGAGCCTTTGTCAAGTATCGGATAGCAGGCCCTAATTCTTCCTCCATCAGAGGACTACCCGGCGATTTTTCCAGTGCAATGGTATTACTCGTGGCAATTGGCAAGGGAAGGCGGATGGTGACTAGGCCGCTACTTCTCGTCTGCCTGCCATCCGCAGCCGCGGGACTTGGCTCATCGAGAACCTCCGTATCGAGAATCTCGGCGACCCGGTCTCCACCCTTTCCGGCGAGCCATTTGATGTAATCGTAGATTGCGGCCTCTCCACCGCAAACATCTCGCCTGAAGCGAAGGGCAGTCGGGATGCACAGATGGGGCATTGTGTCGCTCGTGGCTGTGTAGGCAAATAGTGTCTCGAAAGGGGACGAGGTTGTGCTGGCGGCGACCATTTGTGACCACAGAGGGAGTCGCGAGCTTCCACCCCTCGGAATGAATCCAAAGGAAGTCGGTATAGTAGAGCGAATCATGTGCTGATTACGCTTTGCAACATATAGGACAGCACAAGGCCGAGGAACAAACAGCCACCTAGTAAACATGTTGAATGTTAGTAAATGATCAATAAATTCGTTCTTGTTTTCTTTGTTTTGTGTGCCTGTGTGTGGTTGATGTGATTTTGATTTACGTACTTGTGGCAATCAGAAATGAAAAAGTCTGGCTGCAGCTCCTGGAGGTTCATCTCAAATTGTCCCACGCTATGCGCGCCATCAAGCAATGTCATGATGCCATGCTTTTGGCACACGCACATCAGCTCTGCAAAGGGCATCCGCACAGCAGGGATGCTGACGATCGTCTCCAGAACCGCCAGCCGCGGGCGTAAACCCTCAGCCTTGATTTGAGTTATGGCCCCCTCAAACTGGGCCACGATACTCATCCTATTCGTCGGGAGATTGAATACTACTTTGCGCGTTGTCATAGGCCGCCTTTCGGCCAGGGAAGTGATTGCATGATCTATCGCGCCGTACGTAGTCGACAAGGTCACCACAACGTCTTGTTCATCAAGGACCAGATTGTAAAGGACTGTGAAAATACCTGTGGTGGCATTAGGGATGAGGACGCATTCGGAAATATTGGCGTGAAACAGATCAGCGAGTCCTTGTCTTGCCTCTCGAAGCACTGGGCCTTGCACGAACTCGGAGAACAGATCAGGCTGTGCCTCTAGCTGAGCCCAGTAAGCTTTGAGCTTGTCGCTGACTACCTTAGGCCAAGAACCACAAGATGCTACCGAGGGGTTGTTAGACCTGGTCTGAGAGAGCACCCCGGAGGAGTGGGGACGGAGAGTTCGATTGGACGAGCCACTCACACGAATTGAGATTAGTATACCCTGGATCCATACAAAAGGCCTCAAGCATTGGCTTGCCGAATGGGATGCGGCCGCTGGTTCCACTCATTTCTGGGTTCCGCGGGTTGCGAAGTACACAGAACTAGGGAGAGTGAAATAAAGTATACTGAATCATTGATGAAGCATGATGCCACAACCGTAAAAGTGTTAGATTGATAAAAGGGGACTTATTTAGATATACTACATGTCTGTAAGCCTCAGTTAGTCGCTCTGAAGCTAGTGAGCCGTCCCATGATATTCCGGTGATCGAAGGGATAGGAGATGCGTGGATGTCGTGTTACCTGAACTTGTACCGCTGCAGCTACACCGGTGTAGCAATGACCCTCCCGTGGGAGTTGCACTTCAAAGGCATGTCTTGGACAGGCTGTCATGCACGTTTGAGCACACATGATGATTTGTGTTCCAGGCTTTCACCCGCTGATTGCGTTTGATGCATAGAAATCTATGGTCATGGGTGCACATGTTCAACAAGTGCAGTGGCAGGTTGACCAGATGAGAGAGGGGGAGGAAGGGTAAAAGAGATCACTGGGACTCCCTCCTTCGTCCAAGCTGTCTAGCGACACAAATCCCCAACAAGATCGTCGTCGTGAAACCGTCTTATGCACAAACAATCATGCCAGTCGGCGATTCACGTCATCAAGGCCTGACCGCCGAGCACATTGAATTCTACCAATCCAATGGGTATCTTCGTTTATCCCAACAAGCTCACGGCCTCTTTGACGACTTGGATGAGCTACGGGGGTGGGTGAGAGAAATCTTTGGATGGGGCCTAGACACTGGGAAGTGGCGACATTACTGCGAAACCACGAACGGCAAGCATCTTCTCTGGGGTACGGAGAAATTGATGGAATATCATCAGCCGATGCGGAACCTGATTGCGGGCGAGGCACCTCTTGCACTGCTCAAGGCACTGACAGGAAAAGATATGGTGGTCTTCAAGGACGAGATAGGGTGGAAACTACCGGGAGGTAAGGGCGCAGTGCCGCATCTTGATCGGCCGGCATATTCCATGTTTGCGCCCGAGTTCATCGAGATCATGATCGCCATAGATCCCCATACGGTTGAGAACGGGTGCTTAGAGTTTGTGCCGGGCTCCCATAAACAGGCGGTGCCAATTTCGACAGACGGCCGCATTGCTCCGGCGTGGCTCGAGGGCAAGGAGTTTATCCCCATGGTCCTCGATGCTGGCGATATTCTCATCTTTGGTGAGAGCATGGCGCATCGACTAGAGCCCAATAGGACAGACCAGCGACGTGCTGCGATATTTGGTACCTACCATTTCGACGTGTCCCAGCCCGACCTACGCGACAAATTCTATGCGCACCGGCTGGTTCACAGTCCCCCTGAAAACGGTCAGTCCCTTTTTCTTCCTTCCACGTTGGCAGCTCTGGCAGCCTCCAACCGAGCTCGACAGTGACTTCGTGCCTTGAGCATCCAGAGCTGACGTGGCCAATGCTATAGCTTGGACTGAAGATGATGGAGTATTGGTTTAACATCGGTGAAGTGCTCATTTGGGCAGATACTTAATCTCACAAAGGGGGGAGGAGGGGGGGGGGGG
>BCGF01000005.1:43031-82422 GCA_001599175.1 Pestalotiopsis sp. JCM 9685
GGGGGGGGGGGGGGGGGGGGGGGGGGAAGGACTCTGCCCAATCATCCAATCATGTGCGATATCGGTTTTATCGACGCAGATGAATGTGACTGATGCTACGTGGTATACTGTGATTTCACTCTACACTCGCCCGAGCTTGGAGTGGAGCTCTCACTTTTGCGACTTGGCTCAGCGATATATCACGCTTTATCCAGCGCGGGCCGGACCGTCTTGGCGTTCCTCCCTATCCACACTTACATAGCAACCGAGACAGGTCTTCTAATGTCTCACAAGGGCGTGACGCTAGTCTCACAAGGCAGAGCCGCTCTATATTAGCCTCACGGAGTGCCTTCGTGTCCTAACCCAAATCTGATAGGCGCTTAACGGACACTCTGGTCAGATTAGTGCGTATGTGCTTCTGCATATGCAAGCCCCGACCCCTGTACCCAAAGAGGCGGTTAGATGATCGGTACTCGTTCCCTTGTGCCCCACGGGATCTGCCGCCGCGTTGATGCTCTGTCGGAAAACACGGTACAGTCAGCCGGAACCATTTCGCCTCAGGTGTTCTGACAGGACGTCTAACTTACCTACTGTGGTAGTATGTACGAAGAATGCCCGCTACCCAATGACGTCGAGCTTCTTGACGGTAAAAGCGGTGGCTGCGTACTTCCCAGACTTGACATGTTTCTACCCGGTCAAACGAGAGTTGTGTTCATCACTTGGCAGAAAGTTTATTATTCCCAGATCCGCGCTCCACTCTGGTTGGGTCGCAATGCTGTGATAGGAAGATCTGTTTTTATCACCACTGCAAAACACTTCGATAATAAGGTTGACGGACCTTTTCTTTAAAGTTTCAGTGGGGCTTTGGGAGTGTTATGTTGTTTTTGATAGTCTTCTCTTGTGTAGCTCCTGAAGCTAGGATTCTTATTGACTTGTTTTCTTGTTTGGTAAAGCAATCTCGTATTTCCTGCCCTTTGTTTCCTTTTGCTATCGGGACTGCTGCGATCGACGCGTATCTTTTGTTATTGACTATGCATCTGATCCGCCTCGCTCCAGTGCCAAGTGCAGAATTCCCAACTAGCTCAGTGCGGAATGGCGATCCCTTGGAAGGACCGCAGGTTTCCGCAAAGTAACCCAAAATCGTGTCTATGATTGCATTTTGAAATGTCACCCTGACCCAAGCAGATGGGCCCTTTTCAATTCGTATTCGACACACCGAGTTTCCGTGTATTTTGCGCCAACACATGGCGGCGCGTAGTGGTGATGACGGGTGGAAGCATGCAGGTCCTTTCCGAGTGGGCACATATGGACATGTGTCATGGGACCAATCGGTCTGCGGGGTATGGTAGCGCAAGGAATATCACGCGGCTACTCACTATTTCATGTGCATGCACTGGTCAGCACGTAGGAGGAGTGCCACGCTCCAGCAAGGAGCGATTCCGTGCCATACATCCTCGGACAACTAATAAGCAATGGTGGCATATTTCCTGGCAAGTTTCCGGCAAACTGCCCCGAGCCCGTAGTCAGGGTAGGCGAACAGCTGGAATTCGTCATGGGCTTTGTCCAAACGGAGGAGTGGGCATTGTTTATACAGCACGCTGGTCAAACTATTCAGATCTCGGGTGCTAGAGGCGTTGTCCAATGACATTGGTTCGTTGCCCTAGGATGTAATATGCGTTGCGAGCCTTGATTGTTCTGTTCTGCCAATGACCGATATCTTTCGTTGCGTGGGACACGTGTCAGCAGCGTTCCAAGATAAGGCCATTCGGAGCATAATGTACGAAGGAGTCACTCATGAGAGTCTTGCGAAATCTTCTAAGCTACGAATGAAGAAGTTACAGCAGGGCTGATCAATATACAGCAAGCACTGGTGTATGTCGGCTGTACACTCTCCCAGTCACTGTGACAACAAGAGTAATCTTGTAGGCAAAGTCTTACCTGAGGCTATAAGAGCGGGTCTAGAAACGAAGGAGCTTAGAAGAGAGTCTGAGATGATCTTGTCGAGCTACAAAAGAGAGGTGCTGAAGAGCATCTACATGTATATACCCGAGCAGGTGGTCTGCGAGGGGTACTAACTGCATCTGGATATCCCCACTGGCTAGGCCAGTGCGACACTATATCTGGATGCGCCCACTAGTTGCGCCAGTGCGACACAAAGCCATTCCAACTAACCCATTTTTCAAACATCGGTAATGGGAATCGACTGGAGCTTCTCCTGTGCGAGCTTGGCTTTGTCTTTCAGAAACTTCTCTTGCTCGATCTGGCTCTTCTCCAAATCGACAAAGAAAACAAGAACAAAACAACTGGCAAAACTTAACGCGAACAGGAAGTAGAAAGGACTAGAGCTGTTGTGCGTCGGGCTGGCATCCACAATGGCGCTAGAGACCAGGGGGCCAATGAACGATGAGGTCTTTCCAATGACGCTAAACAGGCTGAAGAACAGGAACTCGTGGCCGCATGGCGTAACTTCTGAGATCATGATCTGGGAATAGCTCCACCATGGTCCAATGAAAAATCCGAGATACAATTGGTAGACCTGGCGCGGATGGATCGAGTCAGCATAGACGTCATGACGGAGATCGGTATTTGGCTCATGGCAGTGAAGCTGCAAGAAGGGAGTACAGGGTCGAGTCTTACCCAAAACTCCCACAGGTTGTGGAACCCAAAACGATTAGTCCAGATTCCAATCATCCCCCACGTGTCGAGCACAACAACTGCGATTGCGACGATGTTGAACATGGCCTTGGTGCCGATCTTGAATTTCTTTTGACACCAAAAAAATGTACCAACACCGATCCCCTAGTGTGTGAAACCCCAGATTAGCCACTTTCGTGAATACCAATTTCGTAGGCAGCGTGGGGTAGTACCTGGGCAGTGATTGCGACGATGAGGAAGTAGGTGAGCCCAAGGGCATCGTATTCGACAATTTCATTTTGCAATGTAGCAATCACTGTGAAAGAAGTATTCATGGAATCTCCAAGCAGGAAGTAACCTAGGAATTTGCTTAGTTTATGGAGTTCCACAATGAATCCCACCTGGCGATTGTGCGTTGACGAGAGCAGCAATAAAAAATACATACCGACCAGATAGATCAGGCTCTGTTTGAGATGCCAGATCGTTTTGGCAGCATGCCAGATTTGCCACAGTCCTGCAACAATTATGGATTGTTTCCCCGGATCCTGTCCCGGTCGGCGTTTCTCGAGGATAAACCATGGAATCGAAACGACGAGCCAGAATGCCGAGCCTATGGC
This sequence comes from Pestalotiopsis sp. JCM 9685, assembly GCA_001599175.1. Taxonomy (NCBI): domain Eukaryota; kingdom Fungi; phylum Ascomycota; class Sordariomycetes; order Amphisphaeriales; family Sporocadaceae; genus Pestalotiopsis; species Pestalotiopsis sp. JCM 9685. The sequence goes on from BCGF01000005.1 coordinate 46,262, forward strand.
AATGATCACACTGAGTCCCCAATTGTTATTCGCGACGCTTTCTTGTACCCTCAGCGCGAACATGATGCCAATGATTATGGCCAAGAGGATGATCTCGCTGAATGACTGGAGGCAGTAGGCGACGTTAGCCAGGCGGCTACGCATCAAACTGTCCGCATAGTCGAGGTCGGCACGGGTTAATTTGCCCGCGAGGTATTCTTCGGTTTTCCCCTTTATCTCGGGTGTATTTCGCGCAAGAGCCGGAAACGCCGCATTCCAAAATGTGAAGGCGACTTGGTACGCGATAAGTCCTACGATGTAGAGTCCGACAGCAGCCGGCCACTTGTCCGCATCACAGACGCCGAGCCAACTGAATCCTATAGCGTAGGCGATGATGGAATGTATGGTCAAGACATAAGGCCTCCAATATCCAAAATCGGCAAAGCTTCCAACTGTGAGAAACACCACAACTTGGATAGCAAATGAGATGCCGTTGGTGAGCAGCACGATGCTATTGACAGTGCGGTCGCTGCCAGCAAAATGTAGCATGCCTGAGTCGCCGGCGGCTTGACTCAGTAGGTTCTGGAACGCTGTAGGAGCGAAATCTGGAGTCGAAGCAAATGGTGGTAAGCTTCTATTCATCAAGTTTGAGCAAAGAATACGCCACGGAGACGAGCTTACTGAAAAGCGTGAGCCCATTACAGCCCGTGTAATAGCTAACAGATGTTATTTGCAAGGTCTCTCAAGAATATGGGAAGCCACTGATCATCATACCTGTAATAAGCATAAATCTCCTTCTTGGTGGTAGTGTATTGGTCGTCTAGTACATCTGGGGCGATCCGGGCCTCGAGGTTGCTAGATGCCTGACCAACTGTGTTTTCGTCCAATTTAGAATCGCGGTGTGTTTTCTCCATGACTCCGGATGCGCTGAAAGTGCCAAGCGAACTTTATAAGACTTATCGTAATGTCACAGAGCGAGATGCAGTAGTTGGATTGATCAAGAATACATTTCTATATGGCTGGAGGACATCTATTTAAGTAGATCAAACTTGGGATAGGATCATTACTTAATCTATCTCAATCCACCAACAAGACAGCCTGCTTATTCATTTGTTGTGGTATACACCGATTCGGTCCGTACTTCTACGATGTTAGCATAGCTACCATTGTGGAGCTTCACTTTTGGTCTGCTAGCGCAGTGGTACTGTGTAGATACGCGATATCATTTTCCAACCTGGTTGGATGCAGATGTGATATTGAAGTTCCACTATAATCTTAGCGCTATACCCATGCTTTGATCTACATACAAGATTGACTTCGGTGAATCTTAAGTAGAAGTTGTCTTTGGATTTCCCAAGCCGGTAATGCCACGGTCGAAGCAAACTAGCCACAGTACGCGAAGGAACAAGATGGAGCGAAACTATGAGTTATGGTCACAGACACTAGGGGTTGTGTCGACGACTCTCTCATCCGATTCTGACTTTGTGGATGTTTTGAGTGGCCGATGAATAGAGGGGCAATAGGGAAGGCTTTCCCGGCTGTCGGTTTGGTTGGATTCAGTACCTACCTATTGCCATTCATGACATGTAATGAAGCCAGCACACCAGTATATACGGCTGTCCATGGACAGGAATCAAACAAGACACCAGTGCGAGTCGGCTAGCATTAGCACTACTGCATCAACAATAGATCGAGTCACTCAGCTCCTATCTCACAACTGATGAAGGAGACAGACTCAGTCGAGACAGGTCTATGTTTCCGGGTGCACTCAATCATTCATCCGCTAGGGAAACGCCCGCCCGGTCTGCTTTACGTCGCATGCGAGCGACATGCTATAATATATGGATCAAATAAGCGTCCTCTCTGATCGTTTGGCGATTTGCGATTTCACTTGGCCAGAAACCCGACACACTGAAGATGTCTGGCCTGACACAGGGTGTAAGGCAGTGGGAGCCACAGCACTCTAGCGTAGCGGCCACCGCAGTCGCAGTGGCCTTGCGCCCCTGTGGCACTAGCGCCATACTGGCAGTGTACCAGCGCGGCTGCGCTGCACAGACTTCTGCTGGGTGACTGTAATACAAGAGTCAGTGAGGCTCTCCACCTAATGCCTTCGTACGTATGTGTGGGTCACGGGCATAGGTTGCGACCTAGTTCGATGATAGAGTTGGGAGGTCTATATTTGAGGACTGGTACTGAGGTTCGGCTGGCAACACTTACCAACCTCTCCTTGCTTCTCTGAAAGCTGTATCGGGCTGTCTTGGGTTCCGCAAGGTTGATCATACTGGTAGCAGATTTTCCGTTCATATCTTGTACCTGTACCTGACAAGACAACTCTTGCTTTCGCACGAAAGAAACGGGCTCAATTTTTTTCGATCATGACAAAGACATACGAGTAGATATATCAGATACTTTTCGGTGAAATCAAATAGAAAAGCAGAAATATATAGTTTTCCGACAGGCGATCATGCGGAAACCCGGTTGGCATTTGCGTCCGTCCTATAAGCAATTCTTGCTTATTCAACTGTGATTGTGACGGAACTGACAGATTCTATTGCGTTGTCCAGTAAAGATCGTATTCTATTAGGGAATGGGATTCTCTTATGTTCCTTTGTCTTTACGTCCATACAAAAAAAACCTTTTAATCGCATCGTGTAAAACGACAGAAGAGTGGTAATCACAAACGAGTAATACCCTCTTCATCCCATGCTTGGAATCCGTCCAGGCTATTGGCTAGACATTGTTTCAGTTCCCTGCGGTAAAGAAGCAAACCCCCAACCCTGGTTGCTTTGTTAGCATGGTACATAGTGACGACAAATAGCATTGTACTGCTCACCAAGTCTTTTCTTTACTGTTCTCGTCACCCGCATTGCGAACTCTCCGTGGATGTGTATGGTAAAGTGTTTTTACCCAAAGCTCGCCCATCTTCTTTTCCCACACGTCATGAGATCTATAAGTTGCTTCGAGCTGTAAAACTCTTGCCTGATAGCATCTTGAGATGAGCTCGCACAGCCACTCTACCTGGACGGTGATGACCGCAGGAGAGTTGACGAGAAGTGTAGGACACTGCGGCCCATATAAGAATATCATGTTGGGAAAACCATGAACTGCTGTTCCGAGATGAGTCCCGACTTGTTTTGACCAAACATCCTCGAGACGGATGCCGTTCCGTCCCCTTATGTGGAGGCTCTTGAGTCCAATCGTCTCGTCACAAAATCCAGTGGCCAGAATTATGACATCGAATTCGAGAACCTGTCCATGAGCCCTGATGCCTGTCTCTGTGATTTCTTCGATTGGCTGATTACTAATATCGATGACCTTCACATGGGGCTGGTCCAGCACCTCGTAAAGGTCCTCTTCCAAACACGGCCGCTTCACACCGAAGGCGAAGGTGGGAATTTGAGGTACCAAGAGATCTCGTTTGTTCACATCGCTGATTCTTGCTCGGGTTTGCTGAGCCCAGAATGTGTATGCGTCCCGGTTGGCGTGGATATCCTGGTATAGGTCCCGGAATCCAGCCATCCAGAAGGACCAGCCTCCCGCGAGATAACGTTGTTCATAGAAGCAGATCCGCTCTTCTTCCGGGACAGCAAGTGTCTCCTGGTCGCGATGCACATAGTGAAAGCCATTCGACGTCTCGAGGCCAAGTCGGAAAGCCTCTCCATGCTGTTCAGGTCCCATATCCAGGGCTGCGGCCGTCTCGATCGATCTGCCATATTTCCGCAAAGTGAGACATGGGGAATGCTGGTAAACTACCATAGCACTGGCAACTTTGCCGACGGACTGGATAATTTGGACGCCACTCGGCCCAGTGCCAATGACGGCCACCCTCTTATTATGCAAGCTGACAGCGTCATGGGGCCACTTTGCGGTGTGGTAGGTGGGGCCACGAAAACGGGACATGCCCGGGATCTGGGGGATGTTTACAACGGATGAGAAGCCAACAGCTGGCACGAACCACTGCGCTTCCGCACTTCTACCATCTTCCAGAGCCACTGTCCATCTGTGGGTTATATCCGAGTAGCGCGCCTCGGAAACCGAAACGCCAAACTCATAGCTGGCCGAGATATGCCACTGCTGATCAACATGTTCAAAGTATCTGAGCATTTCTGCACGGGTCGGAAACTGCTCTCTCCATTCCCAGTCGCGGAGAAGCTCCGTATCGTAGAATTGGTAAAATGGAAACGGACTGTCGACTGCTGCCCCAGGGTAAGCGTTCTCTCGCCAGACACCCCCAAGGCGGTCCTGGCGCTCGAACCCGCGTACTTGAAGACCCAACTTTCGCAATCTGGAGCCATCGCTCAGTTTCTCTATCAGTCAATCATGTCTGATATGACAGTGTCAACTTACTTGTACACAGCAAGTATGCCTGCGAAACCAGCGCCAACGACGATGACGTCCCATTTATTCACTACCATTTTTTATTTTTTTCAGGCGAAGAGTTGACGTAGCAGAATTTCTCCAATATCTATATGTTTATGAGACAAGTTGTATTGATCGAGGAGAATGATGAACAAAGGTACGCAGGGCGGCGAGGATGATTGATTATACACGAATGAGGGGCCAGAGCGAGCAGTCTCGGGCAAGTGGATAATGTATATGATATAATACTAAATCAGGATTGAATATTTCGAAATAAAGCTTCTATGAATGTGTAAGTTAAATGGCAGTGGCGAGGGTCTTCGGATAAAACGTCGTAATCTACCGTACTGTATGTTCTCGGGTTTTCCATCAATGCTAGGACTTGAACCTTAACTAACCATATGACTTGAACCTTGACCAATAGCATGACTTCACGAGATTTGTTTGGAAGTTTGTCGGAAGGTATTCTATAAGTGGCAGTGGCCAATCTTGACCTATAGAACGGCATGTGTGTTGTAGTACAAACCAGTAAGAAGAAAGTGTCCCGCGCCCGAGAGCTATTTGCCGCGTATATGCCGTCCCTCGAACCAGCTCTCGTCCGACCTCTGTCCAAGCGCCAAGGCAGGGCTGCAGGAAGCCTGCCGCCTTGCACAGCGAACCTTAACTCGTTGGATTTAGTACATACTTACCGATAGTACAAAGCTGTAAGAAGAAAGTGTCCCGCGTTCGAGAGCCATTTACCGCGTACATGCCGTCCCTCGAACCAGCTCTCTGTCCAAGCGCCGAGGCAGGGCTTCGGGAATCCTACCGCCTTGCACAGCGAACCTTCCCTTGTTGGAATTAATACATACTTATCCATGCGGGCCGTCCCGTCAGCGAAAAGGCGGGAGTAAAGCATAATATAGAAATAGTTCACAACGTATAATTATATTGGATTCAAAGGTACAGCCAGAAATTCATAATAAAAGGGGTAGGGCACAATACTACACACATTTCCAGATATCTTTCATTTCGAATAATTTCTCCAGCAATCATTCTGATCATATCATAATTCATCTTTATTGTCTCAACACTACTACAGTGACTTCTTATTATCGAAGATGACGAGACTCGATACATCTACCTCGAAGCCGGACCAGAATGGAGATTTCCCAAAGGAGTTTGAGTCTCAGCTTCTCCATCTAGGGTATGTTATTCCTGCCATGCATAGTGATCACTTTTCGTTAGAGGCTAATGAGCTTGCGATGCAAGCCGATTTCCAGATATCTTAGGCAGCTGCGCCGTGCCTGTTTACAATTCGGCTGTGAGACCAACCCACCATGAGTTAAATATTGATTATTCACGGCCTTACTAATAATAATAGGCATTTGAGTTCAACAGCGTCGCGCATGGCGCCCGTCTCCTAAACCTGTCGCAATTCGGAAACATTTACAGCCGCTTCACCAACGTATGTCTCGACCCTTCCTCCCCCGTCACCATTCTTCGGCGACTACATGCATAGGGGCTGACACAACAGCAAACTTTGGCAGCCTACCGTCAATGTCTTACAGAACCGAATGGCGGGACTCGAAGGTGGCGTCGCCGCCTGTGGTGTCGCATCAGGCTCGGCGGCTGTAGCCATGACCATAATGGCCCTTGCAGGAGCTGGCGATAACTTCGTCTCATCTTTTCATGTTCATGCCGGAACGTTCCACCAATTTGGCAGTATGGCGAAGCAAATGGGCATAGAGTGTCGCTTTGTGAAGTCCCGAGATCCTGCAGACTTTGCGGAGGTCATCGACAAGAAGACCAAATTTCTCTGGCTAGAGACCATCAGCAACCCCGGTAACGTCATACTAGACATAGAGGGAATCTCAACAGTCTGTCAATCTCATGGAATTCCTTTAATCGTAAGTGCCAGCCAAGACTAACCCTGTACCGATCTTGAAAATGACTCAGATCCATCCAACATTTTAGTGCGACAACACATTTGGCTGTGCTGGATACTTCTGTCGGCCCATCGATCACGGAGTCAATATCGTCGTCCACTCGGCCACGAAATGGATCGGCGGTCACGGTACGACGGTAGGCGGTATCATAATCGACGGCGGGAATTTCGATTGGGGTCGGGATCCAGATCGCTTCCCTCAGTTCCATGATCCACAAACGCGGCTTTGGGAACGCTTCGGCCGCCGGTGCTTTGCAATTCGCTGTCAGTTTGAGATACTACGCGACACGGGAAGCACTCTAAGCGCCTCCGCTGCCCAGCAGCTACTTATCGGGCTCGAATCTCTCGCCGTGCGCTGCGAGCGCCACGCGCAGAATACAGCCGAGATCGCGCATTGGCTGCGGGACCAGCCGCCGGTGGCCTGGGTGAGCTACGTGGGCCACCCAGACCACCGCGACCACCAGGGAGCACTCAAATACCTCAAGCGCGGCTTCGGTTCGGTCATCTGCTTTGGTCTACATGGCGGGTTCGAGGCAAGTGCTCGGTTCTGTGATGCGTTGAAGATGGTCATCACAACTACAAAGTACGTCATCATACTCCCCTGAGATGGATTGTTCTGTCTACTCTAACCTCTCTTCTATAGCTTGGGTGATGCCAAGACCCTTGTACTCCATCCTGCTTCTACTACTCACGAACACTTCAGCGCCGGAGATCGGGCCCTAGCTGGGGTCTCGGATGATATGATTAGGTTGTCGGTGGGCATTGAGCAGATAAATGATATCAAGGCCGATTTTAAACAGGCCTTTGAGCAGGTTCTACGGTCTGATGATGTTCAGAGGCCTAACATGGAGAAAATTCGTCTTCAGAACAAGATGAATGAGAGCCTATACGGGCCCTCAATCCGCAGTTGGGAATAGGAGGTTACTACATGTGCCGCAACAATAACACTATTGAAAGTGGTATAGCATTGATCTGCCCGGCGGTATTGGAAAGGCTTCAACGATTTACGTTCATTACTTTGTGGTTATTGTAAGCATAAATATTATCAATGACATTGTAAAGACGCAAAAGGTGCAGTACAGTATGAGATTAGATTGTGTAATTCGTTCCTTGCCCCACGAATCATTGAAAATATTCCATCCCGCCTCTTTGAGTCAAGATTGTACTTTTTTGCTACCATGCAGGCGCACTGTGATCTTGATCAGGCATGCATTTGCGCCAACCTGACCAAAGCAGGAGCGATACATCCATCGTCGATAATTGGCGTAGGCCGTGTTGCAACGTAGTAGGCAATGATGCATGGTGGCTCTGGAGCAGTTTCTGACGGTACCGATACCGGCAGTTTGGCGTGACACCAGCCTCACAAGTGGCAGATTCAGAGACACTATCGAAGCTTATCCTACGCCGGCAGCAACTACACATATTCTTACTTTGACATTATAACTAAGCAATGTTATAAGTGACAAGTCAGGCTGGCTCGAAATTTTCCGGAAAGGTTACTCATGGGGCAGGTTGTACAGCACTAGGTGATTATAGAGACAGTATCCACATGGTCCGAAGTTTGTCATGATAATAAATGTTGAGAAACAGATCCTGCATGTGGGCGGTAATCAAAGTTCGGCATGCCCTCGAATTATATGTCGGATTTCGGTCGTCCCTTGGGAGGGCTTCTGCAGGGTTCAGACCGCTTTTTGAAAGAATCAAAGGGACATTCGCGAGCGACAAGCACAGGCCGATCTGAGTTTTTTCCACGAGAGCACAGTCGAACGGGACTGGCAAAACCTCTCACCGGTATTAGACAGGGGCGGAATGTTGAAGATACAGTGTCTTCAAGACACTTGAACTCAACCCAGTATGTGGATATACATCTCTTTGTATCTATAAATATGTGTTGATGTAGGTATCTTAATCTGACATGTCTTTCTCTTTGCGAACCTGGCATTGCACTTGATCTTTGATTCCACTTATCACGCCGAAACACGTACTTGCACATTTCTCGCAACCGCAATGGCCATCCCCCAGGAGGTAAAGGAGGCATTGAAGAACCATATCGAGGCGATTGAGAGCCAGACCACGACTGAGCACGTACCCCCTACAGCCGAAGCTTCCTTCTACATCGCCGATCTGAATGAGGTCGTTCGCAAGTGGGCACTATGGAGAGAAGCTCTGCCGGACGTAACTCCATTCTATGGTAGGTGTATAGACCCTGCGAATATGTTCTCGAGTTGTTGTTTGCAAAGGTCTAGTTTCTGATCGGAAGCAGCCGTGAAAAGCAGCTATGATCCACGACTCATCCAGACACTGGCTGCGTGCGGAGCGGGGTTCGACTGTGCCTCGGCGGAAGAGATTGAGTTGATCCTCTCACTCGGCATCGGTGCAGATCGCATTATATTTACCCATCCCTGCAAGCCTGTCGCAGCCGTCGGGCTGTGCCGAAAGCTCGCGGTCAATCTAGTCACGTTTGACAACGAATGCGAGCTTCATAAGCTGAAGAGATACTTTCCCGAGGCCCACCTCGTCCTCCGCGTCTTTGCAGACGACCCGACCAACGTCGATCCTCTCGGCACGAAGTTTGGTGCCGCCTACCAGGACTTCCAAAGACTAGTTTCTCTGGTTAAGAAGCTGGACATGCATCTGGCAGGCGCCAGCTTCCATGCAGGTCCGTCTGACCTTCTCCATCAGGCAGCTTGATCTTGGAAATAGGATGTGCTGATGTAGGTTTCTGCCATGTCATAGCTCCAAGTGTCGCGACCAACAGCGCTGCGTATGTGCGTGGTATACGTGATGCAGCCCTGGTCTTTGCCTTGGCCCAACAGGCTGGATTGAAGCCGTGGGTCTTGGATATTGGGGGTGGCTACACGGACACCACCTTTCGTGAAATCGCCGAGTCGATCAAGCCCACGATTGCCGACTCTTTCGAAGGGCTGGTGGAAGAAGGATGTCTGCGGGTCCTTGCGGAACCCGGAACCTTCTTCTCCTGCAGCCCATTCTACCTGGCCGTCAAAGTTGTGGGGCGGAGGAGGAGCAGCACTGCATTTGGTGAAGAGCCAAAGACCCGCCTCTACATCAATGACGGCATCTACAGTAGCTTCATGATGCATTTCATTGTGCAAATGAGGTTCTCCCCGGTAGCCGTCATCAGCAACGGTACTTTGCACGAGCAAACGACTCCAGGTGAAACGGACCTTGCATGCTCCATATGGGGGCGAAGCTGCGATTCCAACGACTGTATCAACAGAGACTGCAGACTCAACCGAGAAGTCAACATCGGAGACTGGCTTGTCTTCAAAGACATGGGGGGTGAGACTGTCATTCCTTTTCTTGTTTGAGACGAGGAAGCTTGAACAATGCTGATCAGGGTTTCGCAGCCTATACGGCCGTATGCAATACCGCTTTCAACGGTTTCACCAGCTCTAACCATACAATCTACCTGGAATCCGTCCAAGTCGACAAGGTTGCTTCGGCCTTTAAACCGCTCTGCGCCACGGTCTGATGCGCGAAGCACCGAGGGCACGCTTGATATGACGGATGTCCCTGCTAGCTCAGGTAGGCTGAATGATCTGCAGTAGTCGCGCACTACGTTACATGCATTGGACCACGCGGCAGTGGTATCACACGTCTGGGCGGAACTCTAAACTGCTTATTTTGCAATTCGGCTCGGGCCGGATTGCAGTAGATCGCGGAAACACTCATTTAATCCCGGCGTTAATTCCGTTCAGAGCAAAAACGAATACTCACTCATTACACTCTGCATTTGGGCGCCATATTGAGCGTGGTTGTGTACGTGCAGTGTATATGCATGCCAAGCTTGGGTATATACCCATGCTGAATGATAAATCGCCACATGGGTCCTGCTTGCTATGTCCGCCCTCCTTTTAGGAATGTTGTCATCGTGCAGAGAGAAGCACACCCGTGGCTCTACTCTCTCCCTGGGCCAATCATGCGGAGCACGGTTTCCGCACATTTTCTTCCCATGTCGCCATTTCATCCAACTTTTCCGGCATAGGCGAAACGTCTGTACCCCGACAGACCGGGCCAGCGCCCCCTTCGAAGTCTTGGTGAAGCCTAATGGTTACACAGTTGCACACATGATAGACGGACGTCGTACACGCAGGTGACCGGATCTTCGACCACAAACCTTGGTCAAGCATCCACCAGAACCAACAACATTTCATTGGCCACAATACGGATCACTACTTCGTTATTGCGAATCAAATCATCTTGTTCCTGGCTCCCACGGCTGGCCACCCTCCTCGCACCTTACGCCGTTGCAGCCGCTTTGCGTTCGTACTCGAGAGCAACTCGGCGCGCCAGCCACTGCCCTGCCGTCATTCGATCCTTCCATTCGAGTGTGCTCCACTTTCCCGCCTTCTCGCAGCCAGGAAGAGGCTCAATCATCTCGTCCAGGTTCAAGTGCCCAAAGAAGACGAGCGAGTAGCGCTGTACCAGCTCCCCATCTCCCGGTGTCCCTCCATTCAGGTAGCCACTGGGCGCCGTCACACGATGCAGGGCGCTGCGCCATCTACCATTGGTCTGCTTTTCGAGCAGGTCCCCGACCTGGACGATCATCGCGCCTTTGATGGGAGGCACGGGTCGGTAGATGTCGGCTTCAAAGTCGTGCAGTTCGAGCCCCCCAACCATATCCTGGAAGAGCATGGTGAACTGACAATAGTCCGTGTGTGCGTTGAGCCGGTTCGAGGATCCGCCGACCAGTTGCGAGGCTGGCTGGCCCAGAAAGTAGTTCCAAGTTGAGTGAGTGCTCATGTGGCGTGGCTCGAACTTTTTACCTATGTAGTCCACATCCTCAATCCCGAGAATTTCGGACACAAGCCGCATGTTCTCCAGGGATTGCTTGTAGCAGGCCGCGAACCACTTCTTCAAAAAATCGAGGAATCCCGGAATGTGCTTTTCCAACAGGGTGAGATCCGGAGCACCTGGAGGGTAGGTGCCGCAAGGATCGCGAAGTTCCATAGCCTCTTTGAGCTCCGTTGGGGTCTCCTTACGGAGCCTCTCCACCTCATCGGGATCCCAGATACCCTGTGAGGAGATGGCGTCCCCTACGCCCGTCCAACCCTGGAAGTGCTTTGAGCCGTCGGGTGGGAAGTGAACCGAGTTCTTCACCGCCTGAGGCAAGTCGAAGAACTTCTTACACTGCACATGTCAAGGAACCAATTAGCACACCTGGTTTGCAAGGGATAACCAAATTGGGGCAGGATATCATATGACCTACCCATGCGAATGCCTCCTCGAGCGTTTGGGTCCCGATACTATGATTGATGACGTATATGGCTCCATGATAACTCCATGCCTCGTCGAGCTGGCGCAAGTACGTCTTGCGTTCCTCGCCGGTGCTAGCATGGATTGCCGCAAAGTCCATCACAGGGACGGCAGCGGGCTCTACTGGAGTCTGGTTTGCGGTCATTTTGGTAAGTATTGGAGAGATCAGTATACGGAAATTGGTATTAAGCTCAAAAGTAGGCGGGAGGACAAAGAAGCTGCGGTGGTCACTTCTAATAGTCGTCGTGGACAGATAATATCCGCTCAGTCTGGCACTTGAATTCAAAGCAGCCTAACCCGCACAAAATCGGTTGTCTACTTAGCGGCGCTTGTATTAATCGGTATGTGTGATTCTCGAGCCGTATCACCGGGATTTCGATAGGGTTCGCTTGCCGAGGGGTTCCGTTGATCCAAAGCAAAATCATAATCGCCTATACTGATTCGCCCTGGGCACCTGTGGTGCTGGAGGCGTCAAGGTTTCATTTGTCCTCCCCATTAGATAATGAAATCAGGCCAGAACATGAGCGGTGTAGATGCAGGATCCCACAAATTAGCCACAATAGTTTGGTTCCTCTGCTGGTCATGGGATTACCACGGAATTACATTGCGCTGGCACGGAATGCCAACTTAATCAAGCCCACCATCAACATATCGTGTATAATGATATCAAGGCTGCATTCGTGCCCAAGATTACTATTCCGTGTTGAGCCGTTCAATTCCTCACCGGCTGCGGGTGTAAATTATCCTACATGTGGCGACATCGATAGAGGGATCACAGTGGTAAATTTGTCCCGTTCAACCGCACCAATAATACTTCACTGTCCACCGTCCACCGTCCACATGATTCCCTCACATGAGTTGGAGTGTGATGCCATAAGCAAGTGATTGTTTCTTGGCCCATCAAGATGATAGTATACACTTGAATGAGAAGCTTCTGGCTTGTCCAGATGACGAACTGGTAAGCTATTGACCCTCGTCTTCACAAAATCCTCCTAGCATTGCAGACCAATTCCATGTATACTCTAGTGGAGTCTTGAGCAATACGATACGAGTTTGATTGCCAAGGGTTCCCATTGACATGGCAGCTGGTTCGTAGATACATTCTGATTCAGAAGTGTATGCAAGATGCTTCTTAAAATTATGTGACATTCGAAAGACATTGATGTGTTATAGCCTGAGACTTCAAACGTGATCAATAGTATCGTATTAGCAACAAAATGTAGCGTCGATATACATTATCACATTTTAGAGTGCCAACAATAAGCATGGTGTGACGATCAGAGTATGTAAATATCAATGAGCCCCTTGTCATGTACATCTCATTCTTCCAGTACAATAGTTAGTTGTAGTGGTGAAGGTAGGCAATAGATGACATATAAAAAGCCAAGATCGATATCAAAGGCCATTGTCAGCACTGAAAACTACAATGTTTCATTGTCAGTCATTTACGACTTGTTGTTCCCCTTTTGACAATTTGTATGAAGCACACCCAGCCCAAACTCTTGAAAAATATCGTTTCGTACCATTTCCATAATTGTTTCCATGAAATTCTTTGAGTGATAGGCATCATTGTAGTACAGGTACAACCGCATAGTCCCGCGGAAGGTGAAGAGCTGGAACTCAAGCGTGTGGTCTGTTGTCGCATTGACGAGGGCCAAGTCTTCGATCTCACAAACGGGGTCCCAAGTCCCTTCTTGGCCATAACTGGGTGCCAGGTACCTCTCTAGCACACCAAGACTACTCAGATTGGGTACTCTGAAGGGTGGACATCCAGGAATCGGCAAGGCACTGAGGAAAGCTGCCTCGCGGCTGTTGTACAGCGCCAATAACTCAACAAAGTTCACCGGGCCACCAGAGGGATCCAAGGGCAGCGCTGAGAGATCTCGTGCGTAGACGGCACCCATGCGCTGAGTAAGGCCTTCGAAACCGCCCGTGATGCAAAAAGGTACAATGGAGATGCAGAGGCTCAGCGCGTAGTCAGGTATGACCCACTTGGAGTCCAGTAGCGGACGCAGGTTTGCGACGAGGGGTATAAGCATATTGCGCGCTTCCGGATGCTGCTGTGGGAATGAAGCCCAGACGCGCACGATGCTCGCATGAACAGCGGCGGAGACGCTTACCCCCAGCCTCTTGCACCCCTCTACGATAGCCTGTAGCGTGTTCTCATCAAACAGCGTAACCAGATGCTCCGTGTTGCCAGGCGTCGCATGTTCCGAACCTTCCCTCACGGGAAGAGATAGTCCATACAGACCGTTGTGCCAATGTTTCATTAGTTCGTCCACGGCATGGTTCACCATGGGTGGCACATTCGTCTCCAGTGGTGGAAGCCTCATCATATAGTTGATGCCAGGTGAAAGGGACGGCTGCTTCACATCGGTGGTGTAGTCTTCCACGTTGACCTGAAGCCCAAGAAGGAAGACTGACTGAAGCCCAAGCATGAAGGTATTTGTCGCTTTGCAGAGTCCCACGGCATCAAATCGAAGGTGCGTGCTCTGAATCACAAAGTGCGAGGACCAAGGATACCAGTAGGCCATGGCAGTTTTCGAGGGACAAAAGATCTTCCCCGCATCGTCAACATCTGCGAAAACGGCTTGGCTCCCCTGATTAACGTGGAAGCTCGACTGTAACCACTCGTCGGGGTCCAATGGGGGGACCCGAACAAGATGCCCCGTCGTCTCATCTGGGTCGGAATATGGCGGATAAATTGCACCAATAAGTGGATGGACATGCCGGAACACAAGCCAGGCACGGCGTATATAGGGAACAGGATCATCGAAACCGGGAGGTAGTCGTAACTTGAGCTTGTATGTGAGGCCATCAGCCTCACGGCCGGGGGGCGAGTTGGCGCGCTGGATACGGTCCAGCAGCCAGTTTTCGATCAAGTCGAGTGGCCGTGTGAGAGTGCCATCCTCCGCTCTGGTCCATCCTGGAGCAACGATAGTCGCATTGCCAACGCTGTTCATATTTGTACCACCAGTATAAAAACAGAATTGGGATGGGGATGAGTGTAAGTATTACAACCTTCGAAAAATCAAAGAAGTTGGTGGGAAAACAGTGTTTTAAGGTAAAAATAGGTCATTGCTACCTAGTGTTTAGTATTACCATCCGCGTGGGGGTTTGTAGGTTATGCAATATAGGGTACTGGATGTACTAGAATGTTTATTGAATTCGTGAGGAATTGTCACGGCGCTGGACCCTGCCCATAGGCAGGAAGCGGGATGGGGGCGCCAGTTATGGGCGGCCCGGGAGGACCGATGTGGACCCGTAATTTGGAAATATCTTTACTGTTCCCGCCCGTATTAAAAATGTAGCTTTTCGAGCTACGTTTTGTTAATAGAATTACCCGTAACCATGTTAATACTGTAAAGAATAAACTGTTATACTGAACTGGGCAAACTGGGACACACCACGCCCGCTTTCCCTGTGTGTGCCCGTCCAGTGCCAGTGTACTTGCGTGATCCGATCTGGTCAGGAACTAACCAGATCCAACCACTGGGGGAAAGCCATCGTGATAAAAACAAAAGAGTAGTAGTAGTAGTAATAGTAGTAGTATTTACGCCGTAGGCTATCTTTTTAGTGCCTTTTCGGTACCTCTGCGGATTTATATGGCATTCTACGGTCGGGCGGTTACAGGTAAACTTGTAGATCAACACCGTGTGCTATATATCTGTGACTGGTCTTGCCTAACATTCCAGGCTGCTTCTCAAGGCCGGTGGGCTTACGATGCAATGGAAAGCAGGCAGAGTCACCGTCCAACTCGCTATTTCTTGCGACGGCGGCGTGTGCTGTTCTCTGACCGGGACGACCGATTGTAGATGGCATGAACTTGCCTTGATCCGTCTCGCGTCGGACGTCATCGTACATTAAGGGACCGAGAGGACCCGACATGGCCGGTAGCCGATTGATCAATGTTCTCCAGTATTCAAACTTCTTCAGCATAGATGAGTCCACATCATTGGCAGGCTTGTGCCTGAATTGGTTGTAAGACACTAAGGCGGTCTTTGGTCCTGCGTCATAAAGAACCTCCCTGCACGAGCAATAATTAGAAGGGGAACTGCCACAACTTGGTTGAGATTACTGGCCAGTGTAAGTTACATATTTGATTTGAGACTGTGGTAGCTCTCATCTGGATCGGGTACTTGCATATCGATTTGGTCTCTGATATTTTTGTTAACACTATCGTGAACAACTTCGTGATAACATTCGCGGCCATTCATGAAATAATGAGTGGAACCTAATGTCGGTAGTGTTGGAAAGCTAACTGCGCCATTCGTAAGCTTGCGCCAGGTCAGCTCAGATGCCAGTGTTGGCGCTTAGTCGCTTTAAAGAGGATTTTGGCCTTGCATAGTGACTTAAAGTGTTGTTGCGTATTTGTCGTGCTTTCCTCCGGTATTGTTACCAGAAAATTCATTGTACGGAAGGGGTGTAATGGTCGCTGTGGCTTCAATATCGAACTGCATCCGCGTATAAAGCTTGCCTATCTCAGCAGTAAGAAATTTATTATCATATCTCGTTATATTCTTCCACGAGAATAAAAGTCAGTTTGCTATTTTTAAGTATGAAAGGATTAAGTTAGGTGAAAGGGGCCGCCGTCACATTTACGTTTATTACCTATAATCCTACTCGATAATACTTTTTTATTTTTTTTTTATTTTTACCACCTGGCTATAAACAACATTCATAAGTCGAAGTGACTTAAACAAATATTCAAAAACATAAAAAAAACATAAAAATGGATAAGTAATAATTGAAACCTTTTAATACTGCTAAATAACACTAAGCACGGCTAACTATTTAAAATATAATACGGGAAGCAATTTAAATTAACTATACATAATTATATAATACGATATTACGACGAGTCCGCGTTTTTAAGTATTAAAATTACGCTAAAATTTATATCCGTTTAATTATCGTTATTTATAACTTTTTATAAATAATATAAATAATTGTTTTAATTAGTTTAGGCCTAAATCTCTCTAAAATATTAATATCGCCTTTATAATAATATAAACTTCCTTTATATATCCATTGAATTTATACGACGGACATAACGATTAATTATATATATATGTGTATACGCGTTTATGTGTTTTTTAACACTAAAGCGCAAAAAAGAAAAGCTAGTAACACCGACACTTATAATTACTATTAATCTTTATAATAAAAGTCACAAAATACAAATAAATGCATAAGCAAACGATAATAATTATAGCGTAAAATATTAAATAAGTTTGTATTTAAAGTTAAAAGTCGTTATTTATATTTTACTTGTATTTTATCGTTATTAAACAATTATAAAACATTCGATTTATTATAAAAAACATTTAAAATATCAGCAAAATTAAAATTATAAATAAAAGTTAACAAAGCCAAAGTTTTAACACAACGTTTATATACGAAATAATGCATTTTAATAATCGTATTATATTAAGAATTTAGTGTATATATAACGACTATATTAAGGATAAACCGAAGTATAAAAAAGTGCTGGGGTTTGTCACGGCGCTGGACCCTGCCTATAGGCAGGAAATAAATAGACCCCGGGCGCCAGCTATAGGCGGCCCGGGTGGACCGATATGGACCCGCAAATTAGTGATATTTTTATTGTCTCCGCCCGAACTAAAGATATAGCTCTTCGAGCTACGTCTTATTAATAAAGTTACCTATAACTTTGCCAAAACCGTAAAAAATAAATTATTATATAACCGCCTATATTACCCGCGCCCGCCGACCGTGATATTACGTAGCTTTTATTTTATAGGCGCCGTATCCGCCCGCGAGAATATCCGTAAAACGGCCCGAACCGCCTTCGGGAGCGGATTTTCCGGAAAAGCTTATTATTTACGTTACCGATAACCCGTCCGATTAGCTGTTATATTTGCGCTATATTAACGGCTACGCCATTGTTTTAGAGGAAAAAATCGATTATTTTTGTTTCGCCGAATCCGATTATAATACTACCGTTTTATTTTTAAAATCTAAAATCTCCGAGCTAGAAAGCGTCGTAAAATATTAAAAAAAACTAAATTACGACGCTTAAAAGCAAATTACCCTATTTAAAATCGAAAAGCTTCGCTTGCTCGACGCCGCCGTCCCCGTCGTATAAACCCCCCGATCCGCCCCCGCCGATACCCCGAATACTCCGGTTAAATAGCTTATAAATCTAATACTAGGACCGATTACGCTTATTTCTCCCGTTTGTTCCGGATTTTTTTACCTTAGTAAAAAAATCCCTAACCTAAAAAAATTCGATAGTTTTCGAAACGATTTTCGCCGGTTTACGCAATAAATTTACGGTAAAATAACCGCTAATTCCGACCGATTCCCGATTATTACCGCTCGCTTAATTTATATTATTAAACGTTTAACCGGAAAAGCTTATAAGCTTATTTTGCCGAAAACCCGTTTTAGAGTCCCCGAGTTCCTAAATTACCCTAAAATGCTTATTTACCTAAAAAATGCTTTTAAAAACCCCGACCGCGTCTAAAACGCTTAAAACCGATTATACTAATTAAAATAAAGGAACCAAGATTTTAGCACGTTTTTTTTTAAGTTTTAACGCCTGGTATTAAAAGGAGAAATGCCTAAAAATGCCTTCGCCCCGTTGTTATTTTAAAAAATATCCCGTAAACTTTAAGATATGCTTTTATATAGCCCGACCCCGTCCCGAAAATATAAAAAATATATTAATTATTTGTAAGCCTTAAATAACCGTTTCCGTTAATATTAGTAATAAGTTTCCCGGAACCGTACCGTTATACCCGCCCGGATTTTTGTTAGTAATACCGCCGTTATTATACCCCGTTAAATTGCCACCGCTAGCCCCGATTTATCGAAAAAAAAATAAAAAGTCCTAAGGCTTGCCTTACCCGTCGCTACCGGAGGAGACCTAATAAATCTAAGTTCCTAAAAAAAATTCGTACCCGGTAAAAGGAAAAAGCGCGGCGAATATTTCCGCTGCGGCTTTAAAAACTACCGTGTCGCTGCCTGCCCCGAACCGGATACCCGTTTTTTGTTTTAGCTTTATTAATTTTATGCTAGCTACGTTTACCGCCCCGGTAGTCCCGATTCGGCTAAATTTATTAACCCGCTTTTTAGCCCGCCGAGCTCGATAAATAAAATAAGTTTGGGTTAAGTCGCATTTAAGCTCTTAAAAAAAAGCGCCGCTTAAAGACCGTTATTACCGTCCGATTATTTGCTGCCGCCGTTAAAGGAATTTTTATTTAGGAGGAAACTAATTAGAGGTTTTATTTAATAATTTTACTTATTATTTTGGAATTGGGAAATAAAACGCTTTTAATTTACGTTATAATTAATACCGGAGCCGAAAAAAAAAGCTTTATAGACTAAAGCTGGGCCGCGAGCTACGAGCTACTTTTAAAGAAATTAAAAAAGCCGTTCGGACTAAAGGTATTCGACGGACGAAACGCTAAAAATAAGATAATTACCTATTATATCGAGACCCGATTAAAAATCGAGGATTATTACGAGGAAATTAAGCTTTTCGTAACGTAATTAGCTTATTATTTTATTATTTTAAAAATACTTTGGCTAAAAAAATACGACCCGAAAATTAGATTTGCTAATTATACGTTTATATTCGATAGCGAATATTACCGAAAATATTATAATACTTTTGCCCGCCCGATAAAAATTAAAATTTTATATAACGTTCCCGCCAAAATAAGACCGTATAACCTGCCTCCCCGATTATTTAAATTATAATATTTGGATATCGCCCGAATATCGCTAAAAACTTATACGATATATAGCCGGAAAAGCTGCCGGCTGTTTATTATTATTATCGAGGATATCGACCGTTACCTATAAGATATAACCCCGCCGGAAACCCGAGATTTGCTACCCGAGGAATTAAAAGATTACGCCGACGTTTTTTCGCCTAAAAAGGCCGAGAAGCTACCGCCGTATCGAGATTACGATTACGATATCCGTTTGCAAAACGGTAAAACGCCACCGTTTAGGCCGTTATACCCGATATCCCGTAACGAGCTAATCGCATTTAAAAAATGGTTAAAAAAAAACCTGCGCAAAAGGTTTATCCGCCCGAGCTTGTTACCCGCTGCCTCTTTTATTTTATTTATAAAAAAGGCCGATAAAGGTTTTCGTTTTTATATCGATTACCGAAGACTAAATAATATTTTTATAAAAGACCGTTACCCGCTATTTTTGACCAAAAAGTCCCTAAATAATCTAAAAGGGATAAAATATTTTACGAAAATCGATATCGTATCTGCCTTTAATAATATTCGCATAAAAAAAGGACAAAAATACCTGACCGCGTTCCGTACCCGTTTCGGCTTATACGAATCTTTAGTAATGCCTTTCGGACTAACCGGAGCCTTTATAATTTTTTAAAGGTTTATAAACGATATTTTGCGAAAATACCTAGACGTATTTTATATTGCCTATTTGGACGATATCCTGATTTATAACTATACCCGAGAAAAGCACTTGGACCACGTCCGCAAAGTGCTGGAATCTTTAAGATAAGCCGGTTTATACGCTAAAATCTAAAAATGCGAATTTTTTAAGGACGAAATTATTTTTTTAGGTATAATCGTCGGCAAAAATAAAATTTGTATGGACCCGAAGAAAATCGAGACGATTTAGAATTGGTAAACCCCGTTTTATTTAATAAACGTCTAAGTATTTATTAGATTTAGCAATTTTTACCGACGTTTTATAAAAGATTTTTCGAAGATTATTACCCCGATAATAATTTTGATTAGGAAAAAAATGCGCTTTAATTAAAATCTAGCTTATTAAACCGTTTTTGACCGCTTAAAGCACGTTTTTATAACTATATTTATTTTGGCACCGTTTAATTAGGAGAAAAAGATTATTTTGGAGACCGACGCGTCTGATTATATATCCGCTAGAATACTGTTTTAGTACGGGGACGATAGAATTTTAAGGCTAGTAGCCTTTTTTTCGAAAAAATACTTGGTTACGGAGTATAATTACGAGATTTACGATAAAAAGCTGCTAGCGATTATCCGCTATTTTGAAAAATAAAAACCAGAATTAAAAGGAACAAATTCCCTAATTAAGGTTATTATAGACCACCGGAACCTGGAATATTTTATAACGACGAAATTATTAAACCGCCGCTAAGCTAAATAATCCGAATTTTTGTCCCGCTTTAATTTTAAAATTATTTACCGACCGGGGAAACAGGGAGCGAAGCCCGATGCTTTAACTAAGAGGTTAAAAAACTTACCTAAAAAAGGGGATAAACGCCTATTGCACCAAAGCTAAATAATATTAAAAAAAGCTAATTTTAACGATTTTTTGCCTATAGGCAAGAAATCGGAGGAATAACCCGTCGAATTACCGTTATAAACCCCTAAAATCCCGGATCCCGCGCCCGTTATTATACCCGACACCGTATTAAAACCGGCCCGTCCCGCTAAGCGAATATAATTCGCGGACCCGATCCTAAAGTTATACCCGATTACCCGAAGCTAACTCCGAGGATTTAAAGCACCGGATTACTAGCCGCAACCTAATCGAAAACCGTTACGACCCGTATTACCCGCCGAGAGGACCGTACCGCTGTTGCTACCCTAAGTATAAAGCTTATTCGATTTAGGATATAATATAAATAAAAAACTTAAATCGATTGTTTTAGCACTAAAAAAAAAAAAACCCCGGCACCGTAAAATATTTTTAGCCGAGTGCGAATTATTTAAAAGATATTTATATTACCGCGAACGCTTGTACGTTTTAGCTAACGAAAAATTATACGCCGAACTTTTGCGCTTATATTATATTAACCCCGTCGCCGGCTATATAGGCCGAGCCCGCACCTACGAAGTTTTATCCCGGGAATATTATTAGCCCGGTATATTTTTTTATATTAAACGATAGGTTCGGAACTATTATATTTGCAAAAAAACGATTACCTCGAAAAAGGCCCGTTAAAGAGTATTAAAACCTTTTCCGATCCTTTAAAAAGCTTAGTAAAATATTTCGATAAATTTTATTATATACCTGCCTAATAGCTACGGCTACGACGCTATTTTAGTAATAATCGACCGCTTAACCAAAATAAAGCATTTTATTTATTATAAAAGAATTTGTGACTCCGAAGAAATCGCCCGCTTATATGTTAAATATATTTGGAAGCTATACGGCCTGCCTAAAACTATTATATCCGACCGAAGACCCTAGTTCGTATCCGAATTTTGGAAGCATTTAACGAAGCGCCTAGGAATTATTGTATTATTATCGACCGCGTATTACCCTAAAACCGACGGATAAACCGAAATCGCCAATTTTTTCCTAAAATAATATTTGCGAGGCTACGTATTTTACCTATAGGACGACTGGGTACGTTGGCTACCCTTAGCCGAATTCGCGATTAATAATATTTTAAACGAAAGCTTAAAAACTATACCGTTTTTCGCGAATTACGGATACCACCCCCGTTTCGGATTCGAGCCTGCTTTGCCCGGACGCCGTTTTGCCGCCAAGGACGCCGAGGAAGTCGCTTTAAAAATATTTATTATATATAAGCACCTAAAATCCGAGATTTATATCGTATAAGCCTGTTACGAGGAATACGCTAACCGGAAACGCTAGCCTACCCGTAGATTTTATATCGACCAAAAAGTTTGGCTAAATGCTAGGAATATCAAAACCGTCCGCCCTTAAAAAAAGCTTGATTAAAAAAACCTTAGGCTTTGGAAAATCACTAAAGTTATTAGCCTATACGCCTATAGCCTAGAATTACCTGTATTTATAAAGATTTATCCCGTTTTTTACGTAAATTTATTACGCTTTAATTTTACCGATTTTTTGCCTAAATAACGTTAAAATCCGCTACCTCCCGTCGAGGTAAATAATATAAAAAAATAAAACGTAGAAAAAATATTGGATTCCCGCTAGGATCGACGAGGCCGTAGAGGAAGGCCTAACCTGAAATATACCGTTAAGTGGGAAAAATACGACGAACCCACGGAATACCTTGCTGCCTGGCTCGAAAACGCCTAAAAAGTTGTAAACAATTTCCACCGCCGGTACCCGAATAAACCTGGTCCCGATTATCCTTTATTATAAGGTTAAACTAAACCTTATTAATATTATTAATTTACCTGCTAAACTTTTTATTATAAGGCTAAACTAGATTTTATTAACGATTTGCCGTTAAACTTTATTTATACTAATTATAGAACCTAACCCTAAACCGCTAAAGCTACGTATACCGATACGGAGCTACGAAGAAAAAAAAAAAAAACTAAAATGCGTCGTAAAAGCTCCGCCTTAAAAAGGGGAGTATTGTTACGGCGCTGGATTTTGCCTATAAGTAGGAAATAAATAAACCCCGGGCGTTAGTTATAGGCGGCCCGGGTAAACCGATATAAACCCGTAAATTAATAATATTTTTACTGTTTCCGCCCGAATTAAAAATATAGCTTTTCGAGCTATATCCTGTTAATAGAGTTACCTATAACTTTGCCAAAACCGTAGAAAATAGATTGTTATACGACCGCCTATACTGCCCGCGCCCGCCGACCGTGACAGGGTTTATGTTATTAGGTACGTAAAGCGTAAGAGATATATTAAACAAAAAGTAACTATAAAACTGTTTTATAAATATAGTCGTTAAGGCGTATTAAATACCTTATTTATAAATAAGATAAATATTTAAATTAATTATTAAAGTAATAATTGTTTATATAAAATAAGAAACCCGTTTTTAATATATTTATTTATTCCTTTATTAATATTTGCTTGGATTATTATATTAGTAGTGATTTTTTTTGTTAAATCACTAATCCGTTAATAAGGCTTACCTTTAGATCACGGATCCGGACGTAAGCCTGTTAATAGCTAATATTAGCTGTTAGGCTTAATTACCTAGCGGTGGTTTTTATTTAGTAATAACAGCCCCGTAGTATACTTTTTTTCCTTTTTTAAGCGCTAATATATATTTGTTTTTTTGCAAAAATGCATATTCGTAATATTAGCTTTTTTTTTTATATTTTTTGTCCTCGAAAAACTTTAGGTCGTATAAATAGGTCGATAGTCCCACTTCCGTAGTTTTTGGGTTTTTTCTTTTTTTTTATACTTTATTCGTAATATATGCTTATTATATCGTTTCGTGTCGCAAAACCTGCTAACGGCGAAAAATTTTTTATAAAAACTAAATAACGATACCGTTTGGCGGTTTTAATCGAAAAACTTAGTTTCGACGTTATATTTTGCTTAATTTGTTATAAACGTAGCTAAAAATATCGTATAATAAAAAGGACGTTAAAATATAAAAAATATACGCGCCGTAGTCGTTTTTATAATAACACGGGGGTTCCGGCGTTTTTTTTGTTTAAAATAATAAACGAATTTTAGCGTTTACGGCGCGAAAAAAAAAAAACTTCCGATTTATTACGGAGTTTTTATAAGCAAACCGCTATTATTTTCGCGAAACTAAAACGTTTTCGTACGTAACGGGATTTTTTGGTGTTTTGTAATACGGAAATAATAAACCGGGGTTTGTAATTTTTTAACGAATTAAAAAAAAATAAGCGTGCCGAGGCAAAAACTATAGTTTCGGTTTAATTTTTTGGCGGAATAAACGTTATTAATTAATCGTCCGTCGGGTTCGAAACCGATTTTATAGATTTTGGTCTTTTCGTCGAAACTAAAGGTATTATTTAAAAACGGTATAATTTTTAATATATTTCTTAAGTTTTTAGGTATTGTTTTTAAATAAATAATTTTTTTATTTTATAAGGAATTAGTATTTTTTTCCGATTTTTTTATAATTAATAATTTTTTTAATATTGTATTTTGGCTAATTTTTTTTTATTTTTAGCGTTTGGTCGATTATCGCGTTTTTTGGTGTTAATTCGAATAAAAAAATATAAAATATTGGGTGTTTTTTTCTTATAATTTTAGGTAATTATAAACGGTAATTAACTTTTAAAATTTGTTTGTTAATTTTAAATAGCCCGAGTTTTTTAAAGTTTAATTTGTCGTTTAGTTATTTTATTTTAATATTTTTGCGTAATAAGTAAATTTTGTTTTTTTTCGCGAAAATTAGTTTTTTAACCCTTTTTTTGTCGGCGTGCTTTTTTGTGCGTGCTTAAAGGGTAATAAGGTTTTTTTGGAGGTTTTTTTGGAGTTTTTTTAGGTTGTTAATATATTAAATAACGTGCTCCGCTAGTTTTTTTCCTATAATAGGTTTTTTGGTTATATTTGGTTCGTAGCCGTAATTAGCGTAAAATAATAATATTTTTATAAATTTTCGTATAATATTATTATAGGCGAATTGCGTTATAGGTAATAATATAATTTAATTGTTTTAATCGTAATTAATATAATAGCGTAAATATTTTTTAAATATTTGGTTAGCTCGTTTTATTTGTCCGTTTATTTATGGGTAATAAGCTGTCGAAAGCTTATAATTTACTTTTAGCTACGCTATAAATAATTTCCAAAATTTTGATATAAATAGCTTGTTTTTATTTAAAATAATCTTATTTGGTAAGCCGTGTTAGCATATTATAATTTGTAAAAACGTATAGGCTAATTTTTCCGTGTTGCTTGTTTTTTTATAAAATAAAAAATATACGTATTTCGTAAATCGTTCGGTAAATACCAAAATATTATCGTAAAAGGTCTTAATTAAGGGTTCCTTCGATAATAATAATTTTACGATAAAATCTAAGGCGATAAATTTTTATATTTTGTTTAAAAGTGGTATTAGCTATAATTTTCCGTAAGGTTTATATCGTGCGGACTTTGTTTTATTGTATAAATCGCATTATTTAATAATTTCGCTAACGTAATAGCGTAGCTTTGGGCAGTCGAAATATTATTATATCCGTTTAGTGGTTTTAAATATTCCTTAATATCCGCTGGTTGGTGTAAAGTATATTTCTCGGATAAGCTCGTTTTTGATCCGTTTTGGGATTACAATTTTCCTTTAGTATATCGGTAGTATACCGTTTTTATTTATAATTTTGCTCGACCAACTATCGTTGTTAGTTACCTTATTAGTGGCGTAAAAATTTATAGTAGGTATTAGGTTTTTTTCCTAGTTATTAGCAAAGATAGCGTATATTTTTTTGGGTGCTTTTTGATAATAGTCCGGTTTTCGGCTAAAAGCGTTTGTTTTATTATTTTTTGATTTTTTGCGGTAAATAATTTTAAAGTTAAAGTCTGCTAAAAATTCTGCCTATCGTATTTATCGTTTATTAAGTTTTTTGCTTGTCGTAAACGATACGAGATTTTTATGGTCGGTATAAATTTTGATTTAGTAGTTAGTTTTATTTAGGTAGTGTTTTTATTTTCGGAATGTTTCGATAATTGCGAAAAATTCCTTATCGTAGATTTGGTAATTAAATTATTTTTTAGTAAACTTTTTAAAATAAAATGCTATAAAATATAGCTTATCGTTATCGTTTCGTTGGCTAAGCTGTCCGCTTATAGCGTAATTTAAGGCGTCGGTTTTAACTTTAAATTCCTTTTCGGGATTGGTTATTTTTATAACTGGCTGGTTTATGATTCGTTTTTTGATCGTATCGAAGGCTTCCTGCTTTTCGTTAGTTTATTTAAATAATATATTTTTTTTGTTAGGTGCGTTAAAGGTGTAACGAGGCGCCCGAATTTTTTAATAAATATTCGGTAAAAGTTTGCGAGTCCTAAAAAGGATCTAATTTTTATAACCGATTTCGGTGCCTGCTATTTTTTAACTGCTAAAATTTTGGAATTTTTTATTTTAATTTTTCCGGGGGATATTACGTATCCTATAAAAGTAACTTGTTTCCGATAAAATTCGCTTTTTTTAGGGTTTATAAAAAGGTTTATTTTTATAGTTTCCGTAATATAATAATAACGTGCTGTTTATACTCGCTAAAATCTTTTAAATAAATAAGTATATTATCGAGGTATATTATTACGAATTTGTCGAGGAACTCTCGTAAAACGGCGTTAATTATGTTTTAAAAGCTTGTTAATACGTTAGTTAATCCAAAAAGCATAACCAAATATTCGAAATATCCGTATTTTGTCCTAAAGGCTGTTTTTTATTTTTTTCCTTCCTTAATTCTAATTAGGCCGTACGTATTAGGCAAATCTAGGGCAATAAACCACTAAGCTCCGTGCAATTTGTCTTGTAAATCCTTGATTAAAGGCAAAAAGTATCTGTTTTTAATTGTAATATTGTTAAGCTTGCGGTAGTCGATACAAAATCTTTATTTCGGTGTTCCGTTTTTATTTTTTTTCGGTACGAAAAATATAAGGTAGCCTGCTAGCGATATAGATTTTTTTATTTATCCCTTTTTTATTATTTTTGTGATATAGGTTTTTAGTGCTTTTTCGTGCTAAGGTTTTATTAGGTATATCCGTATAAAATATAGTTCCTTTCCTTCCTAGAAAAGTATTTTATAGTTAAATCGTGTATATTTTAGTAATCTTGTTTTTAATATTTTACTAAATAGGTCGCTAAATTTTTTATATTTTTCGGGAATTTTTTTTATGGTGTTCGGTTTAATATATTTGGTTGTAACGTATAATCCAAATATTTCGTAATTACGTAAAAGTTGGTTTTTTTAATACCCGTTAAAAGTTAACTCGCTTCTTGGTATATCCCACTGGAATTAGCCTGTGTTCCAGCTTATTTTGGGATTGTTTACCCGCAACCAGGGTATCCTTAAGACTAAATCGTAATCCGTAATATCCGTAATATCGCACGTAAGGTATTTAAAGTAGTTTTGGATATAAATTTAAATATACGCAGTTTTTATATTTATTATTTTATTCTCGTATAAAATAAGTTTTTTATCGACGGTATTAAGTACGTAAGGCGTTTTTTTTTGCTTTTATAATATTTAGAGTTTATTAACGATTTTTAGTAAAATAAAATTTTTTTAAATTTTTATATTTATTAAGGCTCGTATATCGTGTCCGTTAATTCGCACCTATATCGTTAAATAGTTCGTAATCGTGCTATCGCTCCCGGTAACGCAGATAAACTTTATTTAAAACCGCTTTTGTTTTTTTAAAAATAATCCAACTCGTTTCCCGAGTTCCTGTTAATTTTTTTGTTAGCGCGTTTTTTTTCGGCGCGTATAAATATTCGTTAGTTTTTTTAAATTCGAGTTTCGTTTTTTCGTCGTTCGTATAATACTATATCGTTACTAGCTTTTTTTATAATATCGTACTTAAAGGTGGAGCTGGATTCTTTTATGCTGATCTCCGTATTTTTTTGTTTATTTGTGGTGACTTTTATCGTTAATTTTCGTATAACGTTATGCTCGTATTTTGGTAGTGCTATACGATTTTTAGTGCTTTTAACTAAGTCGCTAATGTTTTGCGTTAATTTGCTGGTTTTTTTAATAATAATTCGTCCTGCGGTTTGGTGCTTTTTAATAAATCGTTATACCTTGGCTTTTTTTATTGCGTAATATAAGTATTTGTTATATATATATTTTGCCTAGGATTGGTTTTTTCCCGTCGAATATCGGGATAGGTCGTTAAGGTACGTAATAATTGCTACGAAGCTTTTCGCGTCGCAGCGCCTAATTTTTATTTAGCTTGTTTTTTTTATTTTATAAAGGTTTTTAATAGCTAAATATTTTATACGTAGCGGAAAAAACCCGTATTTTAGTTTTGTTCCGAAATATTCGTCGCAACCTAAATCGATATATTCGTATTACTCGATCTCGTAATATTTAAAATTTTTAATATTAAATCGAGGGTTATTTCCAAAAATGGCTTTTAGGGTTCGTCGTTTTTATACCGTATCGGTAGTTTTTTAAAGGATTTTTGCTAGCTATTGTTTTGTGCCTTATAACTCGGCGGCAAAAAGTATAACTTCGTTATAAATACGTAGTTATCCATTTTGGAAGGTCTCAAATATTTTTTCCGTTATAAAGGTGCTAAGCATTTTGTCGATAGTTTTTGCTTTTTTAGTCCCGTAGGTTGGGTTTTTTTCGGTAATTTTATTTTATCGAGGGTGGTTATTTTTTTTGACTCGCTGCTGGTGTCGTTTATTAATTTTATTTTCTAGGTTTGTTTTTCGGCCTATCGGGTTTCGCGGTAAATTTCGTTTTCCGAATCGTTAAATAAGGTGTTATCGTTATTATTTACTATTTATTTTTTGGTTCCGAAGCGTATTATTCGTTTTAGTTTGGTAATTACTAAGGTTTGTGGTTTTTTAAGATACTATTTATTATCGTTTTTGCAAAATTTATACGTTTAACAACCATTGTTAAAATATACGGTCCAGGAAAGCGATATATAGGGTATTTTTTTTCGTTACGTAACGTTAAACTGCTTTTTGCCTTTTGGCATAGGCTTAAACGCTTTTTTGGGTTAGCGACACTCGTTAGCGTAGTATTTTATTCGATCGCAATTATAACATTTAATAAAGAATTTATTTTTTTATAATCGTTGTTAAATAACGTCCAAATTTATTAGCCTATTATAATATCCGTAAAAGGTCTGGTTTTTTTAGTTTTTGTTTCGTCCGTTATTTTAGTGCTGCCGGGGTTTTCCGGTGTTTGCTAAAGCTCGAGGCTGGTATTTTAGCGTATATTTTTTTTCGGTTCGTTGTGCGTATAATTAGTTGTCGATTCGTACGACTAATTCGGTATACCTGTTAAAGTCGGTAAATAAATCGAGGATTTTGCTAATCTCGTTTTTGACTTTTTTTTAAATTTTTGGTAATATAATATAATACGCGTATCGTCGGTGTAATCGAGCCTAGCGACGATTTTTTTAAATTCGGTGGTATATATTAAAATAGACGTTTTTTGCTTAAGGGTTTTAAGTTCCCGTTCGGCTTATTTTTTTTCGTTAGGATTTTGGAAAAATAATTTAAGCGCGGATTCGTATCCGGCGTAGGATCCAAAAATTTATCGTGTTTTTTTTATATTAGCTTAAAAGCTATTTATTTTTATTAGCTTTAAAAAAATAAGGTTTAAACTATACGAAGGCACGTCCTTTTAAAAAAAAGGCGGCGTATATAATTCGCTAAAAATTATTTTAAAAGTTAGATATATAAAAAAAATAATATACGCGGATTTGCGCGAGGTATCCCCTAAATCTTTTTAGGGTATTATCGTATATAACGGGGGTGTTAAATTTTAATTTATCGTGTTTAGTGACTAAAATAATAATAATATTGGCTGTTTTTTTATAATAATATTGGATTCTTAAAATTCTTGGATAAATTTAAATTTATTATTCGTAGCTTTTTCGAGTCGTCGGATCTTTTTAAGGATCGCGTCGTACTAATTTTTAGTGACTTCGAAGTCCTCGTTATCGGAATCGATACTTATTACCTAAATTAAAATATCGTTTTAAGGAATCTTCCTTTTATCGCTGTTATTTTTGCTAACGGTAAATATCCTGCCGAATATTATTTAGTGTTTTTTTAACGGTAAACGTACCTAAATAAAAATAATAAAAATATAACGATTATACTAAAAATAAACCGAAATATAAAAAAATGCTAGGGTTTATATTATTAGGTACGTAAAACGTAAAAGATATATTAAGCAAAAAATAATTATAAAACTGTTTTATAAGTATAGTCGTTAAGGCGTATTAAATACCTTATTTATAAGTAAAATAAATACTTAAATTAATTACTAAAATAATAATTATTTATATAAAATATGAAACCCGTCCTTAATATATTTATTTATTCCTTTATTAATATTTGCTTAGATTATTATATTGGTGGTAATCTTTTTTGTTGGATCACTAATCCGTTAATGAGGCTTACCCTTAGATCACGGATCCGGACGTGAGCTTATTAATAGCTAACACCAGCTGTCAGGCTTAGTTACTTAGCGGTGGTTTTTATCCAGTGATGACAGCCCCGTAATATGCCTTTTTTCCTTCTTTAAGCGCCAATATATATTTGTTTTCCTGCAAGGGTGCATGTTCGTAACAATATATTTACGTTTTAAAGCATAATAAATATTTTAACATTAAATTAAACAAAACTAAACGTCCCGTTCTTATATATAAATATATTCTTTTCATTTTTTTAGTATTTATATATATAAAAATGATTATTATAATATTTTTAAAAGTCGAAAAGTATTTAGCTTAATAAAATTAACTTATTTTCAAAGGAATAAAAGTATTATTATATTTGTACGCCACTTAAATAATGATTTAAATCAATTAAAAAAGTCGTATAAAACACTAAAAATGGTCCCTGCACATTTTATAATGTTTATATACGCATTATTTTGCTTTTTTTAATTTATAAAAACGGTTATATTTTAGTTTATAAATTAAAAAATATAATAAATAACTATGCCATTTTAATTTACCGTTTAAGCAAGCATTACGCTTTATTAGCTATGGAATAACTATGCGTTAATAAACGAAAGGCGAGTTTATACTTAAAAGCGAACAATTAATGTTATTAATTTATTTTTATTATGTTATAATAAGGCACTTAATTAAGCCTTTATCAGCCATTAATAAAGTTTTACGTTATGCTTTTACAGTTTAATATATATATATAAAAAATTAGTTAATTAGTCAGGCCTTTACGGTATAACACTAAGAATACTACGCGATTTTTGCTTTTACACACGCTTTTTAGCCTTATTTGCG
Organism: Pestalotiopsis sp. JCM 9685; assembly: GCA_001599175.1. Taxonomy (NCBI): domain Eukaryota; kingdom Fungi; phylum Ascomycota; class Sordariomycetes; order Amphisphaeriales; family Sporocadaceae; genus Pestalotiopsis; species Pestalotiopsis sp. JCM 9685. The sequence goes on from BCGF01000005.1 coordinate 77,415, forward strand.
ATATAAAGTCACTTTAATAATTAGTCACTTAATTACGCAATAACTTAGCTTTATAATTATATTATATTAATGCAGTTTAGGTTCCCTAGCTTAATACGATAAATTTATTTATTTAGCTATTATATTAAATATAACATTAAAATAATAATATTAAAAAGCATTTCGATTCGCTTTATTTATCGGTTTACCGAGGTAAAAAAACTTTCGGATGTCCGTTTTTAGCGAGTCGTCTCGGATAAAAATAATCTCATTTGCGTAACATTTAATAACCGAGTTAATGTTTTGCTCGTGATTGTTTTTACAACCTTTTTAATAAATTTAAAGTGAGCTATTTATTTAATTTACTGGGATTTTCCAGCAAAAGCAAAAGCAAATAGCTTATCTATTTACTAAGTCTTTTAGCAACAAATACAAATATTTGCTAAGTAATAATTTAGCAAATTAAATACTTAATAAATAATAAATTTATTAAAAGATTTACCGTAAATTTATTATGTTTATATATAATAAACAAACCGACTTACACCCGTATTAGCGCCGTCGCGCTTAATTAACCAGCTTACGTATAATATCGTAATTTAACGCCGTATTCGGTAGCTTATCTAGCAAATTAAGCGGTAATTTAGGCTTATATACGCTTATTTTATTTTAAAATTTAATAAATTAGCTTGCGTTAATAACGTAACGAGCAAAATAAATTTTTTTGGCTAATATTATTTTATTTATGCTATTAAATTAACGTTTAATTTTTGCTTAGGCTAAAAGAAAGGTAATTTATTATTATATAAAATAACGTTAAAAACGCCTAGCGTTAACGTCCCGCTATTAGCTTATTAAATCGTCGAAATAAGCTAATAAATCGTTAATAAACGCTGATAAATATTATTTAAGTTCGTCGTTTAGCGTATTTTTAAATTTAATTAACGTTGTTTTTTTGGTTTTTTTTCTTTTTAGCCGTTTACTACGTATTTTGTATTTTTTATAAATTAAAAACTTCGCTAACGGCGTCGGCTTAATAAAATCGTTTCTGGCGTTAAAGTATTATAAATACTAGTTATTAATTAATAAAAGTTAGTATATCGGAGCTAAAAAACGGTTTAGGAAAAAATTAGCTAAAACGAAAATTAATTATTACCGTAGCTTTAAATTAAAGGCTATAACACGCGGAGTTTTTAAACTTTTTGCTTATATTTTATTATGCTTTATAAATTATATCGTTAATATTAATATAAGGTTTTATATTTTAAGTAACCTACGTTAATGTCTTTTTCATTTTGCGTAAAGCCTTTAATAATAACTTCGAATTTAAGTATATTAATATTTTTGTATAATAAAAACACTTTAGTTTAAAATTTAAAATAAGCTTTTTGCTAATAATAAAACGCCCTCCGATAATGCTTAAGCAAAGTTATAATATTTTAAACGCGGATATAATCGAAGACGTATAAAACTTTTTATTTTAAATTAAAAAATAAATGTAAAATAATTAACTTTATAATTAAAATTAATATAAAAATACAATGATTTACGTTTTTAAGCGACGAGTTATTATATATTAAAACGTTTTATACTTTTTATAAAACATATATTTAGCGGAGATTAATTAAAATATATATTTAGTTGCTTTAATATTATAGCCGGTTATTAATTTAGGCCTCGGACTTATTGTTTTCTGACGGCGCCGAAAATAAAATTATGGAAATATGGATCCCGGCGCCGACGTAAAGGCGTCAGCCGGTTTTGCCAGATTAAACGCCCGGAGTAACCGGGTTTACGTAAGCCACACTAACGCATGTTTAAGCGCCCCGGTTAATTTTGAAGGTTTCCGTCTCGCAGGATTTGGACAAGGATATTATGCCTCTTAAACTCGGTCATGTAGTGGTACTTCTTGTTGGTTAGTGATTGAAACGAGGCCATCCTCGCGTGTTGGAATACTAACATGATTTTTAGGTTCTGCCAATGCAAAATCTTCCAACGATAAGTTCAGGACAAAGGACGATATCTAGGATGTAACGCTGCATTGGGGCAAAGGACTCAAGGATTAGGTATCATTGGCGCGGTGAAATCGGTATAAATAAGGGGCTATTTGTGCAGGGCCCGTACGCGCGTATGGCGAGCAAAAGGCCGCTTCGCCTGATTTCATAAGAAAAACACTGACTACCTTCCCCCACACTATCTATCAACATGAATAGTGCATAACCACGCTAATTAGGGCAAGGAATAGCGAATTGGTCACCGTGACAGGGTTCCAAAGATTTGGAATCACAAATTCCGAGTACGAACGATCTTCTCTCACAAGTGTTGCCGTATAGAAAGTTCGAGTCTTTTGAAGTACCATCAAATGGCTAAGAACGTGTTACGTTGATATGCGAATACTAATGCTGACATCTCCATGCCGGTCGGCTACTTTTGTCACTACATGACCACGGCCTCTGATCAGACGTTGACAATTCGAATTTCATAGCTCTTCAACGATTTCCCTTCCAATATCAATGAGATTCAGAAGCTATAGCTCCGTCCTCATGTCTTCCCCCATAGGTGTCCGACATTTTGGGCACGTAATGGGAAGCTTCTGGGACGTATCCTCTTGAAGCAAGATCTATGTGGGGAGCGCATCGAAAAGACAGTCGAGGCAGAAGCAATGGCCTAAAATATCATTAGCATGGGCACTACTATAGGCAGGTACAGCGAACACTTTTACCACACGATTTGATCAAGGTTGGTGATGTCATTAGATTTAAACATATCTCACATTCGCCAGAATAGTAAAGGCGCTTAACGTCTTGACGAGGCCATTGTTCTCCGTGATTATGCAGTTGGCACTGTAGGAAGGTTATATCGGTTTTCATACAATGTTCGCACAACGTCTACGCTATTAGCAGAATCTACTCGGTTGATCGCCGGTTACTTACACATCCGCAATTCCTTTAATAAAAAATACCCGTCTCGCGCATTAGCTTTTGGCATTAATGGCATTATAGAGCAGGCTTTGTCAAGTCGACCACTACTTTCCGTGGATTGGCAGACCATATCGGAGGCTCTTAAGGCAGATCCTAAACCGAGTTTGACGCGATAAGAGACATATTTCTGACACTCGATTCAAATTTAAAATAGCTCAGATCAGCATCGATATTATAACTGCTTAGGGGGGAGGTAGGGAGGCGGGCAGTCAAATACTTATTTGACAAACGTCCAGAATAAAAAGAAAAAAAAAACCCTAAGCGCACTGAGTTTTGGAAGTCTGAGGGGGCGGATGAGGTCTTGTTGCCAAAAAAAAAAAAAAAAAAAAAAAAAAAAAAAAAAGCGGATGCTTTGTCAGCGGGACCGGGCGGCAACGGAGCAAAGTTGGTTAAGTCCTCTCAATATTCGAAAACTAAATTTCGCGGCCACATTTTGGCGACCTTGCAACTCGAGCGCGCACCAACATCAATCGATAGTATTTGTCAACCAGAAGGATATAAATAACTCCAAGCTTGCAGCATAAAAAAAAATGCAATATTATCACTGGGTTAAGCGAAAACTACCCGTGTCATTGCTGGTCAAACATCGAGCTGTCAAAGCAAAACCACTTGATACTCATTCGTACACAGCTCATACTTCCCTGCACAAAGCTAAGGCTCGTGCTAATTATAATTTGTAAATCGCATTTGGTTTCGAAAGTTTATATGCCTACGCCAACATCTTACATAGCTTAGCCGTAATCATTTGGTTTAATTACATAGAAATCAGGAGAAAGCAGAAATAAATGCAAATTAAATCCGAATTCGAATTTAACAGTCTGCTACCATCTTAAAGTCCTAATCTACGGCAAAACATGGTTATTCGGCGGGTACAGTCTGCTTGCTAAGCAGCAGATTAGACTCTTTGTAAGTGCTAAAGGCATTCCAGGCCGAGTATAGTATCGAAAATAATGTTATTTAAAGCCTCGGCGCATTGTAAGGCGATTTAGGCCACACCTGTTGTAAATCCCGTGTATAATATGTCCCCGACTGCCTTCGCAATGGTAGAGCTCTGGAACTAGTGGACTGCGTGCGCGGGAACTAAAACACCTCATACTTTCGATTTTAAAATGGAACACTGACCAGCAGCGCGGAAGACAAGGGACACAGACTCGACTTTCAAAAGCAACAAATGGACCAAGCGTATTTACCCACGAATCAATTGAGTCTAAAAAATGTTAGAAATGGACTTTTCGGTCAAACAGTTTAAAGATAAGGTGGGAAGATCTCCTTTTTAAATGGAATCCATTATCCAGGAAATGTTAAAAAATTAGTCCCATGGTACTACTCACGAAACACCATAATGGAAAAGGCTCTCGTTCAGAAATAAATAGGCTCCAATACAAGCGGCCAGGAAAGTTCAAGGTTCCCGGCATCGTAAGTGGCGAGCCTTTCCCGGTGGGTTACAATGCCCATAAAATTAAAGGCAAGCGCGGAGACATCAAATCTATTCGGCGTTGCGTAATCGTTACTTCTTTGGGCTTTATCCTCGTATGCTCTGTTCTAGGCGTACTGGCGCATTCACCTGGAAGTATACAAAACCAAATAGTCACCACGTTATGGTGTTATTTTTAGCATACACGTAAATATACTTTTAATAATAAATAACTTGCCCAAATCACCAACTCCATCGATACTATCCTCAGTTAATCGTTAGAAAGGGTTCTAAGGAATTCTCTGGTAGTGATTAATGACCATACTAAACAAGAACCGTTGCCGAGTGTTCAAGGCATCCTCGGGTCAAAGGAGTTCAATATATTTGCTGACAACGTTTTCATACTAGGAGAGGGCATCTTTCCAGAATTCACTATTGTAAGGATGCCGATCAAGCTGGCCGTCAGGGCCCCTCACTCATCCTCACCCATCCTCACCCATCCTCACCCATCCTCACCCATCCTCACCCATCCTCACCCATCCTCACCCATCCTCACCAATCCTCACCAATCCTCACCAATCCTCACCAATCCTCACCAATCCTCACCAATCCTCACCAATCCTCACCAATCCTC
>BCGF01000005.1:82482-161562 GCA_001599175.1 Pestalotiopsis sp. JCM 9685
ATCCTCACCAATCCTCACCAATCCTCACCAATCCTCACCAATCCTCACCAATCCTCACCAATCCTCACCAATCCTCACCAATCCTCGCCAATCCTCACGGTCTCAGGACACGAACTTAGGAAAGACTCTTTCCCCCGATCAGCGAAAGTTCTACGAAAAAAAGTGCAATCGGAAGATTCAATCAACTTGGCGTAACAGTATAAGTGAACACAGGCCGTGCAGCGGTAGTCTTTGGTGGATCGCCAATTTCCTTCCATGGAGAATTCGTCCGCTGCCTTCGAGTAGTTCACGTAGTTCAAGCAGGACTCATCAGACCCAGTCACTACATTAAGTAATAGAATAGTCATAGTTTTGATTATATACTGCTACATAAAACACTAATCTGGAAATACGATTAACAAAATACTCAGAAAAAAACAAATGCGAAAAAGCCCATAATTCCATTATTCAAGAAATAAAATTACATAAATGGCAGAGCCAGTTTAATATAATAGCGATGTTCGGCGATTCTATATGGCCTACTTCACTTGTTGGTATCAGTATCGGAATCCGAATTTCCAACAGGTATATTCAAAAAGTTGCGCAATTCCACCTTCATCACGCTCAATTTCTCCAAACAAAAAAGTACACCTATCAATCTTCTCTCTTTGAGACAATAAAAAGCAGTTACCATTTTCTCCATCAATTGTGTACACAGTTCCTCCTTTTTGCCAGCACGAGATTGGCTTTCACTGACCTGCCGTAATAATGGCTCAATCCTGGTGAAGTTTTCTTGGACCGAGCTCAATATATCCATCATTCTATCGAGCTTTTCTTCGTCAAATGACGCTATATGTCCTTGTGGTCGCAATTATGGTGGCGGTCCATGCAGAGGAGGTCTTATCGCCATGCCCTGAATTGCTGGGACTATTGGTCAAATGTCGTATTGGACGGGAAGAGAAAGAGACCCTTTCAAACGATGGAGATGAATTCCATCCATGAGTTGACACAAAGTGCCATTATTGAGCCAACGAAGTGGAGGTGGACGAACCGAGGTCTCAGCCAAAATTATGGCAATTGCGATCGCTAGGCGGTGCTCTTCGGGGAAATTGCAAAATGAGGCAAGCTCGCAGCAATTCCCAGCTTCTCTGAGTAGTACCTTGGTTGGTCGCAGATTGCTGGAAGATTCGGAAAGCAGTTCCAGAATCTAAAACTTTGGCAGCAGAACCTCCAAAGAGTCGCGAAGGTCGTCCAAGGTAGGGTCCTTCAAGGTCGGCATCTCCCCTCCAGTTTTCAGCTGCACCTTTTGAATGCATTCGTAGATATAGTCAAGTGGTTCCTGACCATTCGGGCACGGAGTATGACGTATCTTGTACAAATATTGAACATAATACAGCATCAAATACAAAGCTAGGATATTTGGCGCAGTCTTCTGTGTATTGCCTTCCAGTCTACCAATGGGTTGTGAGACGGCGAAGGTATTATTGTTCGTATACGGATTGGTAGTAGCCGAAGGAATTACCACCTGATTGTTTCGAGCAGACTCCTCGGCTGGAAATCTATCGGTGGGCGATGACACTCTCATGCTTAAGTGTGTAGGCTCGGTGGATGCCATATTGCCGGACAAAGAGTTATGTTGGACCATATTTGAAGCACCAAAACTTTTTTGGAATTCGTTGGGTGAGTCACAATAAGATCGAAGAATATTAATTATGCACGCTTTATGGAATTCGTCATGCCTTTTATGGTTTTCTACCGTACACACGGTCAGAATGTCCGCATATTCTCCCTGACAGAGCTTACCGGATCTGGTCTGTTGGCGCGATTACGTTTCTCTCACAGCCTCACAGCCTACCTTATGCTACAGTTACAATGTACTAATCATGATCTGTACATCAATACCAAAGTACAAGACTTCTGGGGCATGCCGATGGATCCGCCCGGAAATTGGATATGGCCAGGAACTCGGAATATCACATACTCCTGCGTCACATACTCCTGCATAGGATACCCTAGTGGGATACCCGGATATATTCACAGCAGGTCGATCTTTGCTCAGAACAAGTTTAGATTTGGATTTTCTTCCCAAGCTCTGATACTCCAACTTATTCTTTATGGTTATGATCCGGTCTGCAAGAATCCATGATCTCATCACCTCGAGATCTGTAGGGTGATCAGGATTGGATTAATTTGTGCTCAACCAACTTCAATGATTGCGTGGCTAGCATGAATTTGACATCGGTGTGTCTACGGAGGATCCTATTTGGACTCAAGTGAACCCTGGACCAAGTAAGCGTTTCGCTCTGATTGGATTTTATCATACAAGTCCGTGAAATGCATCGTCTGTGTTCACTGTTATGGGATTTAGGCAAGTTCCATTTACCATGGCTTTCGTATTTTTGTCACGCTACTACATATTACTTTGAATATACTTTGGTCAGACTCGAGGCCGTTGGACTTGAGTTGCCTCGGTTCTTTTTAGCGACCTTGACCCTAATACCGCCCTGGCCGAATATTGCTCACTGCATAATATGGCGTACATCCTATTTGCTGGTTCAAAAACAAGGATTAACCCAACCTCCCGTGTCTGGTAGAATACTTGTGTATACAGCAGCCAGACATACGTTGGCCTTATTAGTCATTCGAATTATACTCTGGCATCGTCATATTTCGCAGAATGCCACTCCTAGGGTCATCAATTTACAAGCAGCGCAAGGTCTTCCAATGGGATTCGATTTGGTGAAGCAAATAAAAGGGATGATGCTTTTAACAAGACAGCTGGAAGCATCACTTGCGGCAAGGAGCAGGAGACCATTGTCTTCGAGGACGAATACGGCACAGCCCGATAAAACAATAATATTTGTGCAATTCTTTGTGGTAATAAATAAAACTAGCTAAATTTTGTTTGGCGGTACCTAGAAAGGCTGCAGTCATCGAATAATAACGCCACCCTCCCTTTTCTAAATTGGAAACTGGCGAAGCTCCTTGTAGTGCATTCGGTGCTCTGCAGACAAGTGAGCCCAAGGCAAAGGTACGTGATTGGGGTGATCAAATTGACCGGCCTGAAAACAATAAACTGAGGAACATGGTCGTATCATCCCCAATCGTCGGACACAATAACCGGGTGGTGCGGCAATATTTTCAAATTATTCCAGAAGTCTGCTGCGTTGCGGCGCTTCTATTAGCTGACACTAGGCTGCACATTTGTTTTGTATCATTAATCTTTTTTTCGGTCAGTGCAACAGGCACAACTCCCGTTCTCCGTATTCTCGACCCATTAATATGTTTCTTTGGCCATGTCCCGAGCTTTTGTACGTTCTTCCTGCCGTGACTTTGCTACAAATTAGTTAGCAATCTTCAGAAAAACATAAAACGCAACGAAGAAAGACAATACTTGCCTAGCCTCTCAATATACGACTGGTCCTTACTCAATATCCACGAATAGTTGAGAGCATCCTCAGGAAACAAGTTAAGAAGGCCATAGACTCCTACTCCCGAGCTGTTGAGAGTGTTTATGTCTCCACGCCCAACCCTTTTCGGCTGGATGTGGCCATTCGATAAAAATTCTAACTTGTTGGTCGAAACTTCGAGCGCTGGTAGGTTTGCGTTGTCTCGATAATGTATACCTTATATCCCTGGGATGCTACGCGATTCGAATCGTGCTTCAAAATCATTCTCAATCGTCTCCCAATCCAGGCATTGGTCAATTCTGAGATACCGAATAAAGTGGCTTTTCTCTTTCCCATATTTTTGCTTCTTGCCGCGATTCCCATAGGAAGTTTGACTGATTTGTGGGTTCGGTAAAAATAACGATTTGGTCGAAATTTATGCGACTCTTTTTGCCCCCGCTAGAGCCTCTATTATGTCATTATAATACATCTGTTGCAGTGATGACCCTTGTTTTAGTAGAAGACTGCTAAAGCCAGGTAAGGACGCACAAAAAGTCCGGTCCTTTGAGATAAGAGGCAGTTCCAAGGCAACCTCTTTATGATCCTGTTGTAATGGCCTGAATGAATAATAGCCTAGCTCCGTATTAATTGTCTTTGTAGCCAGTTTCGGCTGTCCTACAAAGTTTGATATGGCTACCAGTGACAACTCGTTGAAGTGTAGGCGGACTTGAAAGTTTATAGACCGGAATGGAGTGCGTTCGTTTTTTTTTTTTTGTTTTTTTTTCTTCTTTGTTTTTAGCGAATCTTGCGAGAGAGAATAAGAAATTGATTTGAACCTTTCGAAGGTGAAGATACAGCCCTTGGGCGAGAGAACCGAGAAAAGCTTGAAGGGATGGTAAAGCCAATGGTGCAGTACTTTTACAACTAGCAATAGGATGCGTCAGTACTTAGGACAAAGAAGGGAAAACCGGATGGGAAACGGAGAAATTATACGCCAACGTGTCAGATGGGTGGTTTACGATAGCACGCCATGGAACCCCACGGTGCTGGCGTAGATGCACAGGAACCCCCGGGGAATACTCCGCACCACCGAAATGAGCATTCAAAGCGTAGGAACTAGTCAGAACAAATCGTGTATCAGTAAACCACTGAGTTCAACCTGATCAGGCTATTCCACACCTATATATTTGACACAAAGTATCTGAATATCCAGTTCATAAACGATTACAAATTTAATTTTAGTGGTGATTCATTTCTGGTATTTATGTCATATTTTTTGGTTGCCGATCCCGCGCTGCCGTTTTTGGTGAAACCTTTTTTTATAAGCACGTCCCGATTTTGTATATTGCCAGATACTATTATTACCGGAATCAAAAGCAAACACCGGTCAATAAAATGCATATTGCTAAGGCAGGTTAATACTAAAGCCTTGCTTTAAGTGGAGAATATAGACATAGAATAGAGACAAGGTTCGATACTACCTTCAAAGTTTCCAGCCAATAATTTTGCGACGTATCCCAAAACAATAAGAGTGTGTAGCTGTTTTGGAGCTGTTACATGCTTAGTCTAAAATTAGTATCTATTTTATTTAAGTCGCTTCCAGAAATCAGCGGCAGGATCCTCGTCCTGGGAAGCTGGACAAAGTGGAACCTGATCGATCCAGGCTTAGTTTAAGCGAAGCTATGCTACAAGAAAGGGTTCGCCTTAAATAAATGAGCATCCTCAAGACGGCTTGCAACTATCTCTGGGAATTGGTCCGGCCAGTTTCAACTAAGTAAGAGCAGACTGTAGACCTAGACAGTGCAGAGTAATGGACTGTACAAACAGCCCTCGAATCAGCGTTCTGGCGTAATTAAAACATTTATCTTTGTCCACCACGGTAAAATCCACCGAATTCCGGGTGCTTTAGATTCTGTTTTGCTAGGTTTATAACACAAAAACGCTGTCTTTCTGCCTTCTCGCGCTCCCCTTGCTTATCGTAGACATAATAAGGTCCATTCTGTCCGATATAAAGTCGATCTCTACGCGACTGTTTATCTTCGCGAAGTAGACCGCCTTACATCTTATTTTTAACCAGTTACCAAGGTAAATAGTACTTTCGTATTTCTCCTATTATCTATCCTAAGAGTTTGGGCGGCCTAGCATCAGTGTCGATTTCCCCAATTTCCTTTGCCAAAAAGCTGGCGAACCCTCCATGGCCAAAGATCACGAATTCTGGTTCAGGAAAAACCTCGATATTCTTGGTTATTTATATCGCCATTTCCGTAGAGACTTCTCGACCTCCGTCATGCAGACTCTCTGGATTCCAGAGATCCCGTTTGCGGTACCACGGCCTGTTTTAAATATCGCCTTTCCCGGCTATTTTATTATCTTATCTTATTTGTGACAAAGCCTCGGTATTGTTGGCTATCGCGAAACGCCTGTAAACGGCACTAGTGTCTTTTAGATCTGTCGGGGCTAACAACAAGGTAAAGTCGATCTGAAGGTCCTTGAATTCAATCTCGCCGCCCTTCCTCGTAAGTTCGTGTGTTAAAAGCGCCTTAATCTCTTTAAACGAGCTTAGACGATCTAAACGCTAGTTTATTTGCTCAATAAAGCCAGGAAAAATCGTAATTTTGACAAAACGAAGCGTAAAGCAAGGCAGCGATGCTACTAGTGTGCTAAAAACTCGTTTGGAAGGTAAAGCCGCGATATAAGTGACTTTGCGTCTTATTAAATAGGGAAATAGAACAAATTCGCAGAATTTCCGTCCGAGGCAACCGCTTTTTTCGTTTTTAATACCGTTAAGCAGAGGTGGGTCGAGATCGTGGACATTTTTGTTGCCTTTTTTGTTGGCTTCGGACTTTATATAACGGATATATGTCACAGGAAATTCTTTATTTTTTGAATTTAAGGATAAATCTATTTTAAAACGCGGTGGGAGTTTAAGTCATATGAGGCGTTGTTTTTTTCTTAGATCGTCGACGAAGTGATAAAGGGTGATATAAGATTTGTCTTTTGTTTTCAGCAGCTTAGCAGCTTTCGAAAATAAAAATAAGTCAGGAAAGAGCCTGTCGACAAAATGAACCTACTGGAGCTGTCCTCCTTTTTTTTAATTTTAAATAAGTTATGGAAGTCAGCATTTTATTAATTCTATTAATCAAAGCGCGTTAAAAATGTTAAAAGAAGGTTACTTTATTAAAATCAGTGAAATTAATGTGGGTTGCAGTGAAAATAATTAACGATAAATTGAACTTTTTAATTTTTTAATAAAATTTGCACCATTAATTTCATTTTATTAAATATTAAAAAGTTATAAGTATTATTCATCATTTTTTTAATATTATATAATGAGATACAATGCAGTAACAGGATTTCTTTATGTTATAAAAGTGGGAAAAAGCGAAATTGAAATTCAAAAAAATAAATTTTTAAATTATAATTTATTTTTAAAATTTTATGCCATAATATAAAAGATAATTTTAAAACAAAGTTTAAAATTTAAATATAAAAAATAAATATAAAATCTTTTAATTTTCACTTTTTATTTTTAGCAATAATTTTTAAATAAACTTGGATATATGTGTATAAATTATAATTATATATTTTTTTATTAAAAAAATTAAAAAGTAATAATTAATAAAGTCGATATATATAAAACGATAAGTTTGTAATTAAATATATTTTAGTATGGCAAATATAAGCGGAAAAATAATAAATTTTATTGCCGGAAATAATAATAACCGGAGTAATAAAAATGCGGATATTGACATAAGCGATATTTCCGCCGAAAATAATAACATTAGCAATAAAAGCTTTATAAAGCAGGCTATAAATTTTAAGTAGGCTATAAATTTTAAACAGGCTATAAATCTTAAATAAGCTATAAATCCTAAGCAGGCTATAAATTTTAAGCAGGTTAATAAGCCGCCGAGTAGGATAAAAATGCTTAATAAAGCTTAAATTAATAACCTGAAGTTAAAACTTAAAAACGAAGCTTTTTATATGTATAATTTTTATAAACTTTTAAATTTAAATGGTATTTACGACGGTAAGCCGATAATTAAAGCTTTCGAGCCCGGGCTTATTATAATTAAAAATAACTCGAATATATTTTACAATAAAGTTAAAATTTTTCGCGATCCCGATACGGGCGAAAGGAATGTTTTGGCTAAAATTGTTTGCGTATAAATATTTAAAAGATATTTTTTCGTTTCGAGACTTTTTTTAAACGAGAATAATAAGGACGTTTTTAAAGGATTTTTAGTTAAAAAAGCTAATTACCTTGCGGAAAAGGCTCGTTTTTTAGCTTAAAAAAGATTAATTATATTATAAAAAAGAATTTATTTAACCGGTTAAAATTAAAACGAGATTTAATATATTATTAATAGTGTTTCCCTTGATAAAAGTTACGTTATTATGTTAGTTAAACGGCCGGATAATAAAGGATAAGGACTTGTTTTTCGATTTATATTAAAAAGCAGATTTTGTAAACGTAAAAGCGATTTTATGTTTTATATTTAACGGTAAAACGCCGGTTAAAAAGATATTCCGAAGCGTATATTAAGGGATTTAATAGCTTTCGACGAGGAAAGCAGGGCTTATTTTTATTAATACGTAAAGTAAATAAAAATATAAAATTTAAAGTTTGGCTTATATTAAATAATATGGATGTTTAAAGTTTGGCGGTGAAATTATATAAGGTTAGTCGTGAATCGCAAACAAAAAATGATAGTTTTAGCTTACGTAATAACGATAATGTAATTTAATTAAGCCTAAAGATTTAAAATAATTATAAATTAAGTTTACGTAAATTATCGGATTATAATATAAACGTTGCGTGATTATATTAGCGGAATAAATTTTAACCCCGTTTTTTCCTTTTTTTGGCCGCGAGGAAGCTTATTCTTTTAGTTTAAATACGAAGTTTGGATTTATATCCTTTTTTCGTATTTATGAATCTTTAAAAAAAAGTCGTTTTTTTTAGTAAATACGGTATTTAAGCTTATTATTCCGTTATTTATTACGCAAAGTTTTAATATTTTGCTTATATCTTTTATATTCTTTCTCGAAATTAAAAATAAGCTGACTGTTTATGTTTGTTTATAAGATTTAAAAATATATTCCGTTTAACAATTATCGTAATAAAAATTAGTTTTTGCCTTATCGCTTAAATATATAATCGACCGTGAATTCCTTATTATTAATATTTTTTAAACTTTTTGCGGATACGTTTTTAAAATATAAATCCCTTTTTTCGTGCTTACGATAATTTTAATATATTTAAGTGTTATTCCGTTTTTGTTATAATTTATTTAATATTTAAATTATATTTTTAAAAGATGGCATGTATTTTAATGCTAAGTCGATTAAATTACTTAAATTAGCAAAATTAATTAGTCCGCTAAACTTGGAAATTTGCTGAATAATTTTAGGATGACTTTGTTTTTTATTAAGATTATTATTATTTATGTTTGTATTTTTAAGAATACCCGAATCGGATTAACGATAAAATAAATTTAGTTATAACTTTTTTGTTAATAAAACCTCGATTATATTTATAATATCTTTATAAAGCTTATTTTTATTTTATATACGTATATTAATATCCGTGTTATTATTATAATCGTCGGAGAAATACTCGAGCGGATATTTTCGTAAAATAGATTTATCGAGCCTCGGCGAGGCAAAAAGTCTAAAGGCAGTTATTTAAATTAAATAAAAGCGTAAAATATGAATTTTTTAAAAGGAAAAGCCGATAACAACTTCCTTTTTTAGTTTAGCATTAATGCAAATAAAATATAAGAAAATATTTTCGAAGTTTTTTTAATGCTAAAAAATATAATGCTTGGTTAAACTATTAGTATTATAATAAATATACCCGTATATCCCATAAAAATAAATCGATAATAAATAAATTAATTGTAAATAGTTAAAAAATGCTTACAAATTTTTAATTTAGGTAATTATGCCTTTTGCACGAATATATTCCGTATAATCGATCGGCTAAAATTAGCCTTTTTTTTTATCGATTAAAATATTTAATTAATACGGTTATTATAATAAAGCTCGAAGGGTATAAAAAATAAATAAAGTTTTTTAAACGGCCTTTTTTAATTTAGTTTAGTGCGTAATTACGGCCGTGGGTATTTTCGATATAATTGCTTTATTTTTCCCGACTTTTTACGACCGTATTAATGCCACGGGAATAATAATCGAGATATTAAAACTTATTATCGAAAAGTTATATATAAAATCTTGTATAATATTAGGTAAAAGCGCTCCGATTACTAAATATAATTTTGTAAATAATATATAATAATTTTAGAAAATCGTCGTTTTTAACGGTATTAAATTTTAATTTAAAGATAAATTTTCCTTTTATTTTAATAACGGAAAATCTATTATTAGCAAAGGCTAAAAAGGATTTAATATATATTTATATCATAAAGTCTCGTTTTTTAGGCGTTTTATTCGGTACCGGCTAAAAAAGCTATAATATATCGGCCGTAAATAAAAATTACGCTAATAAAATATATATTAATAAGGTTAATCCGGCTATCGATTTTCTTATTGCGCGCAAATAATCGATAACACTAAAGTATTTAAATCTTAGCTTTTTTAGTCTAAGTTTCCGTAATATTTTAAAAGTTGACTGCAAGGTCGTCCGTAATTTGTTTTTTTTTGTCGATTATTATTGTTTGTTATAGCGTCTCGAAGTTTCCGAATATCGGCACGACACTTAAATTTATGTTTTTCCTTAAGGGAGATTCGTATCGGAGCATTTAAATCTTTGCTTAAAAACGTATTTTGCAAAACTTCGAATAGCGTTTCGTTTTAATTAGCACTTTTACCGAAAGCTAGGCTTATTAAATTTGCTCGAACGTTATGCGATTAATATACCGTTTTAAATATATTAATAGTATATAATATAATATAGTTGCGGAAAGCACTAAAAGGATATTTATAATTATAAAACAAAATAAAAAAAATTATAAAAAATATTAAGTGTAAAAGACGTATTATTTATTCGAAGCCCGGCGTTAATACGTAAATTATAAAATCGTATAAGCTCTCGAAAACCGGTCATTAATAATAATTATAGCTATAACGTATTAGCGTTGTTAAAAAATAAAACAAATGCCTTTTTCGATAAAACGGCAGGGTTTTATTCGATAAAAATAAAATTAACTGATTTAAGCTTAAATTAATCGAAAATATCGTTAATTATTTTAAATTATACCTTAAATATATTTTATTGGATTGCCTTTATAAAAATTAAAATAGCAAGGCAAAAGATTTTATTCGGAACAAAAATAATCGAAAAGCTAATATTAAAGATAATATATTAGCTAATACTTATAATATAAGCAAAAAAAAGAAATAAAATTATTTATTAATTATTATTACGAAGGCGGCTAGTCATAGCTGCCTTTTTTATTTTGTTTCGCTTAATAATAATAAACATAATTATTTTGCGCCGCGAAGTGTTTTCGGGATCTCGAACGACTACCACCCAGAGTTAATTATATTTTATTTTTAAAACTGTTTTACGTCGGAATCCTCCGATCGCAAACAGCAGCAAAAAGGCGTAAAAATTAATTTTTATGTTAAAATCGCAGGATATCTCGCGGTTTTTAAACTAAAAAGTCGTTAAAAGTATATAAATATCGGTGCTCGTTATCTCGATTTTTCGATACGATAAATTTATAAAAAAAACTAAACTCGACCGCAAGTTCCTCGAATATTTATTATAATAATTAGTCAAAGCTTAAAATATTTATACGAGCGATAAAAAAATACTTAACAGGAACTATTTTTTATTTATTTAAACGACTCGATAAACTAGATTTTTTTTATTGCTTTTATTTTTGCTTATTTATCTTAGTTTTTATATTAAAGCCTTAAATGGAAATTTTTGCCTTAAATCGCTTATAATTTAAATATTTATAACGGCGACAAATCGACGCTATATTTTTTACACCGTAAATGCCGTATCGACCGTTTTTACGTAAACGAATTTTTTTTAAAGTCGTTATTAGTGTTTTTTTAACAAATAACTTAATATAAATTCGTAAAAAGGCTTTAAAAATTACTTAGCTTTCCGATAATTAAGGGTTTTTAAAAAAGTTTGTTTAAGCGATAAAGCTATTCGTTTTTGCTATATTATAATATTTGCAAATTTTAATAATTAATATTATTATATAAATTTACGAAAATTTTAGATATATATATATATGCTTATTATAATTATTCGGACTAAATTTTTCTACGTTTTTTTATTATTAAAAGTGTTATAAAAAGGCTATTATTTATATTTTAAAACTAATATATAATCGTATATTAAAGGCTTTTTGCCTTTTTTCGGCCGTAATAACTAGCTTATTTTAAATTTATTTGCCGCGAATTTTATTTATATATTAAACGTTTATATTAAAAATTAATATTTTATTAAAAAGGTATGATAAAAAGGAAAATATATTTAGTAAATAAAAAATTATAATGCTTTTAAATAGGCGAAAACCAAAAAATTATGTCTAGCAAAAATAAATGCCGCTAGCTTAAAGTTTTCGTTGTTAGTATAATCTTTTAGCGGCTAAGCTATTATATATTATAGTAAGATAAAAGTGCGCTTAAAACAAATGGGCGTGCGGACTAAGTAAACCACCGAGAATTTGCGGCGTATAGCCTAGGAATTAATTAGTTTATTTTTTATTTTTTAAACCGTTAGGGCGATTAAACGGAGCCTTAAAACGGAGCTCCAGCTCGGCGCTAAAGGCCGTAAAAGGTAGGGCGTCTTTTGGAGGACTATGATGAGTCAGCAGACCCCTGTCGTACCGCAGCGGACGTATTGCAAAGTGTCTCCAAGGTGTCTTTGGACAGAAGAAAGATAAATGATATGACAGCAGAATCGCCGACGCAGATAGAAAGGCGATCATCGTCAGTTCTTTTCAAAGTGGGAGTTCTTACAATGTCGAGCACGGGCTCGTGTCTTTGGCCAGCGGGAGGTAAGGCGCACCAAACACGGCCCTCATGGACGAAGACGCGGTCTGTCACGTCTTCTGCCAGCAGGTAACGCGGTTCGGGCGCAGACATGTTGCTGGGCGTTTTAACAGCGGTGCTGTTGATTCCTGGATGCGAGAATGGAATTGATCGAAGACGAAGTCAAAGAGACGAAGATTGGCTGCCTCGGTTGCAATAAAGAGGTGAAACGAGGATGCGTGGGGAAAGACGCAAATGTGCGAGTCCGCGAGACGATCGCGCAGTGGTCACAACAAATAAATAAAAAGGTGCTCGAGGCTGATTGCAAGCGGCAGGTTCTCCGCTAGTACCTAGCACTCTGGTGGGGGACAATCAGCCTGACACAGTTGCCCTTGGACCTACAGCCAGATTGACAGTACAGCCATCAGACTGTATGAAATTTGAACAGCTGTCTCTTAGTGACTAGCTCGATTGGCAGGGCTTGATTGTTTGTCCAACACGTACCTAAGTGAGTACAGCACAAGTGGCCCTGGAAAAGTCATGAACGACATGAAAGCAAGGAATGTCCAAACCAAATTCAGGGAAAAAGGTTGAAGTAGTGTAAACAAAAAGGATCAGGGTATATATACTTGTGACTGTCTATAGTTAATCTTTATAAAGAACAATAACTTCCGGACGGGACGAAATACAAAGCTGGATGCACCAGATAACGAATGATCATATCCGATGTAACAGACGAAGACTGGCGTGTAGCTTATTTGCAATAATGAACCCGCGTGGTCTCGAACATCTGCCAGTTTTTGTTGTGGCTCAAACGACAGCTTTTTGAACGTCTAGCAGGTAATCAGGCACTTTGCTTTTGGACGATGATCAAAATTTGCGTCGCTACCTACTTACAGAGTCAGCAAGACTGTCAAGGAATACTGGATAAAATTGGCGTCGGACACTTGTCACGGAGAGTTCGGTCTGTCGGCAGCATTCATCTGTCCAGGTGCCAGGGCAGAGAAAGTCTTTCCATACTCAAGGGGCTCCATCTTGATAATGGGTATAGGCATCATGGCTGTGCCAAGTGAGTATCGCGGATTTTGGCAAACACGATCTCACTGTCATCACGCATAATGGCGCGAGCTTCACCTCGAATTGGCTCCACCTGCTCCTTAGAGGGCCAGTCGCCGAGAGTCGTGTTCTTGTCTCCGGACGGTCTAGAATGTTGATGGATGCTGTCACATACAAGGAGGTGTCTCTTGGCTGATGTTGAACTGGGATTATTCTCTTGCCGCATCTTGAGGTGGCGCTGGTATTTCAACAACAGTGTCATGCAGCTGCTCAACATGGACCAGTCGCTGCCCCGAGTATCTTGATGATACATGCGTTTACACGACACATCTGACATTTGCAAATATTTCGTGGGTTTCACGACAATCGAAAAGTTGAAAGAGTCAGGAGGAGATGCGCACTATGGCGTCAATACAGATCATGTCAATCATGTCAATTAACTTGATCCCCGTCAATGATTAAATGCATACGCGACTAATCCCGCCGGCTGAATGTTGTACCAGTATCCCTTCCTTCTCAGAACGGCCCAAACCATGCTGCCAAATGTATTCCGAACCATCCTTGACCTTCAAAGGCATCACGAGGGAAAGACTGCTTGCAGCGAGCACCACCGGGCATGCGCTCGCTGTCGGGATAGTCGAGATATCCGAATGCTTCTATACCGCATAAAGGATCGCGCGGCAGATGTCGGGGATGTAGTTGTGCTGAACTCGCTCCGGCCATTTTTGAACCGGTGGTGCTCGGGCCCTTCGGGTCTATCGTGTCGCGTGTGAAAAAAAGACAGAAGCTTGGAATTTGTGCAAGCGAACTGCAACGCAAGGCTCCTCCCCCGTGGCGGGCACGGCCCTCACGAACAAGGACGCGGTCTGTCACGTCCTCTGCCAGCAGATAACGCGGATCTCTTTCAGGCATGCTACCGGTTCGTTCAAAGGTGGTCCAGTCGCTGTCCGATTACAAAAGTGAATTCGGTCGAAGACGCATTTGGCCAGCGTCTTTGTCAGATGGTTTGGTACAGTAGAGTGATGGGAACAGCAATAGGTAAGTGTGTGGTGTAGTTGACAGAAGACTGAACTCTGCTCCTGCTGTATTCAGGGGCGAAGCCCCCTATTTGTACTTGACGATAGCGGCAACGCCGCTGTAGGCACTAATATCAGTGAGGCTGACTAGTATCCCCTTCATCTCTGACAGTCTTCATCATCAACAATGATGATGATGATGCCGGTGGAACGAGTAGCACCAGCCTCGAGAGTGTTGGTGCCAGAATTCTGAGCGCCAGAAGTCTTATCGTACTCTTCGTCGTTCCCATGGTTGGACTGGGCGATATCAAAAAGTTCCTAGTTTTCATGTATGGCTCGCAGTACGGCTCCACGAACGTCGGGTAAGTAGTCGTGAATTCTGCCGCGTGGCCAGCTGCCGATTGTGGCATCACTATATTGGTCTTTGCGTTAGTCACAAGGAGGACCAATATCGCGCAGAAAAGATATACTGACAACTGTGCTCGGATGATGATGCGAACCGCGTTCCTGAATCGCTCAAGATCTCCCTTCTCCAACCAGCCTCCGATTCCCGTGAATCTGTCATCGTGGATCATTTCCGATGGAACAAAGTCGTCGCCGGAGACGCTTTCGGTCTTGACGTGATGCTCTTCATCATCACCGTCATTGTCACCGGCCTCGGCAGGGTTGGTGTTGTCGACTCTAGTATCTCGGTCCTCGGGGACGAACATGCTGTCCTCTTCATCATAATCGACGTGCCGGTTGAACAGGTCGTGCCGTCTCTTGGCGATGGCGGCGATAATCGCGTGCCGCGCATCAGGAATGTAGTTGTGCTGGGTACGACGAGGCCAGGAATCAAAGGTCGAATCGCTGTTGAAATACCAGTTAGAACAGATGCAACATGAGTAGGGAGAGGGGTGTGGTTACTGACTAGGTACTCTTGGCGGATGATCTTCCTTCTCCAACCAGTCTCCAATTCCCGTGAATTTTTTATCGTTGAGGCGTCCATCCACAATCTTTATGGCGATTTCAGTCTTGAGATAAAGCCGCTGCGGCCGCCGATCCGGATTTAGTAGATCTGATGCTGCAGCTAATTTAGCATTCAATGTTCGGCAATAGTTGTTGACAGTCGCCCTGACCATTGCAATGTATGCGCCAGGAAACGTCTCCGCCGATTATGGCACCATCACATGCCGTGGGCTGTGCTTCGGGGACGATCTGGGATGGTGATGTTCCTCGCGTGAACAATGGGTCTTGTGCGCTTGGCCATGAAATTAAAGACCACCTGATGTTGATTGGGAGCAGGCAAATATTCCGGGTGGAAAGGATTGTTCAAAAATGCTAGTCAAGGTAGAGGTTGAGGTGGAGGGGAGTTTTGCATTTGGCGCAGGTGCGGAGACTGGGAGTTTGTGGGCAGCGCGACAGGCGGGAGCAACCTAATAGCTGGGTGGGCAACAGATTGTGAGCTCCCAGATTCCGACAGCACTGATAAGGATTGGTTTTGTTCAGACGCGCACAATGCGACGGAAACCGGCGCCGATCTTTATTGTATCACAGTTCGCCACCCTTGCACAGAGGCACACAGGGGCTATAGGTACCAAACTAGATAATCTTGAAGATAGACAAAAGGGCTGCCAACAAAATTATTCCGAAATCTAACAAACAAGGATTTGTTTACTTAGGAACTGTACTCGTCGAGAATAAATTTTCACCGTCTGCATCATTGACTTGTTCGAATTATGGAGTGAACCTTTTGTACGCATTCTGGGACTTGTGCGTATGAATATGTCTAAATTCCTTTTGTTGACACATTAGGCTGCCTGGATTATTCCTGAACGAGGCAAGGATGTTGGTCGGCAGCTTCAACCTGTTCATGTTATAAAGAAGCCAACGGCACCTATGCAAACCAATCGCCAAAGTTTCAAAAATAGAGATCTCGTTGTAGTTGCTAATCCCATACAGCCAAAGGCCGAGATACTGTGTCACCATAGATTTGCATATTATGAAAGGGCAACGTAGTGAGAAGGCCTGACTGTGTTATTATACGTTTTGGAACGGGTTCTAATTAAATTTATTTCCATCTTTCGACTAATAAAGTACACGGTCCAAAAAGGACTGTACAAAAAGTCTTCAGCAACGAACTCGTTGTACTCTTCGTCGTTCTCATGGTTGCACTGGGCGATATGAAAAAGTTCATAGTTTTCATGTATTGCTCGCACTTCCATGCTCTTTGTCCAAAGAACGGTGGTCAGATGAAATATAACGGGACGAACCCGTCGTCTGTTTGGAGCTCGTCACCCTGTATCGTACCAATAAGTGCGACCTCAAATTCTCGGCCATAAAATGCAGGAGTGCATACAAGTCGTGAAGCTAAAGAAAGACAGTTTTTATTTTGTGAGACATCGCTCAGCATTCATGGCCATCTCGGTCTCCCTTACTCAACTGTAGGACATCGCGAGGGAGGTAGCAAATTTCTTTCATAGTTGTACAAGCTGTGAAATAACTAGTGCCGGAACTTAAAAGGATTCGTTCGACACTACTCCGCGTAGAACGGTTCGAAGATGAGCTCTGCCAAAATGAACTCGTCGCGAGTGCATAACCTGGTCTCGTCATCTCCTTTGTCGTCAGGGATCTTGAACATGTCCCAGTGCTCTTCTACTGCTTTACAGATATCCTTCTGGACTTGGGGTATGTTGACGGTGACGTTGTCAAATTTGACAGGGTATGGAATAAGTGGCTGGCTGACTTACTTATGGGCTCAATGTTTGAGAGATTTGGTGGAGGAGGTGACATGCAAGAGTCCCCAGGCTGGGTTTACAGTCTCAATGGCACCAAAAAGCCCGTTTCGGCCCAGGACGTCCAGCCTGGCATGACAATGGCGAAGTCGTATTTATTTGATTATCCCGTGTTGGCACGGCTGTTGAAAGAGAACGCGGATAGAATGTAACGTGGTCAAAGCAAAATGCCCTGAATAAATGTATTGAGATTATACGACCATGGACACAGCTCCCTGAATATTCTTATCAATCGATCGTTGTGGGATGTTGTAAGGAATGACGGAGTGAACTGGCGATTTGCAGATCTCCTTCGGCCAGCAGTCGCGAGGTTGGAGCTGGAAGATTTCAGCTGGAGAAGAAATAGTCTTGGATGAGATGACCGTGATGATGTTTTGGTGTTTCATCATTCGGAAGTGTCGTGGGGGTCGGCTGAAAAAGGCTGAAGAAGAGAGGGGTAATGTCACAGTCCCCCACCATCCGGACGGTAGTGTGCCACCATCGTGTCTTGACTTTATATTCATGGATGGCAATACCCAGATATCCACTCCACTATACCCGATTGTAGGCCGGACTTGATTTTTTATTCCTCGTAGAAGGGTGAGTATATCAGGTCCGAAGGGACGAACTCGTCGTCCGTCTGGAGGTCATCACCCTGGACCGGGCCAATAGGCCCAATCTCGAAAAGATCCCAGTTGTCGTTCATAGCCCGCAGTATAGCGCGGCGTACCTCAGGACGGTAATCGTGGACTACGCCTTGCGGCCAGGTGTCGATGGTCGCGTCTCTAGTATCATGAGAATGTCAGCGGGCTGTCAAGAGCTAACGGGGCGGCTATACTGACAGCTCGGCACGAATATGTTGGCGCACGGTGGTTCGAAAGCGGCTGAGGGCATCTTCGTCGAGCCATTCACCGATACCAGTGTATCTTTTGTCGTTCAGTCGCTTGTCTGCAATTTTCATGGCGACATGAATCTTGCTGAACAGTCGTTGGGGACGGCGTTCAGGGTTCAGGGCCGGCCTCATATTGGGATCCGGACCTGTACCAGTGTTGGGTCCTTGAGTAGACATGTTTGACACAGGATGTGCAGATGTGTATGGTGGATGTTGTGTGGTAGATAGGTGGCTCAATCGGGAGAGAGCCAACGTGGGAGGTTGCGCGATCAACTAGTCGATTGGAGATTCAGTGTTTGGAAATTTTGGTGGGGGTATGAATTGTCAAAGGTCCCAGGCTGCGTTCAGAGACTCAACGGCCCAAACAGATGCTTTTCGGCCAGAGACCTCCACCCTGGCATGACAACGGCGCTTTCGTCGCCCTCCGCCTAGCGCGTGGCCCGCCGCCATATCTGCTTGTTGAGCCCGCCCAACAGCCTGGGGCGTGATCCCGTGTCTGATATGCTGCGCTGAATCCGACAGAAATCCTCTACAGCATTGGAAGGCGACAATACATAATACTCTGATTCCCGGACAGGTCGTCCTGAAACTTGCGCACCTTATCGGATATCGCCAAGTTGGGATTAGACGTGCATCGGATAAATAAAGACATAAATTCATGAACGCGTCTGGCTTGGACTTGTGCTGTCAATAGGCAATCATATAGCTTCAACTATGTTTATCCAATTTATTTGTGTGATATAACAATATTTTCGTCGATTGTTCTCCAGATATGTCTGAATCAATGCCTCAAGGAATGTAAGGATGAAGCAACTAGGCAAAAACTGTATTCGTTTTATTGATTTGAAGCAATGTGTAAGCAGTATAACAGCTGGGGTTAAAAGACAAATGAGGAGTTCAGTTATTTAGCTTGGTTGAATTATGAATAGACAATCCCAACTTTATACTACCCGCCAATCATGTTGTGAATATTAGCTCCCCACTCTTGTGGTTACGGCCCAAAATGGAAGTGATCGCCTAGCGCCGCTCGTTACTGAAGCTGCCCAGCACAAGCGGGGCTCTGCGCACAGGACTGGCTTCAATCAATCGGGCTTGATTCAATAGCTGTCAATTGAAACTGCACAGTGACGCTCGAGCGTATCCTGCGTCCTTTGTGCATTAACAAGTGCAGCTAAGTTGTCTAGGTAGCCATGCGACGGTGCTAGTTCACCGCGCCGATGATCTGAGAAGACAAAGTGGCCTTCCCTAGAGCCACAGCGGCGTTGTTTATATAGACTCTACGGATGTTTGCTTTGCTGATTTGTGTGATGTTTAAACATTGATTAGAGATCCATGAGTCTCTGGATTGTCGCACATCCACGATTAATGCTTTGACAAGGCTCAAGAGTCTATTTGTTTGACCAAACTGACCACGAAGCTTTGCGACATGCGTCACTGCGTTTCCTTTGAACATGTGTTTCTTCCCATCACGTCTACCACTGCGCCAGCAGAGCCAAAATTGAAGCCCCACACTGGTAGCTAGGATGAGTGGATATAGACGTGTAGACAATGCCACACTTCCTCCAAGTGCTCTCTACGTTTCCATTTCCGCCCAGATTGCTCCTGTGCTGAGAGACTCATGATGCCGACATGTCATCTCTTGTTGCTCCCATATGGCCTCAAAACTTCAATGGTACATGCTGCAGCCGGGATTCATATCTTTCTTCGATCCAGTCATGCTGGACTGGGCTACTCAGTTGGATTACTCTGTTCGGGTGATCTTATTTCCGATCTGGTTGGCTCTCCGTCGGAAGTCAACTCTTCCGCGGGCTGGTTCGAGCCTTGCTTCGCGTGTTGCTAAAATACTACAACCCGAGTGGGATAGGTACTTGTAGCGTGGCTTCTTGGGAAGGAGTGGAACCAGATCAACGCAAATTCTACACGCCATAAACATTTCGCTGCAAATGCAGTCACAATTGAACATGCATAGAAAGTCTCACAAGTCATACAAAACCACTCATCATAATTGCTAGACTGCTCCCACTAAAGTAACTATTTACAAGAAGAGAATTTAAGCCTTGACCAGAGTGAGGCCGTAGGTCGAGAGGATCTCGTTGACGGGCTGGAAGTAGGTGGTGCCGCCGCTGGTGCAGTCGCCGGAGCCGCCCGAGGTGACACCCTGGGCCTGGGCGCCCGAGTAGAAGGAGCCGCCTGAGTCGCCGGGCTCGGCGCAGACGCTGGTGCGGGTGAGACCCGTGACGCGGCCCTCGGAGTAGGTGACGGTGGCGCCCAGGGCGCCGACGGTGCCGCAGTGGACGCCGGTGGTCGAGCCCGAGCGGCAGATGGAGGCGCCGACGGCCGAGGCGGTGCTGCCGGAGACCGGCAGGGTGCTGGAGCCGTAGCTGTCAATGTAGCCGCGGAGCGTGGTGCCGCTGACGGTCTTGATGTAGCTCATGTCGGCGCTGCCGGGGAAGACGGAGTTGGAGAACGTTCCGAGGGCGGCGCCGGCGCTGGTGGTGGCGGAAGATCCGGCAGTACCGCAGTGGCCGGCCGAGACGAAGCCAGTGGTGACGGAGAAGCCGATGGAGCAGCGGGCGCTGCGGTTGATGTAGTAGGCATCACCACCCTGGACGGTGGCAAAGGTGCCGGGCATCTCGGTGACGGTGACGACCTGGAACTCATCGGCGGAGAGTCCGACCTCGGTGGCCAGAGACTCGGCGTGGGCGACGCTGTCAGGGAGGGCCTCGAGGACGAGCTTGTTGGAGGCAACGTCCACCCAGTAGGAGGCGATGCCGGTCGCAGCAGAGTCAGAGGCGAGAGTCTGGGGCTGCTCAATGTCCATGTTGTCAAGAGCGCTCTTGGCCTGCTCAAGCTTGGAGACGTCGTTGGAGACGGTCACTGGGGTGGCACCAGCGCTGGTCACCTGGGAGGCCAGGGAAGCGTCAGTAATGGCGACGTTGATGGTCTGGCCGTCCTCGGCGACCCAGGCACCAGCGAAGGCGGGGCCGGCCAGGTTCTTGACCTGGTCAATGACGCTGGTGGCAGCGATCTCGCGGGCGACACGGGCAGTAGCCTGCGCGGCGTCGAGACCCAAGTCGCGCTTCATGGCAGCCAGGATCTTGGGGTGCAGGTTGCTCGAAGCCTGAGCGGGAGCACCGTAGGCAACGGGCAGGACGGCTGCCAAAAAGGCGAGGAAGCTGGTGAGCTGCATATTGAGCGATATGGGCAAAGGCCTTTGATGAAGTAGAGACTGAATAGTGAGCGAGTTGGGGATGCTTCTTCAAAATTTCGATTCGGACGAGAGCAGAAACTCTCATATATACTCGTTCGGGCTCGAGTATCGTGAATGGCATCATGCTCCTTTCCGACGTCCAAGACATGGCTCTATACTGAATCAGCCTTGGCCAAATCCCTCCTTCCCAATCCGGCGGCCATGGTGACTTGTATCATAATTCTATAAGTGTTCTTGTCCAGTGTCCTCGTCGCCCAGAACAGAAATGCATCCTTCCTAATTCGTCGTGTTTCTCGCCTCAACGTTACTGTGGGGTCAAACGATTCTCCAAGCAGGCAATGTGACGGTAATATCCCGTCCTGGGTTGTTCCTGGCCCTCAAATGAGACACTCGAAGCACTTCCCCCATCATGTTCACATCTTGCTTGGCTCACATCAGCAATTAATGTCCATACAGAAATGTCGGAAGAGACCGGTGGGCTCTACGTAGCACAGAGAGCCTCATCTTCGGCGGGGCCACGGGTTTACCATGGAGCACTGAGACAACTCTCGCGCGTACTTCAGCCATCAGTGCAATATAATTCCAGCTGGGCGCAAAGTATTGAACTCCCCTTCTGTTGTAGTCGCTCATCCTGCATGACCAAAGTTCTAGATCTTTCCGCCTTCGCAGATTCCAATGTGGGTTAAGCTGCCAAGGCATTCCTTCTATGCCAAGCTGTTTGTTCTACACTATAAGCCTTGGCTGCTACACGGCTTATCTCCAACTGGCAACCGACCTTGGAGAATCTTGGAGCTCAACTGGACAGCAGTGCAACCAAGTCGAACGTAATCAGATTAATCAGCATGCAAATTCGTCCGGCTGTAGTGATATCGCCACCGCTTGACCCGGCGGCTCTACAATGGTCGTCGCCGCGTGAGGGGTTCGCAGGCAGTGTGCATGTCGCATCCTCATCTCATTGGAGTGAAGTTGATGGATGCGCGCCATACTATTATTGTGTACCCGCCTAGGCGTTTCTATCATGGGATCTTGCTCGGCGACTGGATGGGTGTAGTGCCTGTCTCGGGCAATGAGAGGCAATACGGCTGAGCACCTTTGACAATATCTAGATGAGACGAAAACATCAGATGAATGACCATATTGGAAGATGATTCGAACCCAGCAGAGTCAAAATAAGCATAAAAAAGGCTTACCGAGAATGCAGCCACAGTATCGCAGTGCATCTCTTCCGGCCCAGATGCGGCCCCTCGCGTCAGCATCTTTGCACCATATCCCCTGGCATTCGCATCAAGCCACTTTGCCCACCTGGGAATAGCGGCCAGATATACCATTCCAGTGGGGCGGATCCGTTGCTGAATAACCTTAACCTTATTAACCTTATCACCCGGCTGTAGCTATTAATGGAACCTTCCTTTTCGGGTCTCACCCATAGTGGAGGCTCACCCTGAAAGATGGGATTCATTTCAGTATCGCCCTCATAGTCTGGGGTACGATCTGAACCATTACATCGCGGCCCCATTGGACAGGAGCAGAGTCTGGCTGGGTCGTCGGGGCACTGGTCGTGGTGGTGGACTGAATCGGGACTGTACCGCGTGCTCTAGAAGCATCAGCATTGTGGAGGCGGCTATGTAAGTGTCATCGACTCGGATTCCTGAATCCTGATATACCTGGAGGACCAGCCATCGTGAGTACCCTGGTAAGCTTTTGCCCCTTCTTATCCTCACGGTAATGCTTGGCAATGTGTTTGCGCCAGAAAGATTGGACAGCAGCCCAACATCATCGCAGGCCTTGAAGCCAGGCAGTATTCTGCCAAGATGAGCTTCCCAAATCGTAGTCGACAGAAGGCTCTCGTAGAAAGAATACGAGACATGTTTCCAGCCCATGGTAGAGGCTCTGATGAACACTGGAACGCCCGTGGGCGACGTGTATGTCGTGATTCTTGGATTGTTCCAGCGGACCAATCCCAGATGGCACAAAACCCGCAAGGATGGGAAAGGCTCCAGAACAGAGGAAACCCTTTTTCCGTGGAGAACCATGCAGTCGTGATACAGCCAGGCTTCAACGACTTTGTCATTTGTAAACTTGACCTTATCTACTTGGCAAACGGTGAGAGTATGCACCTCGTTCCACCAGCAGGCCAGGTCGGATGGCTGTCGCATGGCCTGACGAGAGATGTCATGACAAGGCTCCTCATGTTTTAGTTAACCCTCCAATTGAGTTATTGCCGATGCCCCGAGACACTTCCGAGCTGGAGCGACGCCTCTTGGGCAGGTTTGCGGAGCGGGTCTCTGCGCTCTCCGTACTGTATGCGGCAGTTGAGAAAGCTGCAATGGGCATGGGTCCAGGGGCACCCTCGCTCATCGGAATCCGGCGCATCGGCATCTCGAAGACATTCTGTCTTTCGCAGCGGTGGCTTGAATGCTACCCCCAACCAGAGTTCTGCCGGAGCTGAGAGCGTACACACGGTTGCCTGCATCCGGGACTGGTTCGCTTGGGTCTTCGCAGTTGAATCACGCACATTGAAGCGAAAGACTACCTGCACTTAGTAAGCTGGCAGTAGCGGGTTCGCTAAAGGGATCCGACACCCAACCCCGGATTTCGGGAAGCTCCGAGCGATCCGTGATGACACAGGGCATCCCGCCACGACAGCTTCGACAGCAGTGCGATCAGTGGTCAGTTCGAAGCGGCCTTGATATGAGCGTCCAGCTATTGTGCCATGCTGGGGGAATGTCCATCCTACCTACTGTGATGCATTCCATCATTGGCGTTGGGCTTGGCCCGGTCGCCGCTCCCAAGAGATGCCTCTTGCGAGTTTATTCTACGTTCCAGGTATTTGCTCCTCTTTCTATCTCGTATCTACTCTACTAACTTCAAATGCAAAGTAGGAAGGTATTTGATTCTGTTGCAGCGCAAGAGGCTTGGCTGTATATGACACCCCACCCTGCTTGACAACTACAATGATTTAGGGGGCTGCTGATGGGCTGGTGGAGCGGGCTATCTACAGGGGTCCCAGTGACCCCTTACACTGTACAGAGCACCACCGAATTTCAGGTCGGGCTGATGACGATTCTCACTGCATGGCCGCCATTCGAGAACGTCGACTTTCCACGATTGGCAGACATTCCCCCAAAATAAGCATCCAATTCACTTTTTCCATATTATATGCAAAGAAACAGATCTGATTTGCTAAAGATACAAAGTTACCCGCGCCGTCAACTGGTACCAACGCTTCATCATTGCTAAGATTACGCGCACGCATGTTGCCGATATTTGTTTGCATAAACGCCTGGTCTTTATTCTAGCGACGATGAAATGAATTTTATGCTAACGAACATGTTCATGCACAGGGCAACGTGCCAACGATGTCAACTTCGGCTCTCGCAATGGACCTCTCTTGGGGTGATCAGGGTTCTGACACATCGAGTTGCTGCACATGAGGTCCCCGACACCTATCGAGGTGGCCTGGAATACATGCCCAAGCGGATTTCCTCAGCGCTGCCTTGCGCTACAAAAAATTTTCAGCTGCGAGGTGCACCTTTCATGCTGGATCTACTTCGACATGCCCTAGTGCATCGGGATGCAGATGACGGGATTTTGGACATGATGAGCTTGCTTCCCGCGCTGCGCAGAAGACCACACAAGGATAGAAACGTCTCGTCCCTGAGATGGCTTACTTGAACTCTACTGCGTATAGTGAGAACAACCACCATGTCATGTGGCGTCGCGCTTGCTGCTGTCGCATTTCCTGGAAGGAATATGCAGAGAATATGATCGGATCAGGGCGGGGTCAACCTGAATAAGTCCATTTTAAGGTGGTGGGCCACATTCACGGCTTGTTCTGCCCCAGGACAGAATTTATACAATCAGCCAATGACAAGGTGGGGGACACGGACGCCCCACTATCCGTCGCCGCACCTGCGCGCGCGGCCCGAAGCGGGAGCCAGGGCTTCGCTTATTCGAACGTCTGTCACTACATGATGTGCTACACGTTTAGTGGCCTGCAAATGTGTATGTATCTATTGTTCATTCAAGACTACCCAGATACAGAATCGCCAGTCCGTCTGTATGTTCTAACTATCACGAGAGAGTCTCAGTCCTCGTGAATAGGAGGGAATATTAGCTCCGACGATACACACCTGCACTCGTCTCCGTTCCATGCCTCGCCATTGATGTCAAGAACGCCGCTCTCGTCGTTGGATTCTAAAAGATGCCAATTCTCTTCCATGGCCTTTCAAACGGCAAATCTCACGTCCAGGCGGTAATCGTGTATCTCTCGGAGGGGGCATTCGTCGATTGTTGCACTCCTTATAGCGCCCGTCTCGCTATGAAATTAGAGAATATTTCAACTACCCTCAACTATCTTCAGAGTTACGTATCGAACATCTGGTCCATAATCATGGGCCTCTCTGACAGGCCGCGAGTCGATTGAAGATTTATTAATACAAATAAGCCGATGTTCCAATAAAGGGTACACGGAAGAATGGACGAACAAGTGATCTCTTGCAATGCGTCGGGCAGCCGAGAGAAATACGACTATGTTCTCATCCGTAAGAAGCTCGGATATCTTGGTGTATGTATCGTCATACACCATCTTCTTGACATGGTTCATAGTCATTGTGCCCTTGAGAAATAGGCGCTGGGGTCTTCTAGCGTCGTTGGTCCCATGGAAAGGCCCTGTATTGGGGGCGTCATAGTATATCTTAACACAGTCTCACTCCTGGTAAAACGGATGAAAGATCAATCCAGACAAAACGGTTTCGTCAGCCTCCCAGTCTTTTCCGTCAATATCGAGGGCGTCAGTCTCTTCTGTGGCCTCAAAAAGGCGCCAATTCTCTTCTACGGCTTGGAGAATGGCAAATCTTGCGTCCGGCCGGTAGTCATGCGGTTCTCTGACCGGCCAATTGTCCATGGTGCCTGAGCACTTCTTCGAGATAATCACATAATCATGCATGCGTTATTTGAAAACGTAAGAAAAGGTTCACCGCGGTGCTATGCGGGAGGAGCCGGACCATTAGAACGAGTGAGACGTGATGTAAATGCAGAAAGAATGCAAGTCAATTATTTGCATAGTGCCTTTCAGGCAATTCATTTGGGGTTATGGAAGTCTTTTAATCCTCGTAGAATTGAGGGAGGATGAGCTCAGAGAGCACACACTCGTCTCTATTCCAAGCTTCGCCGTTGATGTCTAAAGCACCAGCCTCGTCATCAACCTGGAAGAGGTCCCAATTCTCTTCGACGACCTTCAAAATGGCATATCTGACATCTGGTCGATAGTCGTGCGGCTGTCTTACGGGCCACGTATCAATTGTGGCATTCCTGATAATGCCTAAATTAGCTAAAGTTCCAATACCTGTTGGACGAGAAGGGTAAACGAACAATCTGCCACGGATTATTATTTGTATAGCAGCTAGGAGCTGCGCCATTTTGGCGTCTGACAGGAATTCTCCGATCATGGTGTAATTTTTGTTGGAAAGTCTCTTCTTCACGAGGTTCATGGCGACATTAACCTTTGCGAATAGTCTCTGTGGGCGTCTGGCGTCGTTGAGTGGCTGCGTACTGGCGTCGGTCTGGGCAGCTGAAATTACGAAGAGAATGTCAGTATTTCCCGTTGATAAGGGGAGAGCCGAATGAAGGGACAAGGAGAACGCGCCCAAAGGTGTCGAGACGAGCGACGGGCCGGCGGCGCACCGAATGTACAATCTCCTTCCCACGGAATTCGGCTACACAGGGAGCCAGAATGGGCAAGATGAACTGAGTTCAATGGAAATCCGGGGAAGAAGAGGTTCACAACTCTCTGTGTGATGCGGATGGGAGAGATGGAAGAGATACTTACCCTGCGAGCTGCCGGAGGCGCTTTCGTCGGCTGTGGTTTCGCCGTCCATCTTGGAGTTACAGATGACGGTTTTGCTGTGTGTACGAGATGTCTGTCGAGTGCAAAATTGAGAGTGTGGTGCAAAATGTGATTGCTCTCGGGTAGAGCGAGGAATAAAAGGCACTAGCTCGCGCGTTTGCAGACCTGCGCAACAGAAACTCTGCGGTTGGCCACAAATGACAATCGCAACGGCCAGACAACAATGGGCCTCAATCACCTGCTTAGTCCGTCTTGACTACGATCATCTTTTTGCACTTTCGATTGGGTCCAGCATATCAGCGGACAATCACATACCAGCGTGTCGCGCTGCAGTGATGCACTAGATGATATCTTCCATATCTCGAATAATTATTCTCCGATTTTGGTTATGCTTTCGTTGTAGATCATCGTGTGTGCAACCCTTAATGCGATTCTCACATTACTGAAGGGTCGTTGAGGGCTTCAGTTGGCCGAAAGGTGCTTCTTCGTCGCATTTAGGTGGCCTGGCCATAACAAAACCATAGTTTCCTTCCCCCCTGGATATACTGTTCCTTCAGGAAATACTGCCACAAGTGTTTCGATAGTAAGGTATTTCCTTGATTCTACTCTTTATCCACAACGGGTAAAAGGCCGGAAGTCCCAGATCCGAGCGGACGAAATTATCTACCTCCCCAATATCGTTGCCCAGATCCAAGTGTTCGTTGCCATCGTTCACTCTGAATAGCTCCCAAACTGTCTTCAGCCGCCGGTAGAATCGCAGATATTGTACCAGAAGCATCGTTGCCTGCGGATCGGATCGGATCGGATGGACTTGTGGTGAAGATTCAATTACATTGACGTCCATTTTCGCCCAATATTATGTCTCTACCTCATACCTGCGGACCCTGGTTGAGTTGAGTTGATTGACGTGATTTGGGCTGATATTGAGTTGAGTTGAGTTGAGTTGAATTGAGTTGAGTTGAGTTGATATTGGTTGAGCTGTTTAAGCCCCTGGTGTCCAGCTGTGGAAAGACTCGTTGCTAAGAGTTACAGGTTATGTTAGTAGAGGATCGATTTAGTTGTGTTTTGCAACAGGTTGCTGCCGTTGGAAGGGCGTTAACTTACTACTAATAACGGAGAATCTTGCGGACCTTGGAACGGAATTGTGCAATATTACTATCCGATAGGGCTTCTCGGATGGCTATGCACTGTTCGAGCTGTCTATTCGCGGCATTCATTGCTGCTCGCAGCTTGCCGAAGAGCCGCTATGGTCGATCCTGGGGATTGAGAGGAGTACTGGCATTGCCGTCAGCGACAATCAGACATGGCAGTAGTTATTCAGGGGCGGTCGTTGCGGTCGCAATTCCATTCCATATTTCGATCAATCTGCGGCTTAAAAATTGTCCAAGAATAACTCTGAAGGTACACACTCGTCGGTGCTCATCTCGCTATCGGTGCCAAGTGCGCCAGTCTGGCCCTCAGTCTTGAATAGATGCCAGTCCTTCTCCATAATGTACAGGATTGCGCGTCGCGCGTCGGCGGCATAATCATGTCGTTGAAGAGGTGTCCAAGTATCGATGGATTCGCGACTAAGTATCACAAGCTACGTTAGTACAGGATCGACATAAGGGTTGTGTCTTGAGAGAGCTCGTAGACGTTGGACGAGTATAAACTTACTACTCTAAACGCAGAAATTCGCGGATGTTGGTCCGGAATTGCTCAAAGTTGCTATCCGAGAGGAACTCTGGAATGCGGGTAGACTGATGGAGCTTCTTGTCTACGGCATTCATAGCAGCCCGCACCTTGCCAAAAAGTCTTTGCGGCCGTCGCTAGGGATTAAGATGCGCATTTGCAGCCCGATTTCCTGCGACAATTATAACAAGTTAGCAAAGCTGTACCACTAAATGCCTGCTTGTGTGGAGGATGGGGCAGGCTAAGCGCGACGTCATCTTACCGGCTGCGGTTTTGTCGTTTGCAGACATCATTGTGGATTTGAGTCATTGAGTTGAAGTTTGGCTTCCCAAAGATGAATGAATGCAAGTGTGGGAGAAAATTGGCCGGTCGCGTTTGCGAGCTAGAGCTACAGCAAGGTGGTTTCGACTCTGGATGCTGGCTTCGAAATGACCAGGCAACGCCATGCGAGAGCGCGGGTTCTTTGACAAGACGAAACAGCTACAGATCCAAGCGGCTAATACCATGCTCGCAGAATGGCAATTCTGCCATTCAACCAGAAGTTTATTAATATAGCACTTCACACATTAAATGATGAGCTATGCGATACCCGCAGAGAGACCATAAAGACCATATTCGAGGTGGTCTGGCCGCAGTGTGCTGTCTCATTGTCTAGAGAAATGTACTCTTCTCCGGTGTTTGATGCTGCTGGAAGACTCTAAGCTATCAGTTCTTGCCATGATCGCGTTGTACATTGGCAAGGCTGAAAGACGAGCCACATTGAATTCCCGTCCCCGACCCGAATGTTTTGCGGCATCAGGTCGACCTCCACCGCCGTCAAAAATGCTCGTTTGCATCCCCCACCATCAGTGTCTGTTTGGAATAACTGAAACCGCTTCGGCTGCTTGATCAGAATCTCTTACGCGGCCCTCATGGTCTCCAATACAAGCAGAAGCTTTCACCAGCCACTGGTCTTCTGGCTTAGTGGTAAAGAGTGATGGACCCGTTGAAGCCACCTCCCCAACCCAGTTGGGATTCAAAGGTCGCCTTATCGTACGCGCGTTAAACTCGTCCTGTTTTTAGTATTTTCTTTTTGTATTTTCTTGGCGGCGGACTCTCGAAAGACTTTTGGACATAACTAAATTGAATAAAACAGTCGAATAGATTATTTATGAATTTACGTCTCATGCGTGAAGTCTTCCGATACTATCCCTCTTACCATGGGAAAACACCCGAATTGTGACACCACATATGTTCCGCGCATCAATCTTGACATGTTCAGGATTCAGTGTTGTCAAATTCGTCCAGTAATTGGTGCATGCAAGACGGGAACAATACCTGATCAATCAATCCTGAAGAACTACAGGAAGCCCTGCGGAAGTTATGAATGAGTTGCTATTCTGTATTTTGTCTCTAATGTGGCTTCATGGAAGTCTGGACGATAGGCATGTCTAATTAATAGAGGATGTGAACCATGTTCTCCAAAGCTCGAGATGCATCGGTGCAACAACTAGCGAGTTCCAAGTCTCACTGATTAAGGGGGGAATAAAACGCTTCGCATCACTCACATAGTTGTGAGCGATGACTTGAGGCCACGACTCGAAATTTGCATGGCTAAAGCCATGTGCATTAGTGGAAGTCCAGAGGCTTTGAGGGAGTTGAGAGCGGGGGGAAAGCTTGCTATGCTCTCTTGATTTTCCCCCGCACAGATTTTCTAAACAATCTGAAGTCGTGGTCTGACAGGTAGGCGTAAACTCCAGTGTACTTGTCGTCCTTTAATCGCTTGTCGACTGCTCTCATCGCATTCTCGACCTTGCTGTAAAGTCGCTGAGGTCGACGGGCTGGTAAGAAACCCGCCGGAGAGCGAGGTTCCCACGGAATGAATGAATGCAGGCTGAGATTCTGCAGCATGAAGAATGAACAGAGCAGGCCCCGTTTACAAGTAAGAAAAAGTGGACAAGCTGTAGCCAGCAACTGATTGTGCTGCCCAGCGCGGCTGGAATTGCTGCGCCCAATTGTAGCTCTCGTTTCTGCCAGCTGGTTGCGTATAACCCAACCCAACCTCTCATTGGTCGAGAGCGGTGCCGTCTTTGCGCCCCACCTTTCTAGTATACAAAACACATGCATGAAGCGCCGAGGCAAGTATCTAAGTGTCTCCCCAGGTACCTTGTTGGATCACGAACGCCGGCGATTTTCTCTGAACCCCGGGTCCGTGCTGTAAAGCGCACGGCTTTACTTTGACCATTCATGAGTGATGAGATATGCGAGCAGAGGTCTTGCACTGCTGGGAAATAAACGTGGCTCGTTTGGCATTATATACATGGCATTTGACTATATGTTGCTCACCTGATATTAACAAATAGCGCCGGATTGCTTGTGACAGTCACTCAAATGACTACAGTGCGTTGCACAGAGTAGCTTGACATCGTCATCAACAACATTTAGGAACAAATGGAAACATGTACTTTGCGGGGTCTGCCAAACTACCTTGGCAGGTACCTAGGTACAAAACTTCCAAGGCTCATTCGTATGACTTATCAGGTGGGGGACCAGTGAGAGTAACACCCCCCCGTCGAGATGACGTGGGATGGCAACTGTACCTAAAGACTGCGAAACCTTTGATGACAGCCGCATGTCTGCATGCAAACTTTGAACATGCGATTTGCCATGCTGCCCGCCCCCGAGCACGGCGCTATTTATTAGATCGTTTCTTGGTATGGAACATACGCCAATCCTCGTTCCTTACGAACACAGTTATATACAATGTCCACTTTACTGTTATTGATGTAGGCCTGACCGACGAAAAATTATCACCACGTGTACATAATGGCAGCCTGTACGCAGGTTGACATATGACTATTCGCAAACTGTTGAATTGTTGGCTGCTTTTGGGTGTATAACTTCTGTCGAGCTAGGAAACGCGGAAGACAGATCTTGCCACCCAGTTCACCACTGGAGCTCCAGTACCCAAATCATTGTTCTTCGATCCGTTCGCAATTCTTGCAAATAATTACACACTTACACCAAGGTTATGCTAGTGCAACTATTGATACATGGTCATGTCGAGAAGCCACACATTAACGTTCTTGATGCAAGGAAGGCAATCCTCGCAGTCACGGTCCACGGAAGTGCAATGGCACCTCTTCGGTGTTCACGATCACGATGGCTCGACTTTTCCCAAGCTGATGTTAGGTGCCTTGTACTGCGACGAGTCTCTGAGATAAAGTATGCAAAGTACGAGAGCTGCAGGCTATCGAGAATAAATCAGCTGGCTCTCTAGAGTTGACAAAGCCTATATAAAAACGATCTCAATTGTTCTTGCAATGATTATTCAGCGGGTCTGACTCTTATGTTTTGCTTCAACCCGCCAAACGACGGCTCGAATAGACGTCACCGAAAATGCTGCTCATAGCCATCAGCCAGCGCCGTGTCGCCCACCAAGGTACCTAGGTATCCAGAGAAAGCGGCTGGTTTCCAGTCATTGGTGAATGGCTGGCTCAGACAATGGCTTTCGCTTTTGATTGTTCCGCGACTACTGGTTTGCTGATGGCACCCGCGTTTTGCATTTTGCTAGGCTATAAATTGCGGGCTGCGAATTTGTTCAACCCAGTACACCACCAAGAAGCTTTCATCACCACGCGAAACCACTACCACCACCACCAACAACATCTCCAGTACCGCAAATATGGCCCAAAACACCGGCTCGGTAGCAATTACTGGATCATCCAACAACCCGCGGTTTAGGTCCCAAAGACTCTACCTGAAAGTCGAGCACTGCATGCGAGTTGCCAACGAAATCCTGGCAGACAAGACCCAAACGTACATCCCGACCTGGCTCTCGGCCCATGACCTGAAGATCTTCAAAGGCGCTGTTCGTACAGCCGTCCGGACCGAGATGTAAGTTCAATACACTCTGGCTGTGATATGTTGATCCAGCCTTTCAATCTTGGCCATTTTCTGCTTCTCAGAGATGCCACGATGGATTCGTGGCCGCAGCGCCGCGCGCATAATTATCTTCCGATTGCCAGGAAGGCAATCCTGGACTCTATTAACAGCAAGTGGGAGCTGTTTGCGGTGGACGAACATGACGACTTCGTGCCATCAGAGCTTGTGTATGAGAAATTCTACAAGGACTAGAGATTAGAGGGTCTCGAATTCAGGAGCAAAATAGTCCATAAAACTATAATCATCAGCTCATTTCTTTCTCAAACTTATTTAATCTTGTCAATGTTGAACAATGCATAATGCAGAAGCACTTTCTCCTATGCTCCGGCTATTATTTAGAAATTTGGATTTGATCCTAAAGCCTCGAAACCTTTCGAGGTGCTTGTGAATGGTTGGCTTAGCCAATGGCTTTCTTGTGCCCTGAGTAGCATTTGATTTTTGATTGTTCCACGACTGCTAGTTTACTAATGCAGCCGCATTTACCACAGGGCTGCTAGATTATAAATAACCGGCTCGGAATTTGATCAACTGCACCGCCCAAAACAAACAAGCCACACTCTCGACATTCGCGAATCCATCCTTCAACCTTGCCACAAAGACTAAACAGACCGCACCTTCGGCATCTGCATATCCATCTTTGTCACGCCATCTTCGTGACTCGATCAGCTGACTTTGGCTGACAACACCAACGAGACGACGGCTCAACCCGTCAACAACACGCCCGCTATAAGGGCCAATAACAACCCGAGGTTCCGGTCCCAGCGACTATGCCTTAAGGTCGAACAATGTATGAAGTTTGTCAACGAGATTCTTGCAGACGAAGGCAAGACATACATTCCGGCCACAGCGTGTGGTCCACAATTACCTACCTGATGCCATAAATGCAATCATCAAGACGATCAATAGCGAGTGGCAGCTATTCGTAGCCGAGGGTTTTGATGACTTCTATAAAGACTAGCTGGCCTTTGTCTACAACATCACCATCGTCAAGGCTCGGGGGCTCTGTATCCTCCTAATTCCGCAAGAGCTTTCTGATAACGTTATTTTCACGGCCGGATGAGCAATACGTGCAAATGGTCCTGTTCATTGCGGGGGTTTGATCGATGATCATAGGGCAGGAGAGCAAAGTGCAATCAAGCAAGGTTTCTGGCCAAATTAATCAACGCATCGTGTAATGACCCGTAAACATAACTATGATTTGTTCTGTTTATTATCGCCCAGCTGACTTGGGATTTCGATATTGATTTGACCCTGGCACGCGACGGCTTGATAGCACCAGGCGCATCAGGTAATTACCTATGCAAACACCTAGATTGACACAATGGTGATGGGTAGCTTGTCCATACGGGGCTGCCCAGCGACATCCTCCCTGCAAATCGAGGTGTTGCCCACCAAGCTACCTATCTACAGCCGGGCATCTGGTTGCTAGGCTGGCAAGCGCCAGGTGCTCTGCATCAACCCAGGACACCACCCAGTCTGCACCTCCGGGCTGCATCACAAAACAGAATCCGCGGCTGAAATTCTTCTACCTCATTTCAACGTACCGTCCAAACAACCACAAAACTCTTCACCCGACCAGCCACTTACCTCCATTCATCGGAAGAAGCACCGGAAAACCCCGACAAAAATCCAGAAATGTCGAGATACCGGCCGCAGCGGCTCTACCTAAAGGTAGAGAGATGCATGCAGGTCGCGAACGCCTTACTCGAGGATCCAAATCGCACTGTCATCGCAGAGTGGCTCTCGGAAGATGACTTTCAAAAGTCCAAGCGCGCAGTCCGTGTTTGTATCAAGGCAGACATGTGAGTACTGACTTGCTTTTTCTTCTTCTACTATTCTGCGTTGCCGTTTGCTGACATCTGCTGTTCCCTTAGCGATGCCACCATGGATTCTTGGCCAAAGCGGGTCATTCATGACTACACCCCGAACGCTCGAAGAGCCATTCTGAAGACAATTGAGGAACAGTGGAACCTCTTCGTAGTGGATGGATACGACGACTTCGTTCTATCGGAAATCGTCCGCGATGCTTTTTACGAAGCTTAGTATCCGCCGCCGCAAACGATCGCCCTGGTTGGGGAGGGAGGGGCCACCGGCCCCGGGAACGGAACCACAAGGACGGGATTCTTTGAGAGTTTCCCTTGGCTAGCTCAACTTTCCACACTCTTCATCCTCAATCAGGTCAACATCCAATTTACAAGCTCTCTTTTTCCATTGACTTTGAACAACAAAGTCCTCTTCGAGAGGCTGGAATCTCATTGGAACAAGCCAAAAATACCATGGCAAAAGGCTGAAACTTTATGGACGCGATGGATATAAGACAGACAGACAACAGGCTAGTCAGAATGGAAGACAGTACAATACATACAGAAAGCATAAGAGGCTGGAAGACCTATCACTAAATCAGATGAGAATACAATCTGGTATAGGAAATTCCAATAAATTCGAGATACGGAACTAAGGACCAGCTTCATTAATGCTAAAAATAATATCGTAAGACAGCGAAACCTCGCCGTGGAAGAAATACTCGACCTTGCTGGTCAGGCCATCCACGATATGTTCCGGATTTTGAACTCAAACACGGCGGTCGTGGCTTATGCCAACCTCGTCTTGGCAACCCGTTCCCGAGAAAGCAATACTAGAATCCATCAACACCCGGTGGGAGCTGTTTACGGTCGAAGGCTGCAAGACCATTTCAGCAGCGTTATTCGGAAAGCCTAATAAGCAGCATGTCCGGAGAATCAGGTTCATTCTGGATGTGGGGTCGACGCTGAATTGGCAGCATAGAAAAATGCAATAAGGCAGAATCATGACAATAAAGCAGAGTTTCTGATCGAATTGATGCACGCATCGTTCAATAACCGGAGGTCATAGCACTACAAAGCTATTTAATACCTCGACTAGACTAAATCAAGTGACATTGAAAGTATAACATAAAGGCACTTTCTCCGATGGTTGTACTATGTGTTAGAAAGTCGAACTTGTACCTGAAGTCTCGAAACCTTTCGAGACGACGGCGAAAGCGTCAACAGCACGTCCCCCACCGGAGCTGCCAACAAGCCAAAGTTTCGATCTCAGCGATTGTACCTCAAGGTCCAGCGTCCGTGAGATTCTAGCTACCTTTAAACGTTGCCCACCCATCTGCTGTAGCCGTACATCAAGTTGCCAGGCTAAAACAAAAACGCGAGCCACGGATTTCATCAACCCAGTGCACCACCGCGACCAAACCAAACTCTTTCTCCATCAATCGTTCGAAAATCCGCCTCGTCAACGACAAAACGAATGATGGCCAATCAGGCAAACACCACTGCCAGCTCTACGGGAGGCAACAACAATCCAAGATTTAGAGCACAGAGATTGTATCTCAAGATCCGGTTGTGCATGAAGGTGGTTGACGCGATCCTCGAGGACGCAAGTCAGACTGCAATCCAGGAATTCCTCTCACCTGAAGATTTTCAAATCTTCCGCAAGGCCGTTCAGGCTGCTGTT
The DNA here is from genome assembly GCA_001599175.1 of Pestalotiopsis sp. JCM 9685. NCBI lineage: Eukaryota > Fungi > Ascomycota > Sordariomycetes > Amphisphaeriales > Sporocadaceae > Pestalotiopsis > Pestalotiopsis sp. JCM 9685. Next base: position 118,669 of record BCGF01000005.1, read on the forward strand.
CGAACCAACATGTAAGCGGTTTTACACTCTCTCAGTTGTTCTGCGTTGCCCTTTACTGATACATACTGTTCTCTTAGCGATGCTACTATGGACTCTTGGCAGCGTCGGACTGTTCATGACTACATGCCTAATGCCCGAGAGGCTATTCTCAAGGCCGTCGAAGAAGAGTGGAATCTCTTCGCCGTCGATGGGTACGACGACTTTGTTCCGTCCGAAATCGTTCACGATGCGTTCTACGAAGGTAAGTGGTCGCTACCGTGGAAGCCACCAAGTACAAGTGCCAAAGACTGACGCCCAGTCATGACAAAGCGGGCACTCGAACACAAACATCCGACTGAATCGTCTGAGCAAAACCGAGAACTTCGTACACAGAACGGCTTCAGCAGGTGATAACCGAACGAGCCAGTCCCAAGACTCGTTTCGCGTTGGCGACTCTGCTACATTGGGGAATGGGACAGATATATGCAGCTAGATGGTGCATTGTTACGAAGTAGATGATGAAGGGGAATCCAGCGTAATTCAGAAAAGTTACTTTGATTTGGTCCGTTCGGCACCATCTACCTTGCTGCATCAAAATAAACACCGTCAAACTGGACTTCGTCCTCCATCGAGTCCAGCACTAAGTCCACCACCATGACCATACAACACCAGCTCAGTAACCAATACTGCAGCCAGTGACAAGCCGCAATTCAGAGCTCAAAGACTGTACCTCAAGATACAGCCTTGCAGAGCTTTGGTGGTCGGGGTCAGGTGCCGCCGCCAATGCTGAGGCGATTCAAACCTCACATCCGCACCCCTTGGCACAGATACCATGAAACACAAGTGTTGACACAACTGAGTCTCCTCGGAGATGTCCCTCTAGGTAGCCTCCAATAGCTTGACGTCCAGATGCTCGGTTCAACGTTGAATTCGTAGGTGACTAAAAACCTGCTCTCGCTTTACGTTGGTTGCTTGGACTGCTTATCCGTCTGTTTTTCTTTGTATGCTTTTCTTCTTGTAGACTTTTGAGTGGGGAGCCTACACCAGCGGCCCTGATTCGTCCGTGTCGACGTGCTAAGAATTCCATAATGTCGTGCGCAAGGTGCACCCAATACCTAGGTAGCTATCAACAAGCAGACATCAGACAGTAAATCAGAGAAACTCGTGAATGTAATTTTGATTGTTTTGCTTAGTATCGCTCAGCTGACTTGACGTTCCGACGTCGATCTAACCCCAACAGGCGACGGCTTGGTAGGACTGAGCTCATAGTTCTGATCATCTCCATCAACCAGCGTATTGTCACTAACAGTCACTTGATGACTCTGGCGCTTCTTCCTGTCTGCAGCGCCCGAGCCGTAGTTCTCGTAACCCCTCGAAGACTGGCGGTTCTGATACGTGCCCAGGGCTGAGGAGAGATACCGCCCCGCCAGAGGCCGCAGCGTCGGTATGCACGCGCAGGTGATGCCGGAGGCGACCTCTGCGATGGACCAGCAGAGCAAGGCGGCCACGTCATAGGTCATGTCTGCCGTCTTGTTGAGAGCAAACATGCGCAGTGACGATATCAAACAGGTGCTTGGGATGTGTCAGTGTTGTGATCGCACGACCAGGCTGAACCAGGCGAGACTCACAAGAACCCCAGACCAAAAACATCAAGCAGTATCAACTTGGGCTTTCTCTTCAAGTTCAACTTCCACACGACAGGGATTGGGAGAACAAGGATAATGACATCAGTAGCCAGATTGCCCGCAGATGTCATCCAGATCTCTACGTTTTCCGGGAGAGTTCCATCCAAACACTTTGCGTGTACAGTCGGATCCCAATTCCCTTCGACCGGGATGCAGTTGACGGATAGAAGGATGATCTGACTGATGGACCAAGCTATGACGATGACACCAACAATGATGTATGCGATCTTGAGTTTGAAATATCCTTCACAATGCGATAGTACTGGAAGAAGAACATGGATTTCGTTGCGCATAGGCAGAGATTATACAGCAGGATACCAATCCAGGTAATCTGAAGCCAGCATTATTAGCCCTGCTGTGGTCAATCATCAATCGTGAGTGCCGACCTTTTGATAAGCCAATATGCCGTTCGGCGGTAGATCCCATATGTGAGCACCAGCACCATATCGCAGCTCCACGCATTGCGTGATGCCGAGGGTGAACATGAGAAGCTGCAAGTCCAAGGGTCAGAGCCCATCGCGACCAGCACGGTTGATGCGTAGACATACCCATGCCAAGATCGTGAGGTAGTCGTCAATCCATAATTGCCCTATTATAAACTTGCGCGTGTAGAATCTGCCCACTGCCGCTGGAGTCGCAATCAAGAAGCAGACCACAGTGGTGATGATGACGATGTAGCCCTGATTGTTGTGCGGAACATTGCCCAACGTGGAGGGGTCGGGTATCACTATCGGCGGAGGCATGGAACAACAATTGGCACACAAAAGATGCACAACAACGACTATAAACCGTTCTACAGGAGAACAGGAGCACCCGGATTCCCAAGAAGGGGATCCTGTCGATAAATAGCAAGAATCTGGGAAATTGAGACTGTACGACCATCTGCACGCGAAAGCAATTTACTTCTCACCTCGGATCCGGCGCACGCGCAATTAAGAGCGCAACCGAAGTGCTCACGCGCCGACGAACCATCTGCATGAAAAGTTTGACATGTTCGTCTCTAGCAAGCGAGAAAATCACAATTGGCTCAGTAGAGTTGACCGGGAATGCTCGGACCCTCGAGTAACTTGAAAGCCAAGCCCCGACGCAGAATGACGGGCAGCGAAAAAGCAGCTTTCCGGGAATGGCGACCAAAAAGGAAGGGGGTTTCGAGGTGGGGAAGGGCTCCTGAGCCGTGTGCTGGGGCTTCATGATCCCGGGGGGTTCAGATAGCAGGGGGGCGGGATTTCGCAGCATAGAGGTGCATTGCAGCAACCCGGGTAAACTCGAAAGGCTTGAATGGGAGCCATAGCGCAAACCACTGGGGAAGAAGGCCGAGATGGCTATTGGTGAACTACAACCTTAGGAAATCTGGACGCGTCAGTCCCTGCGAAGAGAATGTTCCGCGCCGAAAATTGTGTGATGGTTTGAAAAGCTATGCGGCATGCCGTACATCACAAACATCGGGGCGTACAGCACTTGAGAAAAAGAAAGAAACGGCTGTCGCACAGGTTTCCTCTTGATGGTGCCACCAATACCCCTCCGGAGGGAGGACGTGCAGCTCGGAGCGACACCCTTCCGGGCCCTTCGGAGCTTGGGCGGTCTTCGGCTTGCTACTTGAAAACGACAACACTGGTTGCTTTGAGTCATTGAGCGCTGTGAGCGGCTATGTCGTCGTTATGGAGGAAACTAGGTATTTGAGATGCAATGCGGACTTCAAGCACAACGTGTAGAGATAAGCATTAATTTGTATTGTCGGACACGCGTTGCATGAAGTTCGTTGGACAGGGCAAGTTTCTGAAAGGCGTCTTGGTGTTGAAGCCAGGCCTGGTGGTCATTGCAGCGGCGACGGCAAGCAGGTGGTAGATCCTTGAAGAGAGGAGTAAATCGACGGGTGCTAGGTCCATGGAGGCAATCGCGATAGTAACAGCAAAGGCGTTAAGCAAAACACAGCAGCCTTGAAGGTTCGCTCTTCGATGCGTCTTCCCCGATCGAATGCGCCAATTCGACGGCAGCGACGAGCATGCTTTCCGACCCTGGAAATGTGACTTCCTTTCTTCTTGTGTCTGATGTCAACACAACACACGTTTATTCCCTTTTTCGTGTCAGCAGGCCTATACGGCTCTCGTCTGTAATTGAGCCATGCTATACTTAAAGCTCGCTTGCATCTGTGGTGAAATACCAGTATTCTGCACCACTTGCTGTCAAAATAGCATCAACATATATCTCAAGATACACAATACACAAGATATCAATACTGCCGACCGCCATGAACGCCCCTTTCAACGATGAGTGTGCAAATAGCAGCGAGCAGACCACCAAACTCGACGATCGAACTATCAACATTGTTGTCCCTGCGACCAACCGACATGGTCTACCACCCAGTCAGTACCTAGCTTCCCCTTCTTGCAGCAGTAACACATGATTCATGAATGCGTTGTTTACATCACACCGAGGCACCCTAGCACCTACTGCATCACCGGCACGGAACTCTGCCCTCGATGGCAGTAAATGGCGGTCAGAAAGTAAGCAATCGACTCCAAGGCTTACGCCAAAGCAGGAGGAGGCCCATTGGCGGTATTCGCGTGTGTACTGGAAGGTCAGACTGTCTATGCAGGTGGCGGATATCTTGCTCGAAAGCAAGACCGGCATTGTTGACTTCCTCAACGATGAAAACTTGAGACTATTCCGGAAGACCGTGAGATGCATCCTCCAGCGAAACTTGCAAGTACATCTATTTCTCATTCTATTCAAAACTTGCTAGACTCGTCGTTGAAACGTATACCAATGATACGCCATTAGCCATGAAAGACTGGATAGCATCCCAGAGTATTCCAGAGAGATCAACCATGATTTTTATGCACAAAAAGCCATTCTAGAAGCGGTGCACGTCCGTTGAACCCTCTTCCTTGAACCGAAAGATGACGATGGCGAGCCCCAAACCATTGATGAGTGCGTTCCGTCGGAGCTCGTCTTTGCGGCCTTCTACGGCAATTGAACGGGAAATTATGGGCTCTCTGGTTTGCTTCTGTGGAGAATGCAAGAACAACAACACGCGACATATTCGCGAACTGACTCAGGCTGGCGCACGTCCTATAGAGCGCCGTTAGAACACAACTATGATGGTAGCTAATAAATTTATTACCTTCTCCGTTCAGTAGGATACACTTTCCGTGGGTCCTCCACCACCGCAGACTATGATCGTATTTATAGTCTACTTCGTGAACGGCGAGCCCGGCTTGGAAGGCGCGGTTCGGCATTGGACATATTCAAATACGATGCGCTGCACATGGCCGGTGACGTGAACTGGCTTCAATGTTCATACCCGTCTTTGCGAATACTAGTCGACACGATTTCGCGCAGAATGTACCGTCTAACAGAACTCGGTGAACTGGAAAGATTTTCTGCTAGATTTGCTACCGTGTATCTAGGTCTAAAAATTGAGTTGAAGCAAAAAGTGACTGATGCTCCGTAACCGTTCCCCCTGCATGCTGGAATACTAGCACACTTTTTTCAAACAAAACTTCTATATATCCTGCGACTTGATCACAATAATAGTGACAACGTCTCCTCTACCTTGAACCTTCTTGCATCCGGACCATCTAAGAACCAACTTGGGAGATGCAGTTGCCACCGCCTGGAAACAAGATTATCAGTATGTGGTAGCGAAATTGTGGCTCTCACGAAGACTTACAGTATGGGTTTCCAACATAGTTGGAGGTCAAGATCCCGGACGACGGGTCGTTGCTGCCCTGATCGACAAAGTGAATCGGGACAGAGCCGCAGGTCGCGCAGCCGTGATCGCCGATGGCGTCGACGAGGTCACGGATCTGGGCCAGGGTGAGGGAGGCGCCCTGGGGGAAGAGGCAGACGCCGCCAGTGCCGAGCGAGCCCGACGTCTCGAGACTGATCTCGCCGCCAATGCCCTCGACCTCTGCGCTGGCGCTCGCGCCCACTGTGATGGAGACGCTGGTGCCCACGCACACGATGTGGTCGCCGTCGTTGTAGACCGTGTTGGGGTCCTTGTCCGTGGCCGCGAGGACGTCGTGCCACAGCTGCAGGATCCGCACGCCCGAGTTGTTCTCGATGGTGGCAAGATCACAAAGGCCTGAGCCCCGGCAGTTGATGCCCAGTGCCCGTGGGTTCTTCAGGTCGGACGGGTTGGCGCTGGTGGAAGCCGGGAGCGCGGTCACGGTAGCCGCCAGAGAGGCCAGTGAAAAGAGAGTGCTCTTGAAAGAAGGCATTTTGGGCAACAGGAAGTAGTTTAGTCTTGGGTTTAGAGTAGAGAATAAGAAGCGATGTAGAATGAGGCAGATGAGCTTTGGAGTCGTGAGTGATGATGGGAGAATTCAAACACCAATGCAGAGGAGATATTGGTCGTATTTATACATCGAAATCTGCTGCTCTCTATGGACTTGATCGTATAGAAATCGTCCCAGTCGTACCATGAATAGTTGAAGGGCTTATTCCTCCTGATCCCGGAGGCATCCGAGATGACGTCGAATAGCGCACCAAGGAAGAGTATAAGCTTCCTACCCCTGACAATGAACATGGCTTATTTCCCAAATGGGGACTATGCTTTCGAATGGCGCCAATTAAGCGATTCCTTTCTGTTTGAGTCCTCATAGAAATTGAGTGCAAAAATAGAGCCTGGCCGAAGCGCCGGGTGGGGCAGCCAGGTTCCGCTTCGCAAGGCGAGCATGAGCTGAAGTCGATCCTCGCAGATCGTGGGGGCCATTCAGCCTAGTTCGCACCGGCGCCTTCCATCATGTCTTAAACCCGGCACCTTCATCCTAAATATAGAAGAGCCTTGCGGTTTCATCGTGCGGATCTATCCAGGCGCAATCCTCGAGCCGCCTTTGTGGGGGGCAGGATTCGTAGATCTCGAAAGCGAAGATATTCGCTGTTTTGTTTATACGACATTTGCGAGAGCTGGCAGGGTCGATGTCGAAACGTCATGGCTGACGCCACTATGCGCCAGGATCGAGGCAATCTTACACTGATGCAAAAAAATGAGTAACAATATGCGACAAATTTGATCTGTAATCAATTTGGGGCAAGATATCAATACCGCAAAATGTGGGATTGGATCTCCAGATGGACCGCTGCTTCACTGCTTGGCTCCTTGACACCGAGTGGCTAACCAGGAAAATCCAGAACCACTAAAATTAACCAAATAGAAGCAGCTTTCATACTCCTGGTGTTCTCAAAAGGAGACGCACCCAAGCTACACTCTATGCTAGCTGATTTTCTTTTCGAACTTGACAACCTAAAAATCGGGTTTAAGGAGCGTAACGAGTGTATATATGGGCAATCCATACGACCGTCATCCATCTTTGGATCTGACATTTGGAATACATGCCTCCATTTTTCGGCTCCTACAGCGTCAATTTCTGGACGACTCCTTTCCTAGCAAACACCTTCCATATTCAAGATCTCACAATGCTGGAACGCCTTCAGTTGCACTTCAAACCAAGTTCTGAGTCCTGAGTATCAAACAAGTATCTACACAATGTGCGTTAATACCTCAGCGTGGTCTTTCGAAGGGCATGGGCAAGGATCAATTAAACAGTATAAATAAGGACTTGTTCATCTAAAATATATTCACGTGAATTGATACTTTGCATGGTCATTGAGATTTATAGCCCAGCATAGCTGCAACCTGAATTTGCGTCTTAGAGCCAACCCCACCAAACCATGTGAGTATAATGAGCGAAAGTATCATGCAAACTAGGACAAGCATGGTGACTGCATGTATCTCCGATCCTGACTAAAAAATTTATTTGCTTTGTGTTCCCATGGTATAGCATTGGGAAATCAAACATGGCAATAAATGGAAACCGCGTATCGGCCTGTTGGTCAGTCCAAGACAGTTGTCGACCCTTGCTGGCAGGACCATATTAAGCTTGGGCCGAAAAGGGTCAAGCTCTCACCACAGTTCCGGCACTAGCGAAAAACCCTGCGCCAAATTGGCAAACCGCGCCCGGCACTCTGAGAGCTCGAGCTTGTGTTGACATGACATGAGATCTGTCCAGTGACTTTGGGAATCTTGGTCCGTCTGCGCTCCCCAACAGGTCCCATCCATCGCCTTTCGGTTTTTGGAAACAGCATCACTAGTAACAAGGTCGTCCCGCCTTCACATACAACATGTCTGATTCGCTCAACTGGAGAGTCCGAGCCCCTGTGGACCCGGACGCCCAACCTAGGCGCAACAACTACAACTCTCGTGGTGGTGACCGCAACGGTCAAGGTCCTCGGCGAAACCCCATTGTCTCCGAGGCTGAGCGCAGCCGTCCGGATGATGTAAAGGTTCACAGGCCCCAGCGCCAAGAAGACTCGCCAGAGACTGCCGCCGCCATCAGCGAGGGCCGTCGCATCTACCTCGGCAATCTTCTCTACAGCACCACTCCTACTGATGTCGAGGCTTTCCTGGGAGACAATGGCTTCCCCAAGTTCGAGAAGGTCCACATCTCCATTGACCCGTTCACCGGTCGCAACCCCGGCTACTGCTTTATCGAGTTTGCCGAGAAGGCCACCGCTGATGAGGCCATGGAGAAGCTCGAGGGCGTCAACATGTTTGACCGCCCCGTCAAGTGCCGCCCTTGCCAGCCGAAGGGCAACGTCCGCCGCGCTGGCCAGTGGTCCCGCGACGAGGGAAACAGCTCCGGAAACACCGGCTCCGGCTCAAGCTACAACCGCTGGGGCAACTGGGACAAGTCGGGATCTGCTGCTGCCTCGGGTAACAGAATGGCCGGTCTGAGCGGCCCCAACGACACCATGCGACACTACCAGGTTTCCAAGGCTCAGGAGGAGGGTCGCCAGCTCTACGTCGGTGGTCTGCCTAGAATGCTTGACCAGGCCGAGAACGAGGCTGAGATTCGATCCATCTTCCAGGACTTTGAAGTGTAAGTGTCAACCCCCAGCTGCGAATAGCTCAGTCCCACTAACACGAGGTTTAGCGATGGAGTCAGCAAGCGAGTGAGCCCTCGTGAGGAGGGTGAGGGCCGACGCAACTTCTGCTTTGTCGACTTCACCACAGCCGAGCAGGCCCAGGCTGCCAAGCAGGCCATCCACGGCATGAACTACAGAGAAGCCCCTCTCAAGGTTTCGGAGGCGACTCCCAGACAGGAGAGATATCCCCGACGGGATGACTGGTCCAGAAGAGAGGAGCGCACCTCGGAGCGCACCACGAACCGCGACATCAGATTCGAGTGAAGCTCCAATCTCGAATTGGCCAGCTAGAGCTGGAATGCACCTCTTTACACAGAACTTGAATCAGTCTACGAGTTTCACCAGGAGCCGCATTTACCACCGAACAAAAAAAAAAAAAAAGTACGATGCTTGGTCACGGGAAGGAATGTCACTGGAGCATTTTGTGCCAGAGATGAAGAGGTGGCTGGTCTTTCAAGTACAACGAGTTGGCAAAAAAGAGCCCCCATCAGTACATGAAAGTTCGTGCTTGCATGAGAACATCAGACTTATGCATCAAGTATTAAGCGTTCATGTTTATACCTCAGGTGCCGGCTGCACTCAGGTTGCAGCGCACTTCTAGGTGATGCCATCAGCTTTCAGCTGTCTTCAGATAGTCACATCCATCAATAGATGATGCTAGCGTTCTGTGTCCTTACTGAGTCGTTGCTGCTTCATGCAAGTTTGCTTTGTATTTGTGAGCTATCTGGAATCAGAGTCAGACATGGTGTTCCAATGTGTCGAGGAGGGACACCACGCCGGTATAGTTGGCTTCATAGGGCAACTGGAGGTGGCTCGGCACAAAGATTGAAACCATAAAACCACGCACATTGGGCCAATAGGACTCAAGCTCTCGCGTAAGGGCACATCTACTATAGCGACAATGAATTATGGCAAATACTATAGCAAGTTGCTGTCCCATGTTCTTCTTTGTCGTTCTGAAAATTTCCTAGGCTGCGATTTGCCTGCTGTGGTTATGCCCGGGGCATCGAGCCGTTGAATTGCTCTTTCCCAGGCACGTTGCTAGGCGCCTTGCTGGCAACGCGGTTGCTGCCTTGCACCACATGGGAAAATCAACACGACTCGTTTGTTGTTGCTCAGCTAGGTACCTAGGTAGAGCTCCTTTGGCTACCCCAGGAACCTCAATCATTTTTGCAAGTCCCACCACTACATATTTACACCCACCCATTCAATTCCTTTCTTCGTGCAAAGATTTGCCGCTCCTGACTGCACTCAATCTTTGCATCTTCCAATCTTCAACGATCCCCCACCTTCAATCTTTCTTCTACTGTGATCTCCAAGCTTGAACCAACTTTGCCTCACACAGGTACTGCTGCCGGAAGCTACTACTACCACCAAATCGCTACATTTGCGATTGAACCGGACGATCATGTCGGGCTTCGGCGAACCGAATTCGAGGGAGAGGATCTATTCAAGCTTTGCGAGTAGTCTGATTCATCGAGCTGATCCTTCTGCATCTACTATTGAGATCAAGCAGAACCACAATACTTCCCAAGGCGTTCAGCCTCAGACGATCATCCGACGCACCCAGAACGACGACACCATTCGCCGCCATCAACCCACTGCTACGCACCACAGCTTTCAGCACAGTCGTGTCGGTGGAGATCAAGATTGGACTTCTTCAGCGTACCCTGCTACCGGAAACTCGGCGAGCCATGCTTTCACTTCCGTCAACGATGCCTACGCGACCCAGTCTTCCCAGAGCGCGCCTTTGCCTCCTTTTGACGTTGCGGCGCAAACAGCAAGGTTCAGGACAAGATATCCCGTCCCTGTGAACGCCCGCAGTTATGGTTCCATCCCAACCGACGGATCTTCTTCGGTCTCCAGAACTTTCTCGACCGACCATTATCGTTCCGGATCCAGTCTTTATTCACTGGACATTCCACCTCGAGAGCCAGAAACCCGGTCCCGAACTTTCGTCGAGGTCTTTGTTCGTCCAGACTTTGGAAGCAGAGCTTTTGATCGCAGTACCCCTCCCGAAGATGTTGCCGGAGTTTCTTTTCGAAGGCTCGAGAATGCTGTCGCCAGCCAACTCCCGGTTTACCGCGCCTTGCCGCCCGCGTTCGCGCAGAGTTCCGCTTTCGCACACAGTCCCGGTTTCGAGAACCAGTACCAGAACAGAAACTCCATCATCTACAACTCGCCCAACTACAAGGGCAACGCGATGCATCCCGGAAATCAGTCAGCACCCATACCAGTGGAGGACTCCTGCTCGGTATGGATCACAAACCTAAACCTCCCTGACATGAACATCGCCTACCACCAGCTCCTCGATGCGATCCGTGGGTGCGGCAAGGTTTTTGCCTGCGTCATCAACCCTCCCGAGGAGAACAAGAACATCTCGACCTCTGCCGCAAAGCTCGTCTTCTTTGATCCCATCGGCGCCAAGAGATTGACCGACCGCGCGGCTCGCGGCCACTTTTGCGTCAACGGCTATTTCCCCGTCGTTGTTCCCAACCGCATCAAGGTGGCGGCGCAGCGACCGGGCAAGGAGACCCGGGTCATCCACATCGAGGGCCCCAAGGGCATTCTGGATCCCAACACGTTGATGGACCGCTTCGACCAGCACTTCAAGTACGATATTGACGACATCATCATTCTCAGCGAGACCAGCACCCACTTGCGGGTAGCCTGGCTCTTCGGGTCGTACCGGTGCCAGGCTGCCAAGGCCATGTCGCTCCTCAAGATGTGGAGGCGCGAAGCCATGATGGGAGAAGGAGAGGACTGGCAGCATTGGATGTCCGTGGTTGCGTACTATGCCCCGGATCCTTGCGAGCCTTGGGCAGGTATAATGGCTTGATCGATGCGGCTCTCTCGTACTCAACTACACCGGTGCCAGTGACACACGCACCCTGCTCTGAGGCCACTATGTTGAGGTGTCCTTTGTGTTCTGATCTATGTTGTCTCGCACTTGCTGTTTGAAAATGATCTTTGGTGACGCATTCCCGGCGGCTCAGGATTTCTGTTTTGCAATATGGCCTGTCACTGGCAAGGTTGCAACTTGGATGTATGGCTTTAAACGAGACTCACTGTGTTGCAATGTCTTGAATTCAATGTAAGATGAAAGAGAAAGGGATCTTGTCGCAGATGCTAGGAGGACGAAATGGATATGAAGAAGGAAAGATCCAGTTCACGATACCCATAGCTACTTGGAAGTGGCTTCATACGAATAATAGTGATTCATTCTCTGAAGAAAATCGATTCCAGAGTACTTGCTTCTGCAATAGCGTTCCATCATATGGTCTTCCCGTAATTGCTGTACTCTTGTTCATCTAAGGAATCCAAGGCTTTGTGGTGATCTAGATCTTGAAATTTGAGACTTTGAGATTGATGGCGTACATAGCTCGCAAGCCAAACCACTGATACCGTGTTGATCCGCGGGGAACCGTATAAGCAAAAAAGTCTGGATACTTACGGCTTCGAAGTCGCAAAGATGAATATGTGCCCTGATATCAGATTTAAACAGCAACCAGAGAACCTCTTTTGATTGACTTTGCAATTACAACTGACAACAGTCCATACACTGTATCCTAACTCAATCCCTACTCGAGACGCCAACCTGATCTCTGCAGCCTTGGAGGCGGATTTAGGATATCAATTTCGAACGTCGGCAGTCTCTGACTAACTTCGCAAGAGGACCGACAGCTATTTTCAAAACGACCGGCATAAACAGAACTCCAGGAATTTGAAATATTGATATCTTCGTCGGGGATCTCATAAGCGCAAGCTAGGCCAGTATGGAGTGGATTTCAAGAAGTATCCTGATCCGTGAGCGAGTCGCCGGAGTTACAAGAAAGATGGCAAATAAAGAGGGATTGGAAGCCTTTTCCAGACGGAAAACAAGCAGCGAAGTCCCACGGATGTCTTCGTCTTCGTCGTAGCGAATACCGACTGGAAAGTTCGCCATCTTCACCCGAGTCCGGCCAAGATCTGATTGATGGTCTCACAACGCAGCTTCTTGCTAGAAGAAAAACGATCTCTTGAAGTATGAATGACTTGGTGTGGTATCTTGCAGGCAAACTGGTTGGCTACTAAGGGCTACATTTATTGGGGGTGAAGAGCCAGGCCAGGAATTGTCTACCAAACGCCCCTGAGGTCATTAGGAGAAGAAAGAGGATCAAAAAGACAGCAGTATGTGGCGAGTCAGATCATAAAAGGAATGTTCAGAGTTTTCGGGATGGAACATGTAGTAGTTCACGCCAATTTCTGAGATATTGCGAATGAATACTGCCGTGAGGTCTTTGAGAAGATTGATCGAGGAGGCTTTACCACCTTCCACCAAGAATGCAATTCGCAAATTCAATATTGACTTCTGTTCAGGTGACGTTGATCTCTCCGTTCAAGAATCTCATACATATACCAAGCTTTGCTAGAAAATACAAAGTGCGTAACAACGTACCTGCTCGGTCAGAGAAGCACAATTTAATGTAAAGAATTGCTAGATTCCCACCCGAGTATACTCCCCGAGCCTGGACTACAGTCATAGCGGGGCGTCTTATCGATTGGCCAGCTCAGTTCAGCTTAGCGCACAGGCCAACGGAGCAGCTGCAGGCAGCCTGAGCTTTCGTCGCCTTGCTGGGGGGGCCAATCCACTGGCGGCAGCTCCATCATCATCCTCCATTACAAGCTCAACGTCAATACCAAACATTCAATTCCGCAAGCTGTCCCCGCCCACCAACTTCTTCAGCTGCAAACATCGCGACTCCCAGGGGACGCCACTGAAATCCCAAATACCCGATACCCTCGATATCCCTCAAATTTTTCAATATGGCGGACGCAGCTATGAAGCCCGAGAAGGACTTCTCGAAAGAGGCTGACAAACAGATCCCCGAGGCTGAGAAGCTGGCCAAGGCATGTCCTGCCCTGCAATTCATTGCCTTCGCCGCGATTGATCATTTACTGACCCTTCTTTCTCCGTAGAATGATCTCAACGCCGCCGTTGAGAAGCTCACAGTTCTGGAGAAGCAGACCCGACAGGTAGGCGCAACTTCCCTGGGATTCCGCCTCGCCTTGGTCTACAGAACTAACCCTCATCTTTCCAGGCATCGGATCTCGCATCGACATCTCGGGTACTCATCGCCATATGCACACTATGCAAGAATGCCGGAAACTGGAGTCTGCTCAACGACCAAATCTTGGTCCTCTCCAAGAAGCACAGCCAGCTCAAGCAAGCCGTCACCAAAATGGTCCAGACCGTCATGACCTTCCTGGACGAAACCCCCAACCTCGAGATCAAGCTTTCCGTCATCGAGACCCTACGAACAGTCACCGAAGGCAAGATCTTTGTCGAGGTGGAGCGCGCTCGCGTGACCAAGATCCTCTCCGACATCAAGAAGCAACAGGGCGATCTCAAGGCCGCCGCGGACATTCTGTGCGAACTTCAGGTGGAGACCTTTGGCTCCATGGACAGGCGTGAGAAGACCGAATTCATCTTGGCACAAGTAGCGCTCTGCATTGAGAACGACGACTGGACGCAGGCCGGCATTCTCAGCCGCAAGATCTCCACCAGGTTCCTTGCAAGGAAGCCCAAGAAGACAGCGGAACAGCTGGAGAAGGAAAAGAAGGCACGCGAGGAGAAGATCAAGCGCGGCGAAGAGGTGCCCGACGAGAAGGAGGACGACACAACCGACCTCAAGCTTCGATACTACGAACAGCAGATCACCCTTGCCAAGCACGACGGCAAGTATCTCGACGTCTGCAAGCATTACAGACAGGTGCTGGATACCGAAGCTGTGGAGGAGGATCCTAAGAAGCTACTTCCCGTGAGTTTGAACCCAGTGTGTTGCTATGAACAACCTCAACTGACAACCATGCCCGCAGACCCTTCAAAGAATCATCTACTTTGTTATTCTCGCTCCTCACGACAACGAGCAACACGATTTGCTACAACGCATCTTCCGCGATGCACGCAACGAGAAGATTGAGGATGACGCCCGGTTATTGAAGCACTTCACCGTCCACGAGCTCATGCGCTGGCCCGAAATTGCCAAGCTCTATGGCCCTCACTTGTGCTCAACCGACATATTTGACAACAAGCCAGGTTCGCAGGCGTACGAGCGATGGCAAGATCTGCGAAAGCGTGTCATTGAGCACAATGTCCGGGTTGTCGCCAAATACTACACTCGTATTGGCATGAAGCGTCTGACGCAACTGCTGGATCTCACGGCCGAGGAGACGGAGAAGTACATCTCCGAGCTGGTCTGCTCCAAGACGATCCATGCAAGAATCGACCGCCCTGCGCAGCTGGTGACATTTGCCAAGCCTCGCGACGTGGACGATGTCTTGAACGAGTGGAGCCACAACATGAAGGACTTGCTCGGATTACTGGAGCGTGTTGATCATCTCATCACAAAGGAGGAGATGATGGCCCGGATCCAACCCGGCGCTCAAGGCAAGGGTGGCAAAGACAAGAAGAGCAAGAAGATCAAGGCATAATTCAGGCCTAGGGTCTAATGATGCATGCACTTGGGAGTAATCATGAATGGGATATTGGTGTAATGAGGGCGATTTGCAGGTCTGCTCATTGATTGCAGCGTGTACATTATCAGTACCTTGGTAGACCAGGGGCAGACATGCCATAGAACTGGATTGCATCTACATGAACTCTACGTTATTCTGGTCAAGTAAAATACAGTGATTTGCAAGAACCCCCTGGGATATGTTACGTAGAGATATGTTCTCGAGTCAGGTTGTGCCATTCTAATGGTGTCTTTCTATTCCACCTCCGCCGCCGCCGATGACGGGTGGAGCCGGTATCAAGACAGACCTTTACGAATCGGGCTCGCCGGGCAATCGCCTCATGGCCGAATCTGGGGCTGTTTACGACTGAATAATCCATCGTTACTCATCTCACCTCTCAGCAATCCTTTCTTCATGTTACTATTTCGAAGCACGTTTCGTCGCTCATTTCCATCTTCGCATTCTTTGATTCGATTTAGACATTTCCCAGCGGTCAATTACTGCACTAGCCAGATGTCGGCACCAACCCAGAATGGCAGCGCAAAAGGCGCAGCCAAGCCAACAGACAAGAAGGTGCTCAAGATTCTGATGCTTCATGGTAAGGTATATGTAGCCTTTAATATTTGGCACTCTGATTCGGAATGGATGGCCTCCTTTCCATCTCACATATATCATACCCAATTCACATCTTTTACCCCGATGGCTAGAACTATGCCGGACCTCGACTGATTACAAAGCCGTTATGACATTGATGCTAACTTGAATGCATAGGCTACACACAATCTGGTCCTCTGTTCAAGAACAAGACGGGAGCCCTGAACAAGCTCCTGACCAAGGCGCTGGGCCCGGGCTCCCTCAACCTGCAGCCGCAGCTCATCTACCCCACGGGCCCGCACCGCCTCAAGCCGTCGGACATACCGGGCTACCAGCCGCCCGAGGGCAAGTCCCTCGAGGACATGGACGAGGAGGAGACGGACAACTGGGGCTGGTTCCGCCGCGACGAGGCGACGGGGTCGTACCGCGGGTTCGACGAGGGCATGCTCCGCGTCGCCGAGACGGTCGAGGAGAGCGGCGGCGTCGACGGCGTCATCGGGTTCTCGCAGGGCGGCGCCATGGCGGCGCTCGTGGCGGCGGCGCTCGAGGCCGACGCCCGGCCCATCCCGGAGGCCCTGAGCGGAGAAGGCTCCTGGGCGTCCCGGCTGCGCGCGGCCAACGCCGGCCGGGCGCTGCGCTTCTCCGTCGTGTACTCGGGCTTCGTCGCGCGCGACGACGACCTGCAGTGGCTGTACGAGGGCGGCGGCGGCATCCAGACCCCGACGCTGCACTTCATCGGCGGGCTCGACACCGTCGTCGACGAGGACCGGAGCCGCGGGCTGGTCGACAAGTGCCGGCAGGACCGGACGCGGGTCATCGTGCACCCCGGCGGCCACTACGTGCCCGTGTCCAAGGAGTGGACGGCGGCGCTGGTCATGTGGATGAGGGATGTTCTTCAGGAGCAGGCCAAGGCGGACGAGGAGAAACTATAGAATGTGCAAATGCACACAAAGCTACACACAAGTCTTCGATTTTTGCTGCGAGAAATTCATTGTGTAGATCAGAGTCACGAGCATTATGGCTTTCTACGAATAGAGCCAGACTACGTATTAGATAGACAGACGTCGATAGATCGATCAGTTAGTTGTCTTCTTCCGAACTTCCGAAATCAGACGAATCAGTTTCAGCACGACATTCGTTCGGCAATTCTTAGATGCTGTTGCGTCACTTTCACCATGTCTTCGCATGAGTGTTAAAGCGATGAATCACACGTGCCCGTTCCAGACCAGCTTGCTCTCTAAAGGCACTTGGACTTCGTCATCGGGCTTGGCCAGAGGACGGACTATCGAGCATGAGCGAATTGCCTCGGAACGTCGATTCGAAAGTTGATTCGGGCGGTAACTGGGGGCACTTGGGAGATATTCGTTCTGGGCCATAACGCGCATCAGGCCAATGGTTCGCCAAAGAACACGTCGCCAGCATATCCCTCTTCGGAGTATAATATGTCGAGTATGCTTGCAATCCTCAATTCATGTAGACTGCCTCTATGGTACAGATCGGCCGCGGTCGGCTTCGGGATCTCATCTCTCTATGATGCATGCTTTGTCGCAAATGCCTTCTCATCGTCCAGCACAATTCCCATCGTTTTCATCTTTCCCAAAAAGAGAGAGCGCTTAGTGAGCGGCCTTGCCGGCGTTGGGGTTGCGGGGGTCGTTCTTCCACTCGTCGCCTGGTGATGTTTGGTCAGTACACGCCTTGATATCGTAGGGCAGCGGAACGGTTCATACTCTTCATCATGGCGTTCTGAGCGCTGTTGACTCCGTACAGGATGACGAGGCCTGGTATATTGATCAGCTATTTCGTTCCTTCTCTCCCAACAATCCGCAGTTCAGGGTCCCAGGGGAGTCGTCGTACCGGCAGCGAAGAAAGGAGCCAGAGGCCGCACTATATCTCATGGTCAGTAATTGCGCATCGGAGGAATGCGGAACCGCATGGCAAGGCCAATTGACGTACGGACGGGCGTCGGGAACTTCTTGAGGGGAGTGACACCGAACCAAGACATGTTGACGGGCGGGATAGATACTCGGAGGTGAGTCGGAGATGTTATATGGATTGGTACGAATTGAAGGTTGACGATTCGGAAGATGCAGAAAAGCCGCGATGCGTTGAGTCCAAAGCTCTGCTTAGCGCTAGCGAGGCTGGACCCGGTAATAAAGTTGGTGCCTTGGATCTGAGGCGTAAGGCGGATAGTTACACATGACTGGATATGAGCATGGCTCTGTGCTATGTGCATAAGCCCCCACAGTTGCAACTGCTCACGTCCATGACATCACGCATTCCACCAGCTCAAGGTCCCCATAAAACAATGACCGCTGAACCTGGGTACACCAGACAGCAGCTGGACCTGGGCCCCAAAAGCCCCCCATCTGCCCCAGACGGGAGCACTTCCAGGAGCTGAATGCGGAGAGAGCTACGATTTAGTTACTCGGTATACCCATACGCTGAGCTGCCATTTGAGATGATTGATCCATTCACCCAAGCTCTCGAGTCCAGCCTGTTAAAAAGTGCGGGGAGACAAACACGCCGTACATATGACCTAGGTATTCCAGCAAAGCATTGATGAACTTTCGTCCCCCTTTTGTTTTCTTGCAGCTTCTGGATCTCATGATATTTCTTGTACCGTTACAGTTGTGACCCGATCAAGCATTCCGTCGTTCGATACATTGTACAGAGTCCACTGTCGTCTGCAGCAGCTTTCCATTTGGCGGGCCTGAACTCCTCACTAAAACGTACCATTATACGCTGGCCCGAAACGACACACTTACCTTTTGGAGTACCTTCGCGTCCGTCCAGTGAGACAAACGCAGGAGAGCTTCTTTCCCTCCTCACCCTTCCACACACGACCCAATTCACACACCTATCCCAAGGTCCTCTGAGAGCTGGGACTTTGCAGACAACGCGGTCAAGCTCCGTAACCTCATTTCTTTGCACACATTGAGCATTTTGAAGCTCTTGGATCATTCAAACCCATCTTGACCACTACGTCACCGTAAACACCACCACCCTCCTCAATCACAATGTTGACCCGGAGCTTCGCCCGCGCAGCTGTTGCTGCTCCTCGCTCTCTGCGAGCCTTCAGCGTCTCTGCTGCTCAGCAAAAGGTCCCTTCCATGTCAGACATCACGCTCGACCAGGTCAAGTCGTTCGAAGCCAAGCAGAAGCAGTTTCGTGAGAAGCTTGCCAAGCAGGAGCAGGAAAAGGAAAAGAGTACGTTAACTTCATTGACTCACTCCCCTGCCCAGTCCGAGGGAGGTGCCGAACAAGGCGCCCCCCTAGAAACGTCTCAAGGCCTTGGCTCATTAAGCATTGCACCTACAGGACGCAAGGCCGAGGCTGCCCAGAAGGCCGCCTCGAAGGAACCCAACCGACCCGAGGGCATGCTCACGAACCTGATCTATGGCACCAAGGAGGGTCGGGAGCTCGACGCCCAGCTCGAGGCCTCCTTCTCGGCCGTTCTTGCCAGAGGAAAATACGTCCACTCCATCGTCTTCCACGAGGTCCACCCCGACAAGGTGGACGAGTACGTCGAGCTCGTCGGAAAGTGGTACCCGCGCATGGCCAACATCGAGGAGAATAAGGTCAACCTCGTGGGCAGCTGGCGCACCGACGTCGGCGACTGCGACACCTTTGTCCACATCTGGGAGTACCAGCGGTACCAGGGCTACCACCAGTCGCTGCACTCCATCTCGCGACACCCCGACTTCCCCGAGTTCGACAGGAAGCTCAGAAAGCTGATCAAGAGTAAGAAGACATCGATCATGCAAGAGTTCAGCTTCTGGCCTACCACCTCTCCCCGCCAGCTTGGCGGCATCTTTGAGCTCAGGTCGTACACCCTGCACCCCGGCAACCTGCTCGACTGGGAGACTCACTGGCGCAAGGGCCTCAAGGCCCGTCGGGAGGTCATGGAAGGGGTCGGAGCCTGGTTCGTCCAGATCGGAGACCTTAACACGGTTCACCACCTCTGGCAGTTTGCCAACCTCGAGGAGCGCAAGAGAAGGCGTGAGCAGAGCTGGGGCCAGGAGGGCTGGGCCGATACGGTACACAAGACTGTGCCTCTCATTCAGAACATGCAGTCGAAAATCTTGACCCCAATGCCCTGGTCTCCCACGGCATAAAGATGATTTGTGGTTTTTCCAAATCTTTCGAATGGGATCTGTCACAGACGTCTTGAGTACGTGGCATTGAGCAATCAGGGGTTGTGTATAGTAAACAACTATTAGTGGCCAATGTGCTGGGAAGCACTTTACGGGCGAATCGTGTCATTTGTTTGTACTAGGAAACAGGAATTTCGACCGGAAAGGCATGACGACCTGAAGCGGTACTTCCGCTGTGCATTTCAAGGAAAATGAAAATAAAATTGCATTTGGCATGTCAACATTGCTTGCGGCCATATTACACTGGGACCGGGCTACTTCATTGTCATGATTGGAAGTGATATCATTATTTCTTGATATGCAAGATGATTATCTCTAATGATGTAGGCCAGCCTCCATATTTCCATCTCAGCGTGCTCCTGGAAACCAGCATCTTGGTGGATAGCAAATACACTCTGCTACTATGTCTTCGCTCCGTGAGTCGAGGCTTTGCCGTTCGGCGTCGTGAGATCCGTCGACCTGTTCACTGATTGAATAGGCCCCGCGCTGGTTTCTTGTACGCGATAGCCAACGTCTTCCGGGTGATTTGCGCACATCGGCTGCATCAACCACAGTCTCGACGTCCAAATCTTGCTTCAAGTCAATTGTATCATGCTTTCCAGGCTCCGTCGAGGCATTCTAAGCCCCATTGTCCAAATCTTCACCCATGACCACGGCCAGATTCATCCTTGCCAGCGTCAAAGTATGACTCAGGGCACCGAGCTTGGAACTCAGGCTCATAAGACTCGGATCCGCGCTCTCGACCCTGACCTTCTCCCGCACGTAGACCTGCGTCTCGGTGCCACGGCCCTTACCCATGCCACCGCCATGGCCTCCGCTCCTGGTCCGGTGGAGATTCCCCCGGACGGATCCCGAGGCCGTAATGGGCGTCTGCTCGTCTGCTCCCTCGGGGCAGAAGGCAAAGACCCGGTCCGTCTCGTCGTGCTCCAGCCGCCGGGTCGTGCCGATCGCCAGCGCAAACTTGGTGCCGAAAGCCACTGGGGCATCTGCAGGCTCCAGCGCTCGCAGGAAAAGCACAAGCGACGCGTCTTGGAGCGTCAGGTAGAAGCTCATATTGGTGGGTAGTGGCGGGTTGAAGCACGACGGAGGGACAGACGAGCTGGTCCACGCCGTGTCCTGGACGGTATGTGGAGGCTGGTCGGTCAGCTGCGGGCCCTTGAGCAGCGCTTGCGACTCGGCGAGATATTCAGAGAGCAGGCGGAGCTGCGAGGAGAGGAATTTCGGGTCGCTCGCATCGCCGCGGCTGCTGCTCGTCTTATCCGAGGACGACTCGGTGACGATGAACGAAAGTATGTCGACCGACTGCGTCAGCAGCGAGTTCAGGGTCGCGAGCTCGGGTATGTGGATCGGGTTGGCCGGGTCGAGCGTCAGGGTCTGGTGAGGGACCGTCTTGAGGCGCAGCTGGATGGTGCCCTTGACGAGGCGGGTGCCCACCCGCGTGACATGGCCCTTGATGGCTTCGTGCCGCGGCGTGCTGACGACGAGAGTGCTCCCCGGGTCGATCGGGGCGAGAAGAGCGTACGTCTCCTCGAGGGACGACTTGAGCATCTTCAGGGTGGACTGGAGTTCTGATAGAAGCCATGTGAGCTCGCGCGCCTGAGCGGTTGGTGTCAGCTTGTTGCCTTGTTTTGGGTAGGTAGGAATCAGGAGCCAGTCGTCTTCTTCGTATACGGAATCATCACCAGGATAATAAGTGACGGGCAGAGACAGTGTCATGGCTATACAGGAACAAAGACAAATCCCATATATCTCGTGTTGAATATCGACTTACAAGAGCGGCATCCTCCTCGATTTTAAGCTGCGCCGGCGCAACTGGAGGCCAGATCTCGACAGACATATTGATAATGGCTTATTTGCCTACTGTGGGAGATAATTGTTCTGCCTCTTCAGGCATCCGTGTATCATGAGCTCATAGCTGCTGCTGCTAGTGTCGGAACATGAAGAAGAAATGATGTTGCCTTGGTCTGGAGCCACGGGTCAGAACGAAGCTGGACAGCGTCACCAGTGTGGGGAGCTCAGGGAGCTTCAGGCAGTCGCCGCTAAGCTTTTAGCATGCTGACCCAGTGGAACGACCCCTGCGTTGGCGGAAGTGTCCCCGCTGTCTACCCCACGTCACTTTTTTCGAGGTTCTGGAGATCGCATATCCTCTGTTCGGGAGGCTTCATTTGCACATGTAAAAAGGACGGCCACATTCGACGCGAAGGGGGGCCACGCTTTGGACTTTTTTTGGTTGACAGTTTCGGGCACATCTAATATCAAGAGTCTTACGGCCACCTCCTCTTCTCCACGAAACGACTCGATTTCAAATTTCCAACCCGACCACGCGACAGCGGAATCATGGCATCCTCCAAGGCCAAGTCAACACAGGCCAAACAGCACATCAAGAAGCTTCCACCTGTACCAAAAGGTTCGCAGAATGGAAACCATATCTAGTTGCTTCGTCTAATGTGGTAGCAGGCCAGACGATTCAGCGTGGCGCACTGCCTCGCCGCGACCCATCTACCCACTCGGCGCAACTCATCTACGTCAATTCACGATCGCCGTTCCGCTCCATTACCGCGAGGGTGCGCAAGCAGCTGAACAAGTCGCTACGGACCGCATCTTCCAAGACGCCGCAGTCCCTGACCAACTCGGTCGCCAGCAAGAACCATCTCGGCCCGCTGTCGAGCCGGATACAAGCGCTGCACAAGGGCCCGGAGGACGGTATCGCGCTGGAGCAGGCGCGCGAGGTCGTCGTCGTCGGGACCGGCAAGGCCATTGAGAAGGTGGTCAATGTGGCCGCCTTCTTTCAGGGCCAGGGAGATGTCGATGTCAAGCTACAGACCAGCAGCCTTGGCGCCGTGGACGATGTGATGCCGGACGAGGAAGAGGAGAACGGGCTTGGGGTCGGCGTCGACGAGAGAGAACGCATGGTCAGCTGCTTGAAAGCGGTCATCAGGTTAAGATGAAGTATCTAGGGCACAAGCTCTACCTTGGTCAAGAAGGATGGATATTTCATTCAGGGTGGAATGGCATGATAGGTTCGGCGTTTGGTCTATATGATACCCAGGTTATAGTCATTTTCGATAGACGTACTGTGTAGGTACAGAATACTACTGCTCCGTATGCTCAATTCATTCAAATCATATTTATACGTGCTAGCAACACCTTGGAGCTTGCATATATCTCGTGCAACACACATACGATGAACGGTGCACTGACTCTTCGAGATTCCAGCTACTTGAACTCAATACTAGTAATCCCCATGATCGGTAACGTATTACTGCAGAAGCTTTGAAATGCTTCGGTCGAGAAATTGTCGATTGTATTTGGTTTCTGGATCATCGTGGTGTGGCTTGGCAAATCTCTTGTGGCTGGTGGGGAGTCCGACTGTGGCTTGTGTGGGGCGCCTGCCTAGCCCAGCCACTCTCTTTTCAACTCCATCTCCGCCCGTCTCATTGTCGCGACTACAATCAATCAATCAACATCTTCACGAGTTGCGCCGCTTTATCGCACTTGTGTTCGTCCACGCTGCATTGCACATTCTGCAGTGGATCTGTATCTTGCCGTACCCCATCGCCACGCTACAGGACAGTACCGACGGTCGCGACTATCGGGTCTCTGTCCTGGGCTTTGAGGGATCAAGGAGTGGTACTGCGGACGCGTTGCGACGTATCTGCGGGAACTGCTTGTAGGCGCTTCAGACTGGACGGATGCAAGGTCTACTTGTTCTTTTGAATCTTCTACTTCACTCGGCA
Source organism: Pestalotiopsis sp. JCM 9685 (assembly GCA_001599175.1). NCBI lineage: Eukaryota > Fungi > Ascomycota > Sordariomycetes > Amphisphaeriales > Sporocadaceae > Pestalotiopsis > Pestalotiopsis sp. JCM 9685. The sequence goes on from BCGF01000005.1 coordinate 142,246, forward strand.
GACTGGACACGCCAGTCGCGAACACAGAGTCAAGGCTGCTCGTACTAGACGCACGTCTTGAAAGCCTGGGCGGGTGGGCAAATCCTATATGTTCATAGCACATATAGGGGACTTTTTCTCCTCTCTCATGCTCTTGGAATCGTTTCGCCAGTACTGACGTGCTTAGACTGATCACCGCGATGACCTCTACCTCAACAAATGCGCCTTTCGGCCGTCGTGTATGGGACATTCAGGGCTGCTCCATCGGAACATTATCAATCAATCTCCGCATCCTCTTCGATCCGATTCAAGACCTGGCTTCTTTTCGACTGCGCGTGACCATCAATACTTCGCCCAGCGCTTTGCTTCGTTATGTCTATTTGGACATCTCGCCGGATAAGATCCACGATCTGTCTCTTCGCATAGGATCATCCACGTGCCTCCACTTCATTGTAGCTGCCATTGCAGTCATTGTGCCTCAGGGCCTCGAGTTGCAGTCCATCACGGATGCGGATCGCATAACTCTTGACACACTGCGGTCACTTGTGCACCAAGATGCTCTCGTCGTGTCGCTGCCCGATCGGACAGCGGACTTGCCACACCTCGCGGCCATGTGTGAAGCGGTGGCCCGGGGCGGTTTCCGTTCAGATCCAGGGCAAATGGACTTGAAGACGCTATACCGGGGCAAAGGTGGGCGGGTAGTCGAGGCCGACGATGAGTTGTGGACTTTGTCATCTTCTCCCACAGCGGAACCGCTCGGAGTTCCTATAGCGAATTCTTTTGCTCCCGACTTCTTCTTCTCAGTGCCGCGCGACAAGACGCCTCCTCCGACGTACGGGTCGGTAACATCGCCGCCGCCAGCGCCACCACTGACCCCTGTACACCATGGGAAAGAGAGAAAGCGACTTCGCACACGTACACCCTCAATCTCACCCGACTCATCTCCGGACTATCGCACATGGAAGCATCTTGAGCTTGCTGTTGGCGAACGCGAAAAGATGATAGTGGAACTATTACGCCGTGCAGATAGCCAAGAAAAAGCGTTTCAGAAGGTCATAGGTGACCTGGATGCGAAATGCGCTCGTGCACAGGAGGTGATCGCAGAACTATCGGAGCTAAGTTCCGGAGCGGCAAAGCAAGTCGATGTGCTTCATGAAGCCGGCAGCTCGCTTGCAGCACCAAGGAAACATAGAGAAGAGACGAGGAACTCCCGGAGATCCACTGCCTCTCCATCTCCATCAGTAGCAGCAAGTCCTGGGTCGGTCAGCTCCATGTCGTCCAACATTCCGGAACGTGTGCAAGCCTATATCACTGCGCAACTAGATCGGCTGCGCGATGAGCTCGCCGAGGACTACGCTACTAACGAGTCCGTTCAGCAGTATGTTGGTGACGAAGTGGACCGCATGTTGAATCGATATGTAGAAGAGCATCAAGTGGTCGAAATGATCCAAGAGGCAGTAGACGATGCAATGGCCAAGGTGCGGGAGCGAATACTAGGTTCCTGGGAGTAGAAAAAAAAAATATATGCCAAGGCGATAGGACTTCTACCGAGATATCCTGATAGGTTCCATAGTCAATGAATAGGCACTGAATCTTGACAATCACCAATGACAGGTGTTGCATAAACCACGCAATAGAACGAGACAGATGTAGATGCTACATTCATGCTGCAGAATTCGTATCGGGAAATGCCGAGATCGTATAGCCTCAACCCGTTGCAAAATAGTCAATGCTGCAAAGCATGTCAGATTATAGTCTCGATGACGCACGATTAGCGACTTGCGGCCTAAGTCAATCTGATCCCATCACATGTAGGAAACTTACAATTCACCATCACGAATGTACGCCTGCATCACAACAGTATAGGGCTACGATACACTCATTATGGAAATTGTAAACCTCAGTGAAACTGGACTATCTAGAGATGAGTGCCGAAAGGCCGCCTCCTGGATGGCACAAGCCTTTGCCCGAGCACGTAAGTCGACGACACCGTTCCATCCGCGATGATGGAAGACTCCAGCTCACGGCTCTTCCATACGCAGCCGCGACTCCAGCCTTGACCATATTCTTCGGCGCAGCTCCCTACGAGTCAAACGCAGAGATGCACGAGAGCTTCTGGTCCTCGCACCTGAACCGGGTCGCCAAGTCGGGGCTCCTCATCGGGGCCCGGGAGAATGGCGAGTGGCTTGGCTTCCGGGCGTTCTTTGAGCCTGGAAAGTCACGTCTACCCTATGTGACCGACTTTGTGTGTTTTCATTCAAGTTTGGGTGGACCTGGAGGAGGGCGCTGAAGCTGACTGTACAGTAGAGGCTGGACGACAACGAAGACTGGGATCGCTTCCTCGAACTGGCAGGCGAGGCAAAGTACATGGAGCGCGTCAGGCAGTGGGGAGAAGTGACAAGTCGTACGACCAAGGAAGTTGGCCTGACTCCTGGGGATTACTACACGACCTCCATCATTGTGGTAAAGTAAGTTTGCAATAGTTGAGATCATGAAGAGATCTTGCTAAATCGGCGAACAGCCCAGCCCACCAGAGAAAAGGAATCGGTCGCGCTTTGGACAATTATACGCAAAAATTTGTAAATTCTCCCCCTCATCTGTGACAATACATCAGCCTTCACAAAACTAACACCTATCGATGTAAAGGCTCGCGAGGCGAAAAGGCCACTTCATGTGCGCATACATGAGTATATCGTGAGTGGATCAGAAGTATCCCGCGCTGGTTTGAAGAAATACTGATTCTAGATTTCTAGCTTCCGTTCTACCTCGCGCAGGGCTATACTGTAGTCGCAACACCTACCTACAGTCTTGCTGGCTCGGAAGGTTTCAAGGTTCATTTCTTGATGCATGGTATTGGCGCGCAGGAATAGGTGCTTGTATGATTTTGCCGGAGCGAATCAGCTTACCACACATTATTTGCTACAAATGGTGATATTCCAAAGACCCAAGGATATAGATCAGCGCTTGACGTGATTTCCAACAACAGGCGGATTTGCATTCCAATACATTCCAATATACTCTGCGCCAATAAGAGCTCAGTTTCTTCGAGTTGGCGACTACCCACGTGCCTGCATCTGTTGAGTTGGTGACTAAGTTCCTGTTCTTGTATCATGACCCTGAATTATATGGAAGGGACTACCTATTTCGTCGTAACCAAAGGGGCGTAGATATGCAAGTAGCAAACCAGTCCAGATCCGGAGCAGATTTGTAGATGCAAGGGATAAGATCAATCTGACGGTGGCCACTGAGTTCCGCGTGCCAAAAGCTAAAATCAGAGACACAGCACAGTGGAACTCGTCATAGTATAATCGACCACAGAAACGTGAACACGGTTGATCCAACGAAGAGACACTAGATTTCCTAGATCAAGGCTGACCGATGTTGACGTCCGGATTTAAGACATGTGGATACAAAAGTCATGATCTCACCAAGATCCTGCCGAGTTGCTAGTGCGGCCCCGTCGGATGTGCCTGGCGCCTAGGTGATCCCTTGCGTCGGGTCCGACCAACATACTCTCGGAATCATCTTATTTTTATCTATACATATATCCTTTGTGTCCTTTCCTTTGTTCGTTTTTCTTGAGAACTAAATTAGAATCGTATACATGTATAATTACTCAAAATCAATATGAAGGTCCTCTCACTTTCGCCAACATGCCCAGCCTCACTGTCGGGCACTCCCTCTCCGGCATCAAAGATGTCATCGATAGAGACCGTACCGCTCATGGGACGCCACGGACCACTAGAACTCCTTCGCAAACTTCCATACACGACAACGACAGATCAAAACGATAAACCGCCTTTGCTTTTTCTACACGGGGCAAAATGCTCGGCGCATGATTATATGAATTTTCTGTCTTACTTTGCCGCCCATGGATATCCGGCGTATTCCCTCTCCATCCGCGGCCACGGCGACTCGTGGTGTTACAGCCGGCTGCGGAAACTGCTCTTCACCACTCTGTTCAGCTGGGCGCACGATACACAGTCTGCGCTGAACTGCATCGTCGCCAGCCACCCGGACGCGCCTCCCCCGGTTCTCGTCGGCCACTCCCTCGGGGGCGGCGCACTACAATTCATGCTCTCGCACGACCTCCTGCGCATAGGCAGGGACAGCGCCAGCGGCCAGATCCCGGGCCTGATCCTGCTCGGCTCGGTGCCCATCTTCGGCGCCGGCCTGGAGATCGTGCGGAACATCAAGGCTGTCGAGGCGCCAGATGGGTACCCGCACCTGTGGAGCGACCGGGGCCGCGTGGCGACGGCCAAGCAGGTCCGGCAGCTCTTCTTCACGCACGGCGCCGACGAGGACGCGATCCGCGAGTGGATGGACGTGTGCGGGACGCAGGAGGAGAGTCTCGTGGCGGGGCTGTTCATCTGCGTGCCCGTCGGGACTGCGGACCGGGTGCTCGGGGCGCTGGCCGGTGTGGGAGAAGCGTCCGGGGAGAAGGCGGACAGGACCAGAAGGGTCTTGTGTGTTGCCGGCGCCGAGGACAAGTTGGTCCCGCCGGCCATGGTGCAGCGGAATGCTGGCGTTTATGCGGCTGCTGCGGCCGATATGCACCTGGGCGATGAGGCGTGTATGATGGTGACCGTCTACGACTGTGCGCACCATTTGATGATGGATTTGGGATGGGAGAGCTGTGCTCAAGTCATGTTGAAGTGGCTTCGCGGGGATCAGATATAGATTGCGAGAGTCTTTTCGTTTTGGCGGCCTTGTAAGTGGTGGATGACTCTTGGTGTGTATCACCATTGTTTCCGTGGCGTTGAATCTGGCATTAGCGATGTATTATTATGATGACGATCAAGCGAGCTTTTTGCTATAGAAAGCGGATGTTTTAGAATTCAACTTTCAATTTCTCTCTTTGTTTCTTGCCAACTCAAGAGCCCGTTGCAAGATCTTTCTTCATGTACAACAACGTCGAGCTCCATCTTTTGCCGGTCGAGTCCACGTCGAACACGCCATTTTTGACCACGTCATACACCACATAGCCGCGACGCTGATACCAGTCCACGATCGGCACCTGTTTCCGTTGAGCTAATTGCCGTAGAATAAACGATATACACGAAGATGACAATACCTTGGGTGCTGGACGGCCGAGCGCAATCATTCGGGGGCTGCCAACGCATGTATCTTCGTTGGATAGCGTATCAAGCGTGATCGTCGTTGCGTTGTGAACCGCGACGGCAGTCCTAGCACTCAATTAGCCGGGGACAGGAATGATTGTCCTCAAAGATCGGGAAGCGCATACTCTTCGAAGAGCGTCATGACCTCGCGTCCGATTCCACTTCCTTGCAGGGCCGTCGATATATAAAATGCCGCGAGTGCATAGACTCCGTTCTCGGGTGATATCATGAGACTATTGTCAGCATGGTTTTCCACACATCCGTCGAGACAGATATGCCCAACGGGGTGGAAGGTCGCAAGATCGGACGTGTATTCAGAACCCATGAGCTGCGTACAGCTGTTTTGGAGAGGCTTCTTTTCGGCTGGGAACTCTTTCCAGTGCTTCTCCAGGAGGTGGTTCCTCTCCGTATGGTCAGGAGCAAGTGTCTATGTATTGATTTAGTCCTTGCGGTTCTCGTTGCTCCGAAGTTGTTCACGGGAGGGGCGTACAATCCAGTAAAAGGCCAATTTGCCATTTCTCTGGAACTTTTGCCAGTCGGGCACTTTTTCAACCTTCCAGCCACAGGCTATGCGCTGTTGTCTAAGTCTTTCGACATGGTCGGGTGAATCTGGGTCCCAAGGCACTAGACTGATTAAAGAGGATGTCATTATGGAATTGGCAGGTTGATATCCCAATGTCGTGACGAGTGCTGCTTCGAAGGGAGACTTCCAAGTGTGTAATCGCGCGGGTGGCAGATGACTCATTCGCAAGACGGCAATCACGTGGACAGCTCTCACCAGTACCGCTGGCGGCAGTATGGTTGACTGGGGCCAAGTAATACGCGTATATCGCAAAGCGAGAAAGTGACATGTCACTCAGGACAAGCAGAACCTCTTTTGTTGTAACCTCATTCAATTCATCTACTCAGAACACATCAACTAAATTTCCCTTCTCTCTCTCTCTTTCTCTTTCCGCCCGCTTTTGATCGCCAGCACGACTAGTATCAATGCGTAGGGGGGATTGATGAGATCCCCCGCCAATCCATCCGGGTTCTTCTTCTCCTCGTCCATCCATCTCCAAAGAACCATTACTACATGAACATCCAAAGCGGCATCCAAGAATCCATCGTGTGGGGGGGAGGTAGGTAGGTTAGGTAGGTATAAGGTATAAAAAAAAGGTCAAAAACCAGCACGCGCGCGTCCAAACCGGAAACTCTCTGTCCTCGCCCGGCGAGCACACAACAACAGGAAAAGGCAAGATTGTGGTTTTGGGGGTATCTCAACAACAAGAAGGCTTCGAAAGTTTGTGTTCGGCATAAAAAAAGTAAAAGCTTTTCCGTGAGGGAAAAGTTGATAAAAAATGCCTTCGTGTTCACCGAACTGCGTCGCACCTGGTTCACCAACTGTGCGACTCTTGAAACGAAATGAGGAAGAAAAAATGGTGTGTTTTCGAAATGAAAAGGAGTATGCCAGCCAGCAGAAGCACTCTCTCGACTCGTGGTCTCCAGAGTGCTCGCCGGTCCATTGAAACATTATGAGTGGTAATCGGAAAGAACACCAAACACTGTCTGTCGCGCCGGGTGGTAAAAAGAAGCAGAAAAAAAGCTCTTTGCTGTTGTATGCTCGATGGTAGGACCCGCCCTCTCCCTTGGTTGTAACATCAGATGGCGCAGGCCATCTGATGTAGGAGCGTCATGTACTGTAGCTCCCGGGGGTATCTCAGAAAGAGAGAGGACGGGCGAAACCAACTCCATTTTCGGTATGTATGGGGGGTATGATATCTTCAACGTCGTCCATTGCGTGTAAAAATGTCGTGGGTAGCGCTTGAAAATGGAGAAAATATTGGGGTGGGACATGCTGGTTTTTGACAAAGGGAAGAATAGAAGTGATGATCGCATCAACGAAGTCGTAAGTCGCCAAATATTTGGGTAAAAATAAGAATGAATAAGGTTCCGGCGTCGAACCGCAACCTTAATAGTGAACCACCACTCATAAGCATAGTCATCGAGTGAGCCTCCTGTTGACTCAAACTTAAAAAAGCATCTCCCCAGTATAAGTCGCAACCGATGCGGCGCGATTTACAGCAAAGCAGCAACGACAACACCGACGAGGCCGGCGGCAGCAACGTTGGCGGCGCCCAGGATCCCACCGGTGTTCTCTGTCGAGGTGGCAGAGGCAATGGGAGACACTGCCGACGAGCTGCTGGAGCCGGTGGTGGGAGTCGCAGTGACCCTGGTGAGGCCGGTGCCAGTAGCCATGTAGCTGCTCGATGTCGTGTTGAAGGCGGTGGAGGTGGAGACGGCCCTCTGGATGGTGATGGTCTTGTAGAGGATGGTGGTGGAAGTCTCGGTGCTTGTTGCGCCATCAGCGAGGGCCAACAGAGGCAGAAGAGCCAGAGAGAGTATCGAAGAGATCTGCATCTTGACAGAAATACTGGGTCTCTTTTGTTGATCGACGGGTAAGTCCGAGATATAGATCGCGGGTGTTGTTGTAGTTTGAAATCGGGTCAACAAATTGTTCGACCTTTTGAATTGCAGATAGGAAATCCCTTCTCCAGCTCTGACACGATATATCCGTTGATAGAATGATTGTATCTTCGGTATGGGCGCGTGACGAGAGTCGTGTGTAAGTGTGTCAATGAATGTCGGTCTGAATAGTCGATATTCAAGAATTTGATCGATTGAATGATTGTCAAGTGGGTTTGCGTTCGCAGAATGCTGATGTAACGATGTACGAGCTGAATGAACTTTGCCAACGAAGTTCTGTGGGTTGCGATGTGGTTCACGAATGAATCTACGGCGAAGAGGAAGAATCGGATATCGTGTGTATAAGTAAGGGCAGAGAGGTGGAGGTAGAGGGGGGAGGGTAGTAAGTAAAAGAGGAAAGCCACGATCTGGTTCGTCTGGGGGGGTCCCTAAGGCGAGTCGGCGGCAGACAATGAATGGACGGCGGCATAATGAGATTAATGAATGGAATGGTTCGGCTAACGATTGGTCAAAGGCGAGCGATCGTCGAGTTGCTGGGTGGTCTGCGGTGGCCTGGGTTGGGGTTTGGGCGACCAGGGTTAGCGTCCAATGCCTGCTAGGGCCCTCTGGGGAACATGCTTAGGCTCAGTGGACACACTGTAACTCGACTCCCTTTGGGGATTTAGGGGCCTTCCGGGCTACTAGCCCCTCCCCTGCTTGGTCTTGACTTCTGCCAATGGCATCTGGCCGGGTCCTGCATCTGGCGCGTGCGTTGCCCCTACAGCGCAATAAACCCCACAGCGCCTTAGGTAATTCCTCTATGGTACGGTGCCGACATGACCTCTGGAGCTCGACACTTACTACTTTGTACTATATTGAAGGATTTTGTTGCGATCTGCCCTTCTCTCACCTGTATTACAGTAATAGCCAGAATTACCGCCAGACATGCTCAAACATACTGCCCGTCTACATACATGCGCATGGCCTTCCCGCAGTGACACAGCAGAAACGTGGCTCGGCCAGAAGCAAACCTCACCATGGATTCACCCGCTCACTGACTTTTGCGCGCGCTTCAACGCCAACAAACAGCCGCAGTCGGCTGCTTCGCTGGTCCAGCGCCCTCTGGCCACGGCATTGGGCACAGGCCTGGCTTCATCGTTGCCCCGTCCTACGAGTCCATTGTACTTGACGATACTGGTGTTGTGACGACAAGCATGAGTACCCGGTACCTGGGGGTTGTCTCATGATGCAGGCACCGGAAATTGCATCGTGGGCTCTTGTGAGTGACTGTGCTGGACTAGCCCGACTGGGCATGGCCGACGTTTCTTGACGTGGTTCATTTTTCATCTTTTAGCTTGGCGTTGCTACCTTGTACGGACAACCTGAGACCAACTGACAGGAGCCAATTTCTGGGGGGTTCGTTTCTGCTGCTGCTGGCGGATGTTTTCGCATTGACTGTGTTATGTTGTTGAAACTCGTGTAAGCTCGCTGGTCTGTATATTTTATTTGTACATTTCTTTCTTTTCGACGCGGGGCAGATCGCATTTCATGTTGGCGCCACCAGCGTCATCAGCAACATTCAACAGACGCAAGGAGGATGCCTTGCTTGTAACAACACTTGGTGGACAAGAGACAGGAGGATCCTGCCCATCACCTGGGCAGTCGCAAAAGGAGTCCCTCGTCGGTGTCGTAGTCAGCCAAACCCATCCTGCTAACCCCGACAGAGGCAAAGGAGAATGCCCGCGAGGGATTTGCGCGCATCGATTTGCCATTTCCATCCCTCGTCCCTTGGCATCGCGCGCACTACACTTGCTATGGTGTAGTTGTTGAGAGACGCTCCAGCGCGCCGAGAGGGGATGGGCGTCGAATCGAGTCGAGGCCGCCATTCATAAATATGTTGTCGAGGCCAGATGAGATTGCACAATCTCATAACAACTCCGAGTGACCGGGGCCGACATGTAGTTGTCGCACTGATTGGCTCCTGCGCTCTGGGATCGAGCTTGGCAAGGATCCGTTTAAGCTTGCGTCAGATTAGTGTTACCCCCCAGAGAGCGGGAGCACTGCACTGTTCCTGGGACCTGCAGCGAAGTGTGAGTGGTGTTCCAGCGCAGTAGTACTAGTAGCACGCAAGCAACACCAAGGCGCCCGCCCATCCATCGGCAGACCACCGAGCTGCCAGCCAGTCTGCTAAAAACCCTAGCATTAAGCATACAAGCGATTAGACAGGCCCAGCACGGGTCAGGTGCCAGTCAAAGGCTGCTTTGGAGGAGAGCGAAGAAAGCTTACAGTACCCACGGAGCCACCAGGCGCGCCAGCACGGAGCGCAGAGCAGAACCATACAGTAACACTATTACCACAGCAGAGATCGGATACGCGCTCGTGCGCTGCCATCAACTGCCATGGACAACCTGAACTAGAGAGAGAAGGAGGATACCGACCATACAAGACACCAATAGAAGATTCCCGTTCCAACCATCATATGGAGTCGTGAACTCTCTGGATGGAGTTGCAATTCAATCATGCATATCTAGGTCCGAAAGTACATTCCAAAACCCTTTGAATCCATATTTTCGGGATCCCACTTCACGGACAGCTTGTCCCGGGAGGAGATACGGGCGCCGGTATCGACGCGACGTACCCAGAGTTCTGAATCCTGACTGGCGGCGACCCAGCAGAAGAGGGGATTCCAAGACCAACCCAGATTCCATCCTGCCTTTCTCGGCGCCACCCGGCCCCCTTTCACCAAGAGTGTGGACTTATTTGCTCCGTTGATCATGCATACAGGAAAAATTCTAGAACGGGCAGGTTGGCTATCAACTTACCCCAATTTCGAACCATTTGCGAGCATCTCAATTTCCAACCCCAATTATGAGATTTCTGCGCCGCCGACAACGCCTTTCTACTTCTACGGTAGCACCGGCGGTCTAGCGACGGGTATGAATTTGTGATGGACTCTCGTGGAAATTTGACGACCTGGAGAATCGGCGGTCCCAGCTCAACTTTATCCCGCTGGGTTTCGGAGCCTTGCGAGATGGGGCAGACAGGGTCGGACGTGGTAGCAAGTAGGACAGGACAGTCATACAACGTACCATGGTCTGGCAGACACGATACCTCCCGGGACCATGAGGACTCCATTCCACCTACTACGAAGCAATGGCAATTTCCTCAAGTCATCACCATGTCCTACTTGGTTGCACGTCGCACGCGGCATGTTCCTCGGAAGCACTTTGCGACGCTCTTGGCTGTGGTGGGGTTATATGAAGACCGAAACTCCATCCCGGCGACTGTTCCGACTTTTTATTACAATCCCAGCGTGCCACGGGCACACGACAATATTTCCGCATAGCTGGTCACGGTTTGTGGGAGTCGGACTGATCCTCAGAAGCAGTGCCGCGCTCGCCACGGACCTCACTGTTGCCATTATGCTGGATTCAATTCAGTCTGCCGGGTCGTGATCCCTACTACAGAGTATAATGCTGACACGACTATTCGCATCATATTTGCCATGTGTCATCCATGCAAGGTCATCGCGTGCTCTGCGGTCTGCGGTCTGCCTCATACGACCACGGCTGGTTGCATGCTTCTTCTACCACTCGCTTCGATCGTGTTCGTGCATTGTAGTATCCCCTCTCTCGCTGACTACGAGGTACACTGCTTCATACAATTAGGGGTTCTTGCATGGGTGTGTCGTGCGTTTATATGAAAGGCCATGGGTACACGCCATCTTCTCCATCTTTGCCCATGTGGGCGACGGCGAGGGACGAGCAAATTGTCGCGCCATGAGAAGAATGCCTGCGCGGATCACCTTTCTTTTTCTCCCTCGGATGGCGACATGACTCTGAATCAAAAATGCATAAGCGATGGCCCGCTTGAGCAGTAGTGGCGCTGAACTCTGTAGGCGCAGATGCAAAATTGTCTCTCTCACACATCGGATTGTCAAGGTTGATCTGACAAGAAGCGCAGCCTCGGGAATCTCCAGGCATGAATGAAGCGCGGCCTCGTACCACGTGAATGAGATATATTAGGGACGCGAGACAGACCGTTGCGCTTGCGGTGACACTACCTTGCTTACCACACGCGGTACATTCTCTCTCGACTGCGCGCATCATTCTGTTCTGACTCTCGACAGCTGCTCCATGAAAAAGAAAATGACTCGTCCAAACAATTGTGAGATTTCGTTTCACCAAAAGAGCTGGAAAATGACAGAGGAGCCGTTGATAAAACTATTGACACGCCTGACTTTGAACGGGTAGCCTTGGTTTGTATGGTAAGCAGGCCGGTCCCCACAGACCAATAGTTTGCACCAATGGCCTTGACATGAAAAGAGGCGCCCGCCCATGATTCTGGTGGAAGTTGCTGGGGCTGCCTGGCGTCCCAATGGGTCACGATTTGAATGACGCTCACAGAGGGCAATTTGCGAAGACAATCAGAGCAGAAAATTTACATCGTGAGCATTGAGGAAGAAGCCTTGGTGGTTCAAACTGCTGCCACTTTGTCTTCACAAGGGCCTCGTGTCGATATCCGGCCGCCAAACCCACTCGGGGCAGGTCGAACAGACGACCCCAGTTAAAATACAGTGGTCCGTCCCCCCCGCCGGGCCACACCACCCACCACGGCAGCGCAGCGCATATGATACAGGAACAGTTTGATGATCTGGTTCAAGCTTTGTCTCTTCGTCCGACGTTTGCGCTTGGTTGTTCAAACAAGACCAGTATGCAGAAACACACGAGGGAAATTACCCAAGGGATTGGACAGCATGCGAAACAAGTATCAAGACTCTCAAAACTGTTTGTTCATAGGGGATGTTTGCGTGTTACTGGAACCGAGCCATAGACGACGCTCATCTTGCATGGGCACCTCTCAGTACAGTAGGAGAAGTAAACCAATTGCTTTGCGCCGCATCACGTGCAACCGTCAAGAGTTCGTTGTGATGTCTACTACCTATGTGTGCATCATCTGCCTATAGCATTTATTTTCGGATCGCAAATCCTGCCCGCAGATCAATGGCCTGCTGCGCCATCGTTGGAGCGTCTCAACTCGACCCCGGCCCTGAAATGATATGCGCGGATTCCTGCCACCCAGATCAGCCAGTCAGCCAGCCAGCCAGCAGTTTCCACTTCCCCCCGGATCTCGAGAGATCAACGAGAGGTCTTGCGGCTCAACGATGATCGCGAGAGGTCAAACCCACCAGACGCGACGATCGCCATCTCGAGATGAGTTTCTTTCGACTTCCCTGACAAGGGAAGGAGACGACACATCTTGGCTGAAGCAGACCGTGAAAACGCCAGTGACCGTAGAACACGACTGACTGGGTATGACTTTCTAAATGCATATAATCTCAGGTTTATACCCTCTTGGATCTGCTGCATCTGTCATGTCTGTTGTGCTCGGTATCGAATCCCCGTATATCGCTTTCAGCCTTCTTCCATGTCCGCTCTGGTTGATCCACCCACTCATGCTCATCGCCATGCATACATTTAGCCGCGTGAGGCAAAAAAGACCCTGAGTCGTAGTGACCCGCATATTGCCGGTCGATGTGCCAAGAGAGCTTCATTCGGAATGGGACCCTTTATGGCTCATCGTCGGGACAGAGAAATCAGCGCCGCAGAGAGGGCACCAAGATGGAGCGACAGATCTAGAAGTCAGATAAGGACGATTCTATCATCTCAAAGTCTGAAAGCAGTTCGTACCGATACGACGCTTGAGGCTATATATGGCCAACCTTTTGCTATGCCCATGATCTCCAGCGATCCCATCGTGATGAATGCGGCAATTCTCCGTTGATGTTTCTCAAAGCAAAGCCCTGTATGTAACCTTCCCAGTGGTAAGCAAGCCTTGTTGTTCAGAAAGAATGTGATTCTCCCGCATGCGAAGGTCTTGTACTCGTCTCAGTACGACTTGAAGCACGCCGTTTGTCCATCTCGCGCGTTAATCAAGTGTCAGAGCTCGCGGTCTAGCTGATGTTATTTCGAGAGCTCTATCAATAGAGCATGTAGCAGTCTGTATTAAGACTCCCACGAGGGTTCTTCATCATTTGCGCCGTCTATACAGTCATCAAATATGGGAAGCAAATATTGCTTATTACTTTATGCTCTGAATCTTGTGAGGTGCCAAGTCAATCTCTAGGCCATGGTGAAGAGATACTAACAAGTTTATAATCGTATAGTGCGGTACCGCTTCCGATGCTCCCGGTACATAGATGGATCCTCGGATGCTGTTTACCAAGCTCCCAGAAGAATACTGACAAATCTCCTTGGCAAGTTAGCTGTATATAACAAGCCAGACGCTCACTCGTCTCTTTTATTTGTAAACTTACGACAATACACAACACAATTTCTACTTCGGACTACCCTATGATCCAGTATCACCACATTCTTTCAGATCGAGAATCTCTCACACAGACAATGAACGCTCCCTGGCTTCCACACATGGTTTTGAAGCTGTGCTGATAATTGAATGACATGGTCATCTAAGCGGAAATTAACATCAACCTTAGACATCTCAGCAATGCTTTGCACACAAAATACCCTCCTGGTGATAATCGACAACTGGAACCATCTAACAATATTTGCATATACTAGTACTAAAGTTCGTTCAAGGGCTGAGTCAATTGTCTCGGGGATGCGAAGCTGACGTGCGCCTCTTCGTCTCCCGGAGATAGGCGGCCATCTGTGTCAGCCTGCGTCATGGTCGCAGTCACTTAAAAAGTATTGGTGATAGAAGAAAGTTCTTCGGTGAGCTTTGAATATGTGTTGGCACCAAGTTCTTGACAATCATGTGTGTCGTGTGTGTTCTCGGTTGGGTATCTCCTTGCTCCGAGACCCTCCGAGGCCGGCTCCGCTCCCGCCGAGAGACAGCTCCGAGTCATAAATCCGGGTGGGGAAGGGCTCGGCCGGAAGCATTTAGGCTCGCCGAACATCTCGGGCCCGCCCTATTCTTTATGGCAGTTGGGAATTATTACCGACATGTCATTCGACGATTTGCGAATAGGATGCTGTAGGATTCAGGCTTGGACTAACGTCAGGAGGTGTGACTACTGGATAGCTCAATCAAGTTGTCTTTTATAAGATGGCGACAGACGTGGGACCTTTTTTCGGAGAACCAGAATAGTTGAACCAGAGACTGAAGACACCACAGAACTCTTCCACTACTGAGCAATCTTTGATCTCCACCAGTCATATACTAGACGTTGAAAAGTCAATCGTCACCATGAATACCGTCGGCCAGTACTTGAGCTCGGCTCAATCATACAGCCGCAACGACCCATTACGAGCAGCCGCCATCGCGACAGGAGCCATCGCCATACCTCTTCTCCTACTAGCATACAATGACTACAACTACTACTGCTCCATGGGGCCTCACGGAATGCCGGACAACTTTTGGGGCTGGAAGAGGCAGCTCAGCCTGGCCCCCAAGTCACGCAAAGACACCACGGTCCCCACACCCTACGACCAGGCCGAAGCGGCCTGCGGCTTTGGTCCCAACTCGACCGAGTCCTTCCTCCACAGACCTGTCGAGGGCCGCGCCGGGCCCCGCCCAAAGGTCTGCGGCTTCGTCGCACCGCAGCGCCAGATGACGGAGCGCTGCACAGAGGCCATGAAGCGGGCCATGAACGCCTACCTCGACACGCTGGTCCTGGAGAACCCGGACCTGCTGCAGCGGGAGAACTCGCTCCTGGAAGGCCCGGTGCCGGCGGTGCAGGTCAAGAAGGGCGTGGCCGTCCCCGAGTGCGTGAAGAAGACCAGGGGCGAGCTCATCCACGTCCACCCCCCGGACGGGAGCACGCACCTCGTGCTCAGCCTGCCGGACTCGGCCCGGGTGATTGAGCAGGCCTGGGGACAGAGGCATCGCCTGAGCGGAGGGCCTCTCCTGCAGTGGGGCTATACGCTCTTGTATGCGCCCAGGAACGAGGAGGAGTTTGCGCTGTGGAAGGAGGTTGTCGCTGCCGCTACGAGATTCACTACTTCTACCATCGGTAAAGTCAAGATTCCGTCTACTGCTTAAACCATTGCAAGAGGCGGAAAGCAATAGATCAAATGTGAAAAAAGAGCAAAAAGAGAAAGGAAGAAGCAGCCATGGATTATGAGCGTATGTCATTCCTGCGCCGGGCTGGAGGTAAATCAGCGTATTGCCGAATAACCGGAAGGACAACACTGGCGTTGGAACTCGAATTCTCACAGCGTCGACAATTGTTTCACCCCATTCGACCAGTTGACCCGAAAGTCAACCAGGTTGTGGCTGCTTTGTTGAAAGTCAGTTGACTACCTGGGCTTATGAGACCTTCTTCGCCCATCCTATCACTTTATGATGGCGACATGATGTTGCAGAGGCGATTTTGGATCGGCTATCGGGATGTTTGGACATTGTGTAGATAGATAGATATTTGGAGTACAATAGGGACTTTCGGAGAACAAAAGCGAGCTTAGTCAAGGGGTCTGTATTTTCAAGGTTCTTCACCTGATAATTCAATCATTATACTTATACGTTGCCTTCGAGGATATGTGAAGTGTATCTCGTAGCAAAAGGAGTACCACCACAGACAAGCCGCGGTTCTCTAGTCGGGATCAGATGGAACGACACGCAAGGAGACGCGGAGAAGGAATTTTCGCAAACTTGGATGCGGGCCTCGATCCGTTACTCGCCTTTCTTGATGGAAACCTCGGTTTTATTGATAATTCAAGAGTCCGCGATTCTAAGAGATGTGCCGCCGCTGGTCCATGCATCAGAGTTTGAATCGCGGCCGACCCAATGCCAGATACCTAGATACGCTGCCAGAGAAAGACATCGTATATACTTACAAAACGGGTTCCAAGTCAAAGTGTCATTTTATCATTTATGGGCGAATGCGCTGCCACTGGCAGTGTTATACCGCTCGGTCCAAGCTCCACGGATCGTGGATATGCCGCAAGGTTTCAACGCACAGATGATCGGATCTGCGTTTGAAACACCATTGCCGCCCACTAGTCGCCAGAGTTAAGCTTTTTTGCATTTTGAGGCTCTGCTTCTTACGATAATCTGATTTCGCTATTGGATTGAATCATCATGCCGTACGGATGCCGGAAGGAAGCATAAGCTGCATGCGCCCGAGAGAATCCTGCCCTTTGCCATATTCGGATGTGCATCGCGAGAATAGTGACGCGGGGACGTCAAACATCGGTACGGACCTCATGATTACCGAAACGTTCTTGTTTCGCCAACGCTTCGGTCTGCAAATGTGGCGATGATGATGGTGATATCTTGGACGAGATGGGATGTCCTTGGGTGCTTTTATACTCGACTTTCCGCCCGCCAAGTCGAACCAGGCCTGTCGTCTGTTGTTCGCAGTCTTGGAAGTTTTCTTGTAATCATCACTTAGAGCAGTGCTCAGTTTATTCTAGCGATTCAGTTCTCATTCACTTAATTCACTTTTAATCAACATTTTCATCACTTTCAATCAAGATGCGTTCCGCCAGCATTCTCCTCCTCACCTTTGCGACCGCGTCGCTGGGTCTCAACATCGCCAAGGAGCGCCGCCAGGACGACCTGTCCTCCATCCTGGCCGCCCTTGAGCAGACTTCCCCCGAGGACGCCGCGGCCGCCAAGACCACCGGCAACACCAAGAGGCAGGACGACCTGGCCTCTATCCTCGCTGCCCTGGAGCAGTCCTCGCCCGAGGACGCGGCCGCGGCCAAGAGCAGCGGCGCCTCTGCTCAGGCCGACAAGCGCCAGGACGACCTCGCTTCCATCCTCGCCGCGCTCCAGAGCACCAGCCCTGAGGACGCCGCCGCTGCCTCGACCGCCGGCAAGGTATCTTCTTCCGAGAAGAGACAGGATGACCTCTCGTCTATCCTCGCTGCCCTCGAGCAGACATCTCCGGACGATGCCGCCGCCGCCAAGACCAGCGGCAGCAAGACCCAGAAGCGCAACGACATTGGCGACATCTTGGTAAGTTTAGAAAGAGAGGAGATGAAGATTCTATCCTATCCCGATAACGATAACAATAACGACTTGAATGCTAATGTGCTTCATAACAGGATGCCCTTGGAGAGACCAGCCCCGACGACGCCGCCGCGGCCGATGCTGCCATTCCCGAGTAGAAGGGCAGGAGGGAGAGTCGGAATCGATCAACCTCGAAGATGATGATGGAAGGATAGAAGAAGCCAAGAGACAGAGGCACTCACAATCTTGTACATAAGCCCTGCGCTCAGGGGCTTGCGCGTTCATTATCCCCTTGTATATACAGACCCTACGTTGTGTACATATGCTAAGCGGCCCGAGAAGGCACATCCCCATACATAGGGCTTCGTCTCGAGTGGAACTGATCCATTTTATCTTTTCGACTCAAAATCGTCAGTACTTTATCATATTGACCTGTGGTGACCGATGGCAAGGTTTGCTCCTCCTACCACCCGCTGGCCTGGGCCAGGATCGAAACGCCGAGACTCTGGAGTGCGTCAACACGTATTGGCTTTCACCATATCTCCGTGGGCATGGCATGGGGTATGAGACCTCTCTCCTGCTGCTTTACCATAATGGGAACTCCCATCGCCACACTTCAATGCCATGTCCCAGCCGTGGCCCACATGGGCAGCCCTCGAGATGACGACCAAGGACTGTCAATGGATGGAGGCCTGCGTGGCAAGTGCCATAGCTCTGGTTCATCGGTACCTGTCCCTGTCGCCTGACAAGCGTGTCCGTCTCGGCTGTAGATGTGCCCGGCTGTGTGCTAAGGGCAGATTACACGCGGGCAAAGATGGAGTTGAACCCACAGGGTCCGGATGCAAGGGAGGTGGTATACGTATCTCCTGGCAAAAGTACTAGTATGAGCGGTTTGTATAGGCAAGTGCACCATCCTTTGGTTTTGATTGTGATGATACAAGATATATGTCATTCTATATACTTATGTAATTACTGGAGGACATTCGATCCGAATGCCTGTTTCCGTCGTTGAGTTGGGCAAGGACAGGTTGGGGCATATCAGTCAGCTCTATTAGATTTGAGATTTGTCTATAGTGGCCAGGGGTTCTTCAAACAAGAGACGCGCAAGTAAATACCCGCAAAAGACGGATGCCAGTAAGCCTTATAGACTTTCGATGGATGTGGCACCCACCCCGGGACCAGTAAACTGTAACGCCGCCTCCCGAATGTGGCTTTTTCTGTGAACAATATTCTTCCATACTATTGTAACAAACTATTGTGACAAGAGCTTCTTTTCGCAAGCCAACTCTTCTCTTGACAAGCCTTCGGGCACTTTTGCCTCGACCATGATTCCGGCAACAGATAACCGCAGGTGGCGCCAAGGTTTTTCTGGACGCCCTTGACTAGCACGACAAGCCGACCAAGCGGCCAAGCGCGTGCCCTCGACGTTGTGGGCCACGTCGAGGAAATGATGGCCGAGAAAGCGCCCAGCTCTAGCTTCATATACCAAAGCACGGCGCCCAGCGGCCTCACGGCAAGTTTTCGCTGGACAAAACAATAGACGGTTTTCTCTGTTGTGTCGAGGGAAGTATTACCCGTAATGACGCCTGTCCGGACCAACGGGAAGCATAGTGCTGTCCGTTGCGACAATCGCTATATGATCGTCAGCTCAGAGGATAGAACATTGACAAATATCTGTAAGATTATCTAATTCGTCTTCACGATACCAGTCCCAGGAGATGTGTCAAGCATGATTTGATAATATCGTCAAGGACACCCTGATTGGTTCAATTGTGTAATAATCTGTACGTCTCGTCAATGGCGCCTGGGCGCATCAATCCAAGGAAGATGCTTCCTCCGCGGCATTCCCCCCCCC